>CM055734.1:20595710-21010710 GCA_029465975.1 Dallia pectoralis | reverse complement strand
TACCATTTAGTTTCTCTGTGTGCCTACGTGGGTGACATCATACCATTTAGTTTCTCTGTGTGCCTACGTGGGGGACATCATACCATTTAGTTTTTCTTCTGTTGTGTAACATGTTTTTGAAGTGTTGTTGTTACAACCTGTTTCTCTCTCTCACTCTCTCACTCTCTCTCTCTCTCTCACTCTTCCCTTTTCAGGTGCCCAGTCAGAAGGTGGCAGCGTGGGTGGGTTGATTTCAATACCGTATCGCCTGGGCTCTGTTTATGTCACGTTGTCAGTCTTGTACTCTCTACAATCTCTACAATGTCTATGACTTGGAGCGCTCTCAGATGCCTTATGTCTGAAACGTGTCATCATAACATCAGCGTAGGAAGAAATGTTAAGCTCGAATGATTAGACAAATGTCGATTTGCCTTCGCGGTATGCGTAACCTAGAGCTTTGACATTTTCATTCAAGGACGGGTAATAAGAGTCACAAGCTACACGTCTCTCTGGTGAAGGACTAGGCCATTGTTCAGTTGTGGTGTAGAGTGACTTAAAACGCTTGCTTGGCACATATGTTATACCTCCGATAGGCCGTGCGTCTCTGTGCCACGGTTTATGCATGTTTATGTTCTCTTACATTACCTGTAGCTCATCTCTCAGCCAATCACATGACAACGTAGGGTGATGTTTGATTTTTGTTATTTAATAATAAAGTACAGCAACAAAACGTGCCGCAGACTGAGAGAAGGTGAGCGTGCGAGAGGAGATATAGGAAGGAGATGTTAGGGATTGTGATCCGTGGGGGACGTTGAAACCTGAGAGCAGAGATCTGCTTGAGTCTCCCAGCTTTTATCAGATACTCTGACTGAAGCTTAACCAATAGGCCCGCTTGACATGCAGAAGGTGATATCTTAGAAAATAGGTTTGTACTGACAGTTGCTCTGGGTGATATTTTATATCATTTAAATGTTTAGGATGGAAAATAGAAAATGTAATACATTTGAGAGTTTCTTCCAATAAGTAATAAGCAAAAATATATCCAAAACCAGGCCAAAGATTGGCCGCGCCTACTCACCTAAGGGTGTTTTTTATTTGACTTCTCCATAATAATAGTGGTGACATAATACCTATGAAATAGCACACATGGAATCATGTAGGAACAGATCTAAATGCATATTATATTGTTCATTCTTTAGTAGCCACCGTCTGACTTAAAGACATATTTGCACGCTCTGCATTCTCTCAGCCAGTTTCATGAGGTAGCTTATACAGAATTCCATATGTTTCGTTTTACATCAGTTCAGATGTCTTCACTAAAATGCTTCAATGCGAAAATGTTTGAATGGCTGGACATTGAAATAGCTTGTGTCCAAACCTTTGACTAGAATAGTATATTTCAGGAAATTCAAGTAGAATTCAATAGATTTTGATATAATTTTGTGGTCCCATGGAGGACAGTAGAATTGAGCAGCACTGTACAGGTTTGGGGGGTGTGGATTTATGGGGGCACATAAATGTGCATAACAATTGTAGGAACCTGTTTTGGCTCAACAGCACCATTTTCACATCTAGTGGCCAGATCCTGGGAATGCATTATTAAGAGACTAAACCTTAAACAGAACTTTAAAAAGTATTGCACCACCAAGACTTTCAATCAATCAAATTTATTTGAGCCAATAAGATTATTAGTGTTTGATGGAATAATGAAATAGAAGAACTGATGGTTAGTGTTTGGGTACTGTGGGAAATATGTTGGCATAATAGTTGTGGGTTAGAGCTATAGCCCTCCTACACATGTATACTTCCTGGTTAAGTGAGCAGTGTTATAAGCAGGTTTTGTATGTTTCCTGTTCTCCAAAATGCAGTTTTATAGCATTGGCATACTTGTTATTGGCTTCATATAAGCATGAATGAAAAAACCTTAGCATCTGGCCCACCTATCTTTTAGCAAAAAATAATAATTTCATGCTTTTATGAAAGAAAAGGAGGAGAACCACCTGGCCCAGGGCTGCCAAATATGGCCCCTGAATGCCGCTCAGCTGCTAACTCTGGCAAGGCACACCTGCTCTGAATCAGGCCTCACCAGTGAGTGGATAAAAGGGCCCCAGAAAAGAAGCTCTAGACAGCAGTGGAAGAAGAGGAAAGAGTTTACAGTGCGACGCAGTGCTCCAACCTATGGGACTAAGTTTGGCATGCATTTCCGATCTCTCCTGATTTATGTTTGTAGATTAACATCTCTCTTCACCTCGCCTATCTTATCCTTTTTCTATTTTTCAAGTGGCGTTTTGGAAATGATTGAATAAATACACATGAACAATGCCCGGAGATCAGTAACTACGGGTCATTTATATCCTTCAATTTGAATTTGCCTTGAAGGTGCTAGTTTTTCTGGTAATTTGGGTGCAGACAGGCCATGAAACCCGAAATGACTGATATATGAGTACAATTATAAATTAAGTCAAGGTCTGAAGTTTGCTATGAAAGTATACAAAGTATATCCTTAACATTTTGCACTGTTTATTTTAAAAAGAAAGGTGTGTTTTTCGATTGATTCTCTCACCCTCAGGTGTCTAGTTGCAGATGAGTGATCTAGAACTCACAGTTAAAGGTATTTTGAAAGCCTAAACAGGATGTGACAAGTTATTGATTTGCTGAGATTGCTGTGTCACAACAGATCATGCAGTAGTGTTAAACACGAGGTACTCTCTTTCTCCTTTCTACCCATGTAACCATCTAACTTTTCCACCCTGTCCTGTCCCCTCGCTTGTTCCTCTCCCTCCATCCTGAATGAAGTCCTGGGTGAAGATTACTGAGCCATATTGGAGGTTTCCCCTTGTCAGTTGGTTATTTTCCTCTGCAGCGTCTACAGGCTTGTTAATGATTAATCACAGGGAAAACATATCAACCACAGCCAACGACATCAGGCAACCGCTGATCTGACCACACACACACACGTGGTCATACCCAGGCTGTGAAGTCCAGAGTGACTAAGATGTCTCTTTTTAAACACTGCGTGTCCTGAGACTCTAGGTATGTTGTGTTGAAGTATTCGCAGCGAGCGGATAATGTCAAGTGTCTACGGATGATTTCAAGTGTGTACGGATGATTTCAAGTGTGTACGGATGATTTCAAGTGTGTACGGATGATTTCAAGTGTGTACATGCTTGAGTGGTTTCTGGTACTTGTGTGTCAATTTGTTAGTCAGAAGTGAGTCAGAAGTTTCAGTGTAAATGCTGTACTCAGCAGTTCTATTCATGAAGTCGACAACGACAGGACATTAAAGAGCGAGGGAGGGAGAGAGGGAGGAAGGAAGCTGAAGAGCGGAGGCAATGAACGAGAGGAGAGAAAAGGCTGAAGTGGCTTGGATTGCCAGGATAGAAGAAGGCCTTGTTGCTGCCAGTACTTTTCCCTCCGTCCATATTTCATGTGTGGAAATGTTTGTACTAGGTAGGAGTTAGTGAGGGAGAGCAGAACTAGGTTGGGTTTCTATTGGACCAAGCAGGCTTTCCACAAACAATTAAATATTAACCGGGCCGTTCAGGTCGCAACATTCAGTTGAAATGAGGCTCTGCCAATGTTTCTCCACCAGCCGTTACCGGAGCTCATTGCCTATTTATGAAGTAACGGGACGCGGGGGGAACAGTGGCACCACACAGATTAGGCTGTATTACATCCTGCTTTAAAGGGGAGCTGTGGCATCCGGTCCATAATCTCTTGTGCGCAGGAGGTAGAAGAGAGATCTTCATCACCAGATTTGCTCACTGTGTCAACAACAATACATAGTTTTGAAGATATTGAAGCTGCGCTTGTCACCCCTCAAGCTGTTGATCTGTCTGCTTGATGCCGGGTTATTCAGGATCAGCGTACATTAGATGTAGATGCTGCACTAATACCTGTGCCTTATCACCATAACGTGAAGACACACCCCCCTCACCATAACGTAAAGACACCCCCCTCACCATAACGTAAAGACACACCCCCTCACCATAACGTGAAGACACACCCCCTCACCATAACGAGAAGACACACCCCCTCACCATAACGTGAAGACACACCCCCTCACCATAACGTAAAGACACACCCCCTCACCATAACGTGAAGACACACCCCCTCACCATAACGTGAAGACACACCCCCTCACCATAACGTGAAGACACACCCCCCTCACCATAACGTGAAGACACCACCCCCCTCACCATAACGTGAAGACACCACCCCCTCACCATAACGTGAAGACACCACCCCACACCTGAAGTAGCCCCCACACACACACACACACACACACACACACACACACACACACACACACACCCACATTCCTAACTTTGAGGTTAACTCCTCGTCCCTAATCCCTGTCTCAAACAAAGAGTTCATTGACAGTGTTGTTTCCCTTAAAACGTGTGAGCAATCAGCTGAGACCGATCACGCCCTAACTTTTGTAATGTCCCGTCTGTCAGGGCAGAAAGGTCCAGGTTCATGGGGTGTTATGTTAGCTACCAGGTTTTATTACCGGTCATTAAGTTGGACACTAACTTTGTTGGAACATTGGCCTGACGGCAGAGCTGTTTCTTTACTGTGCTGAGGCTATAGTTGTTGTTTGTGAATGAGGACCGAGTTAGGACAGTGAGTTATATTCTCTCAGATGAGGGGTTGGATGTGTTTATGAAGGTTGTTACAGGTTAAGAAAGCTTCATAAGTCTAGTTAAAACCATCCAAATAAAGCAGCTGGTACTGACTGCCATGAACCCATAGCACAGCGGAGGGCAGATATTTCAGCTCAGGGGCCACATGAGCACTTTGAAGGGCCACATTTGTTATTTAATTTGTTCATTCTAAAAGATTTGTGGGCCAGAAAAGGGCAATTATTAAAATGTATACACATAACATATATACAGGAGGTGTGTTATATCTAAATAACTTTAATTCAGATTCAGATACATTACAATTTGACTGCCAAGTTATTTTGTACTTCCTCTCAAAACTGTTTTAATACCTTCCGTGGGCCTGATGGAATTGCCTTGAGGGCCGGATTTGGTCCGCGGGCCATAGTTTGCCCACCCCATAAAATCAGTAAGACGTAACAGTAGGTCCAGCCCCAGTTGCTACAGCAGGGGAGGGCAAACTATGGCACCCTTTCTGCAGCCAAAAGTGGTATATTCCATAGATCCCAGAGGCACTGAACTCTGGAAGGAGGAGATGATGATGGAGAGGGAGGGGTCACACACAAATCACAGTGGAGGAAAGAGTTTTCGAGGGGGCTGATCTTCATTTTTAATTTATTGCCACTGGATTTTATGCCAGTCTAAAGATAGCTGAGCCTGTGTAGGGTTTGTATTTTGTGTGTTTTTTTCTTTGTTTGGGACGTGTGGTATTGTGACAGCTGCACTCTCTCTCTGGTAAAATAACATCCCTGGGAACTTCCTCACATGTAGCAGGGTTACAGGCGACGCCTTTCCAGTGGAACATGGCTTATTGTCGGACTTCAAAATGTGCGTGCGTGTGACAGCTGAAGAAAGTGTTTGTTATTTTCTGTCGGCAGGTTGGAGACTATACACATTGTCTGGAGTCAAACCGTACAAACCTCTGCACTGGTTTCCCTCTTTGTTTTCAGATTCCTCCCTCCTTGATGCAATCATGCCTTTTCATCGTTCTCTTGTCTTTCCGGCAGTCCGCTTTTCTTTTCCTGGGATCCAGGGAAAGCTGTTTCCTCTTGGTGTCCGTGTGAGTTTGTCTCGGGCCTTGCTGGGCCTGACCGCGCCTCGCCGGTCAGGAAACCCGGTGCTTGGCGAGGCCCACTGCTCTGATGGCGTGCCAGAACACACATGCAGTCGGGATGGCAGAAAGGGAAGAGAGGGAGGGGAACAAACGAAAGAAAGAAAAAGAGGGATGGAGAGGGAGGAGAGGACTTAAATTCTGGCTCATATAATACCAATGGCAACCCTCTTAACTGTTGCTTATGTTTTTATTTATTTAACCAAGTAGGCCAATTGAGAACAAGTTCGCAAAGGCGACCTGGGAAAAGCTGGGGATTGAATTGAACCCAGGACACCATACATACAAAGCATGCACTCTACCACTGAGTTACACCAACTGCTTATGAATTCCTTTTGATCGGGGCTTTCAGGGTAAACTGTTCAGTGTTATGTTCCAGTTAGCTTAAGGGTTAAATGGACTGGCTCAAACCAAGAGCCTAGTTTGAATAGCGTGAGTGTGAAAGGGGAGGAGGGGAAAAGATGGAGAAGAACCACTTAGTCTGCAGTTTTCCCTCTGTACTGTAAATGTATTGTGTATATATTGTGTTGATCTGTCTTTTCCTGTAAGTTTAAACTGATGACATCCCATACTAAATTACATCCCAAGAACACAAATGCTACAATCGACTGTGGATGGAGGTATCGGCTGTTTGTGTGAAACAACACTGGGTCAACCTGAAGCATATGGCTTCGTGGTCAGAGTGAGAACTTGTTACTTTGCACACGTGCAGCCACGCACACTCGATTCAACTTTTAAAAACTTTCGGGAGTATTTGTGAGAAGTGAAAAGTTATTCAAACGCACACACTCTCTATCGCTCTCTCTCTCTCTCTCTCTCTCTCTCTCTCTCTCTTATAAAGACCAAATAGGATTGTAAAAACAACTTCATGCTCTAGCTAATGTTTTTTTCTTTTTTTTCTCAGAGGGACAAGAGGGGGAGAGCGAGAAAAAAGATTGGACCCTTTAACTGTTGTTCTAGACTGTGATTGGTGAAAGCCTGTTGCTAGGCTTATGTCATTGTGTGAGAGGGAGTTTTTTTGCTTCCTCTCTCTGAGAAGCGATAGGTCAGGTTTGAACTGGTTAGGACTTCTACCACTTGTTGAACATCCCCACAGTTTTAAGTGTGTCTTCTCTCTTCTCTTTTTATCTGTGAAAAACACTGTGGCCACTTCTGGGGCACAAATGTGCACTGCTCTCCTTTCTCTTGTTGGTTTCATTTGTTTTCTCATCTTGTTTATTGGTTTAAGCTGCTTAAAAGTTTATAGTTTTCTCATTTGTTGTATTTTTAACAATGGCCTACTTTGTGTACTTTCTTATAAACTGCTATACTAAAATCCCTGCATGTTTAAATGCTACCTTTTCAATGGTTATTCTGTTTTACAGCCTATATTTTAATATAAAGAATGTTACTGCAAGTCCAATTTAATAGATCAAATGTTTTTTTATTGGATAATTGTCTTTTGGAAGCTGATGACACTGAAACTCTTCATTCTTCATTTTTTAGAGTCATTTTTCTACATCAGTATTCATGTTTTCGGGATCAACATTTCTGACTTCAAACCGTAGCTTGGACTAATGAGCTGGACTGATGTTTGCTCTTGTTCTTTATTTATTCAGGGCTCGCTTCAATGTCAATGCTTTTTATTCTTGTCGTGAACATTTTCGACAGAGACAAATTTGTTTTTATATACGTAATAAGAGATCTGCTAGTGAGCTATTTAACTTACATGGTCCTCTGAAACTCCAGACAACCAAACCAAATGCCATTTAACATTCTGATCAGCTGTTAAATATATGGTCTGTTTTTACCATTGTTTCAGTGTTATCTGCTCAATGTATTTCTAATAAGTTGTAACAATAAGATGTTATCTAATGTGGCAGCATGTCTCGTATCTACCAGGTGTGGGTGCAGCGTGTCTCAAGTGAGACCCATTATTCAGGCTCTGAGCGAACCAAGGATCAGGACTCTCTGGAGACCAATGTGTTTCTCTAAGGGCCCCTTTCCTTATACTGAGAAGTAATAGGATGACTTGTCAACCATTTTCAATGCCAATAATCCAGGCGTCCAAAGTCCCTTTTGAGAAAAGTGGCTAAAGGACGGTGGTTCATTCCAAATGTGATCTGACCATACTGAAGAGCTACACCGTCCAAATCCCGTTCCCTCAGAGATTCTCCCTCTGCGCTGATTTGCATTGTGGGAACCCTCTTCAGAAGGTCTACCCTGTAGGATCACCTACGTCCTCCGCTGATTTGCATTCTGGGAACCCTCTTCAGAAGGTCTACCCTGTAGGATCACCTACGTCCTCCGCTGATTTGCATTCTGGGAACCCTCTTCAGAAGGTCTACCTTGTAGGATCACCTACGTCGTCCGCTGATTTGCATTGTGGGAACCCTCTTCAGATGGTCTACCCTGTAGGATCACCTACGTCGTCCGCTGATTTGCATTGTGGGAACCCTCTCTTCAGATGGTCTACCCTGTAGGATCACCTATGTCCTCCGCTGATTTGCATTGTGGGAACCCTCTTCAGATGGTCTACCCTGTAGGATCACCTATGTCCTCCGCTGATTTGCATTGTGGGAACCCTCTTCAGATGGTCTACCCTGTAGGATCACCTATGTCCTCCGCTGATTTGCATTGTGGGAACCCTCTTCAGATGGTCTACCCTGTAGGATCACCTATGTCCTCCGCTGATTTGCATTGTGGGAACCCTCTTCAGATGGTCTACCCTGTAGGATCACCTATGTCCTCCGCTGATTTGCATTGTGGGAAACCTCTTCAGATGGTCTACCCTGTAGGATCACCTATGTCCTCCGCTGATTTGCATTGTGGGAACCCTCTTCAGATGGTCTACCCTGTAGGATCACCTATGTCCTCCGCTGATTTGCATTGTGGGAACCCTCTTCAGATGGTCTACCCTGTAGGATCACCTACGTCCGGCGCATTGCACTGTAGCAAATCATCACAATGTTATCAACCGCTTCCTGACAATCACCTTTGGCCTTGTCCCCTTTTCTGATGGTGTGTGTGTGTGTTTGGGGGGGTTCTGGGGCCCTGGCCAGGGATTTTATGTGAAAAGGTGGTGCCTGAGCTGAACGCTGACCAGGCCTCTGCTGTGCTGCAACTTTGCTGAGCCATGGGCTCACCCAACACACACACACACACACTGTTCTCACTGTGCGGGCTCACCCAACACACACACTGTTCTCACTGTGCCGCACGCTGATATGTCTGCCGGGACACTGCAGAGTGCTGACTCCGGCTCCCAGGACTTGTTTACCACGTCCCTCCGTCCCACCTCTGGGTGTTGTGTGTGTGTGTGTGGGCTGAGGGGGGTATTGGGAGAGAGGGGCACGGTCACACAAAGAACCTGCTGAATGGGGCGCTATCTATCAGCCGGGAGAACCTACTTACAGCCGGGCCGGTGCCAAATCAATCGTGGGCTCTTCATGGTAGCGTTGGATTGGCGCACAGATTATGCCATGTCAACCGACCATGCTCACTCATGCCAACACCTCTGTTGCCTCGGCCCAATTTCCGAAACTCACTGCCACCCCGCCTTGAATTTGTTAGTCGAGTTAGTATGATCAGCCTAATTTTGGTGTTGTGCAACGGTACGGGGAATTGGTTGTTGTTAGCATCGTAGCCCCTTGAAAAACAGTACATTCTGTACTGCACCAGCAAGCAATTATCCCAATAATTAATTTGTTATTCACATTTTTAAGATTATTGTAGAATATTTAGACTCTGCAAAGCCTTGAGTATTTAAATGTTGATCCAAGTCGCTTTTCAGGATTAAACAATCCAAAGAGCTGTAGGTGTGGCTCATAAATGACTTAATATTCAGGGAACATTCAAGTCAGAACACCAACACCGATGACTGGTGCATCATTCTCTTCAGGTTGCATCTATATTGCCAGGTTCTATAGCACTTGTCTAGTCTTATCTACTGGAAGGTAGGTTGGTCTGAGGTCTGATGGGTTTAGGCCAGGGCTGCTTAATCAGAGTTTTAATAATGGTGGAAAGTAGGAATAAATAATTTGCTGTTTGTTGATCTGCTCTGTCCTGTCTTTCAGGCCTAGGTAAACGTTACTATAATATGTCATATATAATAATATCTGCCGACCTGTTTACAGTTTTGACTCGGCTCGTTTGGTTCTCTTAGAAATCACTATTGCTACTTGCTGTATACTGTCGTGTTTATGTAGGCTAAATGACAGATTGGGACACGAGTAGATGGGCGCAAGCAAGCGCCAGTATACCTGGTTAAGGGATTAGGGTTAAAAAAACAAACCTGACAAAAATACGTGCAAACAGAAATGAATAGTAATTTGACAATTTGATACTATGTATCAATGTAATAAAGTAATCATTAAATAATATGTTTGCGCAAACTTGATTGGTTGGGACTGATCAACTGCAGAAGCTAGAAAAAAAAGGAGAAACTCGATTTCTAATGTTCTTGGAGACTCGCTCACGTTTAGTGTCTCTGCGCGGTTCACTCCTCCTTTTTCCATCCCGTTAAATCTCATTGGATGAACGGAGGTTGTTTTCGCCGTTTGATTGGCTGTTGCGTCCGTCCGTCACCGTGGGCTCGGCTTATTTACTGACTGTATGTGCTGCGGGTGAACGGTATTCTGCTGTTGTGGGGCTGCAACAGTCTGAGCACCCAGTGTCTCAAGGAACAAATAGAGGAAGGAAACAGACATTTAATATATATTTATACCCGAAAACACAGAATCGCACTGAGGACCCAATATGAGGCACGCAACTGCAGCAACAGAAACCATGGAAGATAATTCAATTATTGTGACAGACTTAAAGATATGCACTAGTTGTGAACGGCTGAGCAAAAAGGTAAGATTAAGGAAAACGAGAAACAAATGCTTTTGAAAATACATTTGTGTTTTTGTTACTCCGCGATGTCGTCGGTGTTTTCTTTAAACATTAATTTCATCATCATACTTTTCTGTGGCTGTGAGAACAGGAACTGCAGTCTTTTCTTTTGTGTCTGATGTTGTTTACGCGTTAAGAGTTTTTGCTTGCCTGCAGTCTATTTGGTCGTATGCAGTTATTGGCTTTATATTGGCAACTTATACATGTTCCTTGTGATGTCTTTGCATGTGAGCATGTCGTCTAGTTTTTCTTTCGATCATTTTCCATTCTCAGTTCTAGTTCATTCATTCAAGGTGGTTTTGGACCTTTAGACAATTGGCTGTTTTAATGTAAATACTTTTTATGTTAATACATTTGACGTTCTTAAGCACATGCAAGTTTTTCCAAAAACACATGTGAAAGCTCAGATAAATTGTTAGACTATAGCTTTTTAAAAACTTTTTATCATTTCAAAATTTTCTATCATTTCAAAATTCATATAGGTTGGCCTCCAGCTGCATGGCACGCAATATCTATCACACTTTAGATTTTATTTTTCTTTGGACCTTTCTGTCATATTTCTAGGGCCTGTTGTTATCGAAGATTGTTGCAGGGAAATGTTGAACAAAGAGACTTGGATTTGTGTTTTGCACAAGCTGCAGTTGTAATGCTTCATTCCGACTGTAGAGCTGCTGTAATCAAACAGAGAGGGTGGTGAGAAAGCATATCCCTCAGAAGGATGTACAGTACAATATTACATGGTCGGGCCTAGCAGACAAAATGCTACTAAAACCGGCAATTAGGGTTTTTCCCCTGCCTCCCTTCTGGCAAATAGTCACATTTGGCTTCTACAGAACTATCATCTGTTTCTGTACTCTTTTGTCTTGCAGGACTTAGGAATTCGGATCCCAAGACCACTTGGAAATGGACCAAGCCGATTTATTCCTGAAAAAGAGGTACAGAAAACAACACCCTTTAGTTATTAGACACCAGTTTTTCAACTTCTGCAAACATTGTCATTTTATTTCCTGTTACATTGACTAAAGTGCCATATTATAACAAGATGTGACTGAGTCAAACAATTAATTCACTGGCTATGTGGCACCAGATTCAAGTCAGCAAAGTAGATCCAAGGACACAGTCGATATTTGAGGACGCGTTCGCAGCACTGGGTCGGCTTGACAACATCTCCTTGGTGATGGGCTTTCACCCCCGGTACCTGGAGAACTTCCTTAAGACCCAGCACTACTTCCTGCAGATGGACGGGCCCTTATCCCTCCACTACCGCCACTACATAGGCATCATGGTGAGGCCCCTGTCTTCAACTCTGCCAGACTACCTCACTGTAGTCACTGCACAGACAAATATCCGGATGGTCTTCTAACTGTTTCTCCTTCTCTGCACTCACCTTCCAGGCTGCGGCTAGACACCAATGCTCCTACCTGGTCAACCTTCACGTCAATGACTTCCTTCAGGTTGGGGGGGACCCTAAATGGCTAAACGGCCTGGAGGGAGCCCCAAAGAAGCTACAAGCCCTTGGGGAGCTCAACAAGATCCTGGCTCACAGGCCGTGGCTTCTCACCAAGGCACACATCGAGGTAGGCAGCCTGGCTGGAACAGTCTCAAACCTGTCTGATTGTTGGGGCAGGTCTGGGTTACATAACAATTGGCTGACAAACGGATGAGGTTGCCAGTTGGTAATTTGGCAGCATTAGTCATATGACTTTGTGAACGAGCAGATGAAGGGAAGAAAAATAAACGGGCATGGGTAGAAAGTGAGACTGGGGATATTCCCCTCAAATGGGAGCCACTGTGGCTAAGCAAACTCACCCCCCTCCCTAGAACCTGCTGAAGGCTGAAGAACACAGCTGGTCCCTGGCGGAGCTGATCCATGCCGTGGTGCTGCTCACACACTACCACTCCCTGGCCTCCTTCACCTTTGGCTGCGGCATCACCCCTGAGATCCACAGTGACGGAGGCCACACCTTCAGACCCCCCTCGCTCAGCCAGTACTGCGTCTGTGACATCGCCAATGGCAACGGGCTCGGCAACGTGCATGGCAACCACCCGGAGAAGCTCGGGAACAACCAGGTAGGCCAAAGGTGGATTGTGTGTGTGGGCGAGATAAATCGTGGGTTTGTTTGTCGCATTGACCGAGACCCAGTGCTCAACCTGCTCCTAAACCCAGAACCTGCGTGTGTGTGTGTGGCGTAGGAGGTGTCAGGTGAGGTGGAGGTGTTGATGGAGAGGATGAAGCAGCTGCAAGAGTGTCGTGATGAGGAGGAGGCCAGCCAGGAGGAAATGGCCACGCGCTTTGAGAGGGAGAAGACTGAGAGCATGTTGGTGGCCACATCGGAGGACGATGAGTGTGTCCCGTCCCGAGACGTGTCCAGGCACTTCGAAGACCCTTATGGTTACAAGGACTTCTCCAGGAGAGGAGAACATGTACCCACATTCAGAGTCCAGGTGTGTATTTTATTCCCCCGATTAGGTTCAAGCTTCCTTGTTCTTCTGAAAATGTTGAAACGTCAACATTTTCGATCCGAGTTATTAGTTGACAGCAGTCCTTTAAAGTTAACCCCTTGTCTTCCCCTCTCTTCATCAGGACTACAGTTGGGAGGACCATGGTTACTCCCTGGTGAACCGCCTGTACCCCGACGTTGGTCAGCTGTTGGATGACAAGTTCCAGATGGCCTACAACCTAACGTACAACACCATGGCGACGCACAAAGACGTAGACACCTCCATGCTGCGCCGGGCAATCTGGAACTACATCCACTGCATGTTTGGCATCAGGTACGCTCTTGCCTGAACAAACGCACACATCCAATATCCTGAAACTCAACCAATTTTTTTTTTTCATATGCCCAGATTCAGTGAGCATTGTTATCGCATGTTTAGTAGAAGTTAAGTGTTTATTTTTAGACTGCCATTTTTAGAAGTCATGTGCTTAGGAAAAGTACTGTATCGGGGACCTTACCAGATGTCTCTGCATGTCTCAGGTATGACGACTATGACTACGGGGAGATTAACCAGCTGTTGGACCGCAGCTTTAAGGTCTACATTAAAACCATGGTGTGTAGCCCAGAGAAGACCACCAAACGAATGTATGAGAGCTTCTGGAGGCAGTTCCAACACTCCGAGAAGGTAAAGGATGTTTTTCTGTTTCACTGCCGCTTTTTGGTTCATGTTTTTGATTTGGTAGGGTTTCTAGTTTTAGGTGTTGATATTGAGTAAGTAGAGTAATGTGATGGAGCAGTGTTGTAACAGTGCGTTTCTCTCTTTTCAGGTCCATGTTAATCTGCTTCTTATGGAAGCGCGCATGCAAGCAGAACTGCTCTACGCTCTGAGAGCGATCACCCGCTACATGACATGATGTGCTTTTGGCGTTTAACGTTGTCTTTTACTGTTGTCATTGTTTCTCCCGCGGGACACTTCAAAATGGAAAAAATAATGAAAAATAACCAAGAGGGGAAAAACAGAAAAATGAAAAAAAGATCAACTTAAAGGAGGTCTGTCTGTCTGTCTGTGATGGACAGAATGTGGAAAGAAAGATGAACAGAACAAATGAAAGCGAGAAGAAAAAGCAAGAACTGCAAAAAGAATCCTCCTAACCCATTTGTGAATAAGATAAGCTATGTTCTCTTTGCCCGCAGTGCCAAAACTCACCACGAGGGTGCAGCACGGAGCTCTCTCTGCTGGGGTAGTGTGTGATAGGCTAGAGGGCAGAAAAGGCACAGGCCAAACTTCCAGTATTCCAATACATCTCCGTGGAAGATGTCACTGAAATCTCTTTAAGTGTGAAAACAAACAGCAGTTATCCAGAAAGCAAAGCAGTGCCCCAGTCAGCACTCGATGTAGTCACTGTTTTTTTGTGCGTGTTTTTTTCATATTTTGTTTTTGTAGTAGGAGAGGCTATCATTGTGTGGTTGATGTCATTGATATTGCGGTAACTGCAGGTGATAGGAAACATCATTCTGGCTGTGTCTTCAATTGTGCCTGATTATAAAGCACAGCGTGCAGAGGTGCTGCCGTAAAACTGCTGCTTTGTGAAAGCTCGTGTAAGCAGGGGGTCATATTGACCCTCCCACCCCCAATACCCCTATCCATTCTAGACCCACAGCATTACCCCCCCAACACAATCACCCCCTTAAATGTGTAAGCTAATTCAAGGATGTGTGTGAAAATGAAAAGGCGTTGGGAAAATGTAAAAAAGAACACTGTCTGAGCCCTATTTAGTTTGACTGTGTGTATGATGAACCCATTCTGTATGAGAGGTGGATGTTTGACAAATATCATGTCGAAAAGTATTTTGTGACTGCGTGTTTTATATATAAAAAGAAAAATTAAGAAAGGAAAAAAAGAATGTTGACATTTCAAACTTGTAAAAAAAGAAAGGACGAGATCATGTTCCTGCTGTAGCTCAATGTGTGGTGACTGTTGAATCTCTGTTTCTGGTAAGAAGCTTTGTCCTGTATCGGGGAAAAAACAAAAACAATCTTATTTTTTTGAAAACATGTATTCCAGGGATTTAGGAATTGTTTCTGGTTGTTGTAATGATGACCTCACCGGTCTGTCTTCCGCTCACCTTAGAACCTGGCCTGGATGTTCTTACAGAGTCAAAGCTTCGGATTGTGAATTTTACCAGTATATATATATACCTCTTCTGTTTTCTCTACTATCACATTAAGAAGTGCTCTTTAGTGAGCAGAACTTCCCTTGCTTTATGTCTGGGTCGCTTGGCTTCTATATGTAGGGAGCCCAGTTAGTCATCACCCGACCGACTGGTTGATACGGTCCAAATGGTCACACCTCAGTTGGTCAAAGATGTGCTTATTTCCTGTTGTGGAAGCCTAACCTTTGTGAAACCAGCTTTTCTGTTGAAATTTTAAACAAGGGGCCGTCCTTAGTTTAATTTTTGTTGAAAAAAAAAAAATGAAGTACAGCATTCTTCTGAGGGTGGATTGTGTTGGACAGTTGAATGTTTGTTTGATGTTGAGGAAGGACGATGGTTATGGAATGGTACATTATTTGAAGGTGTTTGTGAGATAAAGTGTAGAGGTTTTATCAAACATCTTATGTCAGTTGCTGACACTTTTTAAATAAAAAAACAAAGCTAAAATAAAGTATGTTTTTGAAACATAGTTTTGTAGTTTTCTCCGTAAAACAGTTGTTTTTGCGCCCAAATTGTGGTACAATCATATCAACATGCATGGCTACATTTCAAATCGTCAATGGAATTAATCTTCTAAATTTTAGTAGCAGAGCACACATGAATTATTAACAATATAAACACTCACTCCAAAATCTATGATAAATGTTTTGTGTGTGCTTATTTTAATCCAGAAATTCAAACTTTACAAATTTTATCCCAAGTACATTACAACGAACTGTGGAGTTCAATGTTGGTTTGTGTTAACATTACGACCCCAACAGAACTTCACAATATTCAACAGTTGTCACTTGTGTTAAAACATTACTTTCTTGACTAATAAATTGAGATGAGGGAAATTCCCACTAGGATATCATTCTTCTTATAATTCTATCTGTCTTCATCATTTGGAAAACTCCCTGGCATCCCATTGGCTATAAATAGACAGACTTATTTCAATGTTCTAGGTGTTTTCCAGCAGTGTAAGATATGGATTTAGTTATTCAATCACCAGCAGCGTATATTTACTTAAGCCTCTATGTTTGACAACATCACATTTCTCTAATAAATCTGAACAGGATGAATGATAATCAAATGAAGCTCTTAACACTTCTGGGATCAACCAGGTAGCTGATTTCTGTACCCAATAGACTGGTATCTATCATGTTCCGAACAAGGTATGTCATTAAGTATGACTGATGAGGTTATGTGAATAAGGTCACTAGAAGGTGTAGAGTAAGCGGAAGTATATTGTTTTTTTTTACAGAAATGCAGTTTTTTTTGTTTGATGTGAGTATATTAACAATGTGATTTGAAAATATTGTCCTTTGACTCTAAAAATAAAGGCTTTACGAATGAAAATGTGCATGACATTCTGTTTTGGTTTATTATGTTCATGGGATCACATATTAGGGGAAAACATTTTTTTTATTCACCACTCATACAATTTCAGTCAGTTTAACAGTCATTTATGATATTAAAATAAAAATTCTAAGGATTTGGGGGATGAGGCCCTATATAGTTCCCTAAAGTCTAGTAGTTGTGGCTACTATGTTTTTACATCTGTTTCTATTGCAGTTGCTATCTAGTGTTTCTTAGTGACTACAAATCAATAGGAACAACATGTTCCATAGACTTACTTGGTGGTAAGGTATCATTTGATACCTATAATCTGGTATTGGACTCTGATACACTATAATCTGGTATTGGACTGGGATGCACTATAATCTGGTATTGGACTGGGATGCACTATAATCTGGTATTGGACTGGGATGCACTATAATCTGGTATTGGACTCTGATACACTATAATCTGGTATTGGACTGGGATGCACTATAATCTGGTATTGGACTGGGATGCACTATAATCTGGTATTGGACTGGGATGCACTATAATCTGGTATTGGACTCGGATGCACTATAATCTGGTATTGGACTCAGATGCACTATAATCTGGTATTGGACTGGGATGCACTATAATCTGGTATTGGACTGGGATGCACTATAATCTGGTATTGGACTCGGATGCACTATAATCTGGTATTGGACTCGGATGCACTATAATCTGGAATTGGAATCACAACTGATTTTGGGAATAAAGATAAAAGGCTTAATTGACAAACTATAGACATATACCTTGAAACATTCACAGTAGTAAACAAAGTACAACCTAAATAAGATTTCTGTTATGTAAAGTGCAAAGAGATTTTCATAAAAGTCGGCTCCCAAAAATAGTGGGACATGCTTCTTCGAAGACATGTCCAGACAAGCCATGCTGCTTTTAAACAATTCTTGCTTTGGAAGAAAGTCAGCAAAACATAATTGAACCCCTGACCTTAACTTTCAGGCGCCTGACCCGCCACAAGGAGTCACTAGCACCACAAGACAAAACAAAGTATGCCTTCTCAGCCCTCCTCCAAAATGAACTGCCTTAAACCGTAGATGACATAGCATGATTCTACCAGCCCCATTCAAACATATAAGGCATGGGCAGAATCTCCATTTTTAAATAGTACATTTTCTTCTACTTTTACGAGTTGGTAAACAGAGTGCAAGATGTAAGCATCCAGGGGTGGCGATTTTCAGCCTTGTGCAAATGTTTGTTCACTAGAGTCATTTATTTGCTGATCCCTCGTGAGGACCTGAATGTAATTACCTGATCTTTCCTTAACCCGTAAGTTAGTCCTACCCGGTAGACTGCAATAGTAGTCTCTATGAATATTCAAGGTTTCTATAGTAAATAGTTTTGTCAGTGTTACAGGACACTATAAGGGAGAGACAGAGTACATCCAAGTAGTGCTCTATATAGGGAAGTGGGTGTCATTTGAGATTCCAGAGTAAGTAGATGGAAGACAAACATTACGGCCTACCAACCCTGTTCCAGGATGTCTACCAATCGATTTCATTATTAGAATCAGGTGTGATAGATTACGGTTGTAGAGAACACCTACAGGATTGAAGCTGTCAGGGAACCAGGTTGGGCGGTTCTGACAGCGTCAGTCAACCTGATTCTTGATCCTGTTTCTCAGCCGCTGAGCCACAGGCAGGAACTCCATCTCCCAGCATGCCCGGCGGAGATCACATATAGCATCACCAGCATCCCATTGCAGCACCTCTTCCTTGTCTAAGAGAAAAAAATGTTCAAGTTTATTTGCACATTAGCAACAGGAATATTGGCAATGGAATGCTTGGTTTCACCAAAACATCCTTAAGGATAAAACAGGGCTATAATGGAATCTAAATAAGCAATTGGATGAAGCATAGACAAGTACAGATATATGTAGTATACTCATTATTTGGTATAGGTACCTAGGTACAGTGTTAAGACCTCCTGCAGTGCCTGTTTCTCCTGGTGGTCCAGCATGGATGGGGGTTCTGTCCCCGTCTTGGTACCGCCGTCTTCAGTGATGTTCCACAAGGTCCGACACACCAATCCAGCTAGCTGCCAGTCCACTGGCCCAAAGTCCCTCAGACAGTCAGCTAGCCTACACGCACACACATGCACACATACACACACGCACACAGCCCATAATTAGAAACTCTGTGCGTCAGCAGTAACAAAAAATTCCCCAAAATCTAATCCTAACCTTAACCTAATCCTTAACCCTAACACCAATCCCTCAACCTTTATAGCTAAAGGTAAACCAGCCCTAATGCCTAACCCATAACTGGAGGTGTCTCCCTAAAACTAGCCCACCCCCATATGGTTAATTGTTCATGTTTAAGTTACCTTCTGGAGACTTTTAATCCCCATAATGTGAGTAAAACATGCCCACACAGACACAGACACAGACACACACACACACACACACACACACACACACACACACAGACACATGACTCGGCTTAAGTCACATGAATCGCACACTGCCTTACATTAGATCTCCTTGAGTGAAACTGCACAAAAAGACGGGCGGGTAAAACTTCAGATGTGTGTTAACACAAGGCTGTTAATACAAGGCTGTTAACACAAGGCTACACTCACGCCCCATGACCCATGAGTCTTCTGTCATTTAAACAAATCTCAATGAACCCAGAAACAGGACCATATTGCTCCCAGATCCTCCTCAGACTCAGACTTTGGTCTTTACTTGGTGTGTGTTCCTTCCTCTGTCAGGGTGGCTCTGCTGGAGGGGTCCAGTGCCAGGTTAGTGAGGACCCCGCAGGCTGAGAAACAAACCTCCGGGTTCTTTGAGTCCAGAAGAGTCACCACAAATTGGTGAACTGAAGAGAGAAAAGGAAAGATCAAAGTTACGGTGCAAACGTAAGAGGCAGATCTGTTAGGGTTTGAGTCTGTAAAGTTCTGTTCCCAGTGAATACAATTGCTTCAGTCACACTCACACTCACACTCACACTCACACTCACACTTACACTCACACACACACACACACACCACAGACCTTTGTTGCGTAGGATGAATTCACGGACCTCCATGGACTGGGACAGGTTTCCGAACACACGTGTGGCCTCCAGCATAGCCTCTGTACTGGAACTTAGGAGTAGCTTTAACATGACTAGAGGGAGGGTAAGAGAGATGAGAGTGAGACAGCATGTAGGAAATACTGCCTGAGCCACAGACATATGTAGTATGAATGGAAAACCTGAATAAATGAGCGGAGGAACAGATTGAATGCAGACGCTTTTATACAGGTGTACTGAGTGATACAATTACATTTAAAACCTGTCATGCTCTATGCCATGTTGGTTCAATTGACCCTGATTATGGATCAAGAACCACACAGCAAAATATATTATAGCGGGATGGCAGTGTATAAACTCTCCATTACTAGCAGAATTTGGTAATAGAAATGGAATGCGTGGAATATTGCAGAATTTTCCATTAACTCATATGGTAGTTCCATAGATGCCTATATCGTGATACATTATCGCCTAGACCTGGGGTGTCAAACCCATTTTCACCCTGGGTCACATCAGCTTTATGGTGGCCCTCAAAGGGCCAGTTGGAACCGTAACATGTATAATTGTAACAATCAGGTTTAGAAACACAGATTCCTCCATCAAAATTGTCACACTAAATCGACATGCATTTTAGAAGATATAGTTTATGGTCAAATACTTTCATTTTAAGACTAATGTGTCTTTTTAGCAATCGCAGGCCACATAAAATAACGTGGCAGGCCGGATTTGGCCCGCTGGCCTTCAGTTTGACACATGTGGCCTAGTTTCCTGCATTTTGTTTTCATTTATAACTAAACACTTATAGAACTCTGTGTTAAAGCACATGCCTTGATAAAAATATTCCAATGTTGTGTTGGCCCATTACACATTTACAGTTATATCTTATAAAATTATTGACTTTTTCTTAATTGCCATTATTAGACACTCTTTTTGATGATAAAACTAGCATAACAAATTGAAACAGAAAAAAGGAATTTTTGAAATAATTCTAAGAAAAAAAAATCAAGGGACTTAATAGGGCCCTCCGTAACATTGGTTTAATTTGACCCCGATCTATATATATGACATATGATATACATGACTGCAAACACACTTTCTCTCTCTTACGCTTGGCAACAGTGAGCCCTCTAAGCCTGACCACTGAGCTGTCTTCCTGGTAAAATGACAGGTTGTTGATGGTGGCAGCCACGTTCACCAGGAGCTCTTCACTCTCCTGCATGGACCTGAAGTCTGGCACACACACACACACACACACACACACACACACACACACACACACACACACACACACACACACACACACACACACACACACACACACACACACACACACACACACACACACACACACACACACACACACACACACACACACACACACACACACACACACACACACACACACACACACACACACACACACACACACACACACACACAGTGAATTCAGTTGTGTCACAGAAAAGTGGGTAAATGCTTATGCAATCAATTGTGTTCTGCTATATATTAATAATTAATTGAGAACCATTATCAGATTAAAATGTTTACTTTGACATTATTTTAAGTATTGATCAGTGCTACCAACAACTATGGGGTTGCACCTGTAGCAACCAACCATAAAGCATAACATCAAAAATAGAACAAATATATAAATGCAAAAATATATAAACAAGAATCAACCTCTACAAATACATGTTTGGTGTTTATCTCTTACATTATACAGCATGATAGGTGTTATCTGCAACAAATAAAAAAGTACAAAATACTGCTTCCAACAAACTCTTACAGAAGAAAACAAGTTGCGAGCAGCTGAGCGTTGGTGCTCCTGACGGTATATCACAGATATTGTGGTCCCAGTGTCAACCTGGGCCTGCGTCAGAGTGTTTCGTTTCTGGTTCTGACTGGAAAGGCCCCTTTGTTGTGGTGGAGAATTTCTCTTTGCTCTCTGTTTCTCTAATTTAAAGCAGCCTACGTGGCCTTTCATAAACTCTGATCAAAACAGGATATTATTGAACTACTTGATTGAAGGCCAACAGCTGCTGCTGATAGGAGAGGAGGAAAACCTACTGTATGTCTGTATGCATGTCTGTCAGTCTGTCTGGCTGTAGGTCTGTATGTCTGTATGCATGTCTATATGCATGTCTGTCAGTCTGTCTGCCTGGCTGTATGTCTGTATGTCTGTATGCATGTCTGTCAGTCTGTCAGTATGTCTGTCTGTCAGTATGTCAGTCTGTCAGTATGTCTGTCAGTCAGTCAGTCAGTCTGTCTGTCTGTCTGTCTGTCTGTCTGTCTGTCAGTCAGTCAGTCTGTATGTACATATGTCCGTCTGTCTGTATGTACATATGTCTGTCTGTCTGTATGTGCATATGTCTGTCTGTCTGTATGTACATATGTCTGTCTGTCTGTCTGTCTGCCTGTATGCATGTACATATGTCTGTCTGTCTGTACATATGTCTGTCTGTCTGTCTGCCTGTATGCATGTCTGTCAGTCTGTGTGTCTGTTAAATGACTCTCCATTTTGCTATTTACCATACTGCACATTTATCTTTGTCAGTCTCTCTTCATGCTTCTCTACCCAAAAGTACAGTGTAGGCAGAAGACGGAAGCGTGGCGAAGGTGAGAAACCGCAAATTTCACACCCACCTGAACATGGACAGTATCATTCTGCACTGAAACACCCATTTTAAACGCCTAAGACTTTCACAAGAACACCAAGCAGCCTCCAAACTGCACAGAACATCCTGATCTCTCTCTGGCTTTTTCACACCGCCAACCGAAAAACGGATGTGCACAAAATAATAAAAAAGGAAGAAAGCGAGAAATGGAAGAACAAATAGATGTTAGATGTTTCTGACTTGTTCCCAGCACACAGGAAGCTGTGGCTATCAATCAACAACTGACTGTACAGAGTTTTACAGCAAACGGGTTTGTACAGTGTGATTTATCCGGTGACAGAGCATGTCAGAGCTATACGAACAAAGTACTGTGCTGATGGAGGCTGTTCGATGGATACCTAACTTAAAGACTAATAAAATAACCCTGGTGAATGGCTTCAGTTAAACGCAAAAGTTACACAAAGATAATATGGGAAGTTATTGGAACCATATGGCACACAGTTAAAACATTTGGCAACATCAATATAACATAACGGGCACATTAATCAACATTCTTCCTACGTTATCACCAAAGCTCTGAAACTCACCTAATGTATCCATCAGGAAGTCCACTAGCTGTGTGTTAGCTGCCAAGGCAGGTCCCACCGCCGGGTTGATGGACATGTTTGCCAGCACCCTGACCAGCTTCACCAGCACGTCCTCGCTCTCCCGCAAGCTCACAGGACAGACGGCGGGGTCACTGGTCTCCATGGCTGCAGGGGCGTGGGGTGCACATGCAGCGGGGGGCTCTCCCCTCCCCAGGTAGGTGCCATACAGCCCCAGGAGCTCTGACATACAGCCAGCGGCTGTGAAGAGGAGCACTCTGGCCTCATCGCTCCGAGACGTTAGGTTACCCAGAGTGAATAGAAGACGCAATACCAGGTCCTGTGAGGCGGGCAAATACTTTGAGGTTACAGAAAACTAGTCATTTAACTTATCAGGTATGACATGTCATTGACCACAACGATACGATACCAAAAGTACTGAGGAAGAAATGTCTCTGTTTCTCAGTCACGTCTTTCACTTAAAGCCTTTCACAAACTAGCAAATACACACAAACACATCCTGGGCCTGAACTGAGTCACAAGCTGCCATGTCAAAGAGCAACACTCATTCAGGTTTGTGTACGTATATTCTCTCCAGTCAGTCTTTCTCTCTAAGGAGGGTGAGGATGACTTCCTGTGTGTCTCCTGGGATGCTGATTAAAAAGTCCAAACACACACACACACACACAGACAAACACACACTGCTGTATATCTACTGGGACTTGGAGTGCATAAACAACCCGCTCCAGGCACACAGGCTTTGTTGACGGACAAACACTAGGAATGGGCTCATCTGCTTCCTACAACCCACACACACAAACACACAGACAGGCATACGTGCATATGGGACTCACCTGTTTCTGATGGTGTTTGCTTAACATTTCTATAAATAGGGTGCAGCAGTGAGGGATCTGGGCCAGAGCCAGACAGCAGTCAGAGTAGGATGACAGTTTACTGGTGGGACACAGAGATGAAACATTTCACCAGAACTCACCGAATCTCGTTGGACCGGTTTAACTAAACGGGAGTTCTTTTTAAATGGCGATTGTCGCGGAAACAATTGTTGCCTCACGGTTTAAGCCTACATTTGCTATTATTGTATCAGAGGATCAGAGAATAGAACAGGAACTTTAAAATGGGCCGGTACAGAGAACATTTGGCTCATTGGTTTTGTTATTGACAGGCTAGACAGTTCTGTCTCACAGCCTGAGTGTCTGTGAGGTGTGCCTTATACCTGAACACCCTGGCGACGTTGGTGCAGACCTCCTTGTCTCCCCGGTGATGTCGCAGCACCTGTAAGAGTTCTGTCAGGGTGCCGTGGGAGACAAAGAGGGGGCGGGCCTCTGAGAGGTCGGACAGGTTCCTCAGGGTCGCTGTTAACTGCGGAGGTCAGAGGTCGGGGAAAAGAAGGGAAAAGGAGGAAGTGAGGACAAGAGCATGTGAAGCCAGTCAATTTGAGGAAAGCGGAATCAACAGAGATTGTTACTGATGATGTAACACTGATGTCAGTTGCATCTGTTGTATCAATATGACCAGTTATAGAACACTTGTTTCTTTACAGTGACTACGTGATCGAGCAGGAATTCTAGGGACCATATAAATCTGTGTGTGTGGAATTCCAAAACTACAGCAAGCATAGGTACGCCGGAACATTCTGTCACTCCCATTTCTTCAGACTGCTGACACCATTACAAGCTGTCAACCGGGCAATCGCAGATTAGTTCATATCAAACCTATTGCTAACCTCTGGCACAGATGTTGTCTGGATTACTTGATGAGATAGAATCCAAGTTCTCAAGCGTTAGCAACAACAGTGATTGTCTATTGACTGAAACACAGTGGGGTGTATTGAGTAGCAGGGCTGTGTGCTCAGCACCTGGAACCCACCACATTGTCACAGAGCAGCAGACAGAAACACAAACAGAATTCCAAGAAACAGGAAAGGGCTGATTAAAGGTTCCTTGAACTGAACATTTCACATATTGTTCCGATCAGTGGAAGCAGTTTAGTTTTTACTTATTTTGGACTTCAACTGAGAAGTAAACTTTTTTGACTGACAAGGGCCTTCGTGGAATGTATAAAAAAACATGACTGATGTTTGGGGAATGCTATAAAAACAAATCTCATACATACGGTTCGGTGTAAATTTGACCTCAAACCACTATCTCACCTGCACAAGGATGTGTCCTGCAATGCTGAACTGGGTGTGGTCAGGTTGAGCTAGAGGGTGGAGCTTCTGCATGAGCACAGTGGCCAAACCTACACAGTCCTTGGCTAATAGGAGCCTAAGGAGGACGGAGTTCCCAGATAGGAACTTGAGAGTGCCTACACAGTACAACACAGCCTCGCCAGACAAAAGCACATCCTCAAAGCGAAGCACGTTCAGCAGGGAATCTGGATGTCAAACAAAGTTACATACAAAAGCGTAAGAAACACATAATAGAAATTCCTAGGCGTGTTCTTATAGAGGTAAAGACAGAAATTCCACTGCTTTTAGCACTTTCTTCCAAGACTGGTCTCATGTCCTTCTTCAGCAGAAATAGAGAGCAATATGTTTGGAACATTAAATCTATAACAAACGTTATACAAACATTATACAGTGTTGGCATTACCATACAGCGAATGAATAAGTTACCTATGATGGAGTTGTTCTGAAATAGGATATCGTTGCTCTCACTGCGGCTGATCTTAAAGATGAGTTTGCAGATGTTCAGCAAATTGTTTCCACTGACACTCAGCTAAACAACACACAAACAGCGAGTCAATAAAGGAACACCACAGAGACTATATGCTGTCGCTTTGCATATAGGGACCTCTCCCTAACTAAGGGCTTGTCTGAGAAAGGGGCGGTTTTCCTAACAGGATGATGTAGAGACGATATTGATTGTACCCACAGCCAGGGTGAGTTTGGCAAGCTGCAAGTTGAGCTGGTCGGAGTTGAGGTCGATGAGCCGGAACAGAGTCCTGAGAAGCCCAGCTCTTCTCTTGCAACGCCGGCCCAGCATGCCTTGCTCCGCCAGGGCGCCATGAAGACGGTCACACGCGTCACACAGGAGCTCCACGGCCTCCTTCGATCCACCTGAGGAGGGTCATGTCAGTGAGAGAAATATCGATTCCTGAAACACACTAGAAATGTTCATGGAAATAAACCAGCGACAATTGATGATTAATGTGTTTGAGTTATGCATGTATATGTTATGTTAGGGTTTGGCCCTCAGTTAATATGCATGATTAACATCCTGTACTTTTCTGAAAGGAAGAGAGATGGTGCGGTGTGCTTTTCCTTGTGTTTTCCAAGTAAAATAAATGTTTTTCTTTGGTAAAAAAGACAGCTTATTGGAGAAAGGCTGGCCACTTACCTCGTGTTCTCCAATCACCCAGCCAAAATGAGAAGGGTTTTATGCATGAGCTAGAGACACTTGGTAAAATAAATATGTCATATTTATCATGCATAAGGATTTCCATTCCATCTGAAAGTGTACATTTGTAGCTTTAGATTTAATTTTCGTGGGAGGGGCTGGGGGGTAGGTTTCAGTGTGTAATGTCAGACAATAATAGTCTTTCAGATGCCAAACACAACACCCCATACGTTTTTTTCCCTTCTACAGTTCAACTGGCACTGTTTACCTTTTCCATTTGAGCATTTTTTTGCCGACACTAAATACGGCGTGCTGTTGGGTGGTCCTTAGCCATAAGTGGCTTTCTGCGTTGCACAAATACAGTTGCATATGTGGGCTTGAATCCATCCCAATACTCTTTCAGTAAAAAAACTCTTATTTTTCTTTCACCACTGTCGGTAACAACTAAAGCACTCCCTAAACTCCCCTAAAATATTTTACAGAAAAATAAATAATAGCACATGAAAAACATCCCCATCTCATAGTCACAGGGCTACATTTATTACCGTTTTGCAATATCTCCCTAGTTCCCTTAAAGTCATACTTTCTGTGCATTTACAAGAGGGATGTTTTTTGTACCATCCGGTTCTTACTGTCCAATATTAAGAGGAAGTTTATGTGACATCTGTTTACACTTTTGTTTTGTGGTTACACGGTTTCTCTGAAAACTGAACCGACCTGCAGCGACAGACTCCAGCTCTTTCAACAGAGGGACAATCTTAACATTCCACAGCACAGATTCATCCACAGCCTCCTGGCTGGCCGGCTTGTCCTCGTTGCCTACATGTAACTCTGTTCCTAACTCTGACAGGGAAACAAAAATGGTAGGGTAAAAACATAGTCAGACAATTTCTGACTCAAACCCGATTTGAGGCAAGATGGTTCACAAGTTCAACGTCTGAAAATAAATCTATGCTGCCTGCAATAAAAGGTCACAGATCGCCTTAACACTTCCTTTGGTGTGTGTGTGTTCTCTTTAATTACTTTGCATATCGGCATGCCTTCTTGCCTAGTGCTGCGAAGTTGCAGGAAGTGGTGACTACATACTCATGACTGGCTGCCATTGGCTGCTGCTTACATATGGTGGGAGTGAGGTCCTTAGCAACAACACCCTGACAGACAGTGTGATAGTGTTTAGCTCTCACAGGCATGACAAAGGAAAGGTATTTGTGCTGAAGATGAGATGAACTATACATTCCCCATTTGTTTTACTCGGAAACAATATCCACTTCTGGTTTGTTGTTCGATACCAAACTGATGAGAGACTTTTAAACTTGAGTGAAAATAAAGTGGACATGTTCTAGGTGGATCTGAATGTACATTTGGAACGGCATGGTTTAGAGGACTATTCAGCATAGAATTCAGTTAGGGAATCAGGACTAACCTGTTCTGGCCCCAGCTAGCGGTCCTCTTCCTTTGTCTGGTTGGAGTAACGAGAAAACACTGTCTGGATGCTGGAGTCCACTGCAATGGCAGACACAAACACAAAACAGAACCATTAAAATACTTTTTGCCAAAATGGTGGCTGAAAAGCAACTGCTGTGGCTGAGGAGGTATTCTTGAAGCTGGGCCACTTAAAGCACAAAACAGCTCGGATAAGGTTTCCATGCTAGTTACTTCAGTGACCAGTTCCTATAGCTACCACTAGGTGTCCCCACTGCAACAACGGTTGCAGAGACTGAGGCTGCCTTTCCTGCTACTGCACCGTATAACAAAAAACCTGTCCATGTCAGCCTGTGTGTGTGGTTGTGTGTTCACATGTGTGCACACATTTTGGTGCACGTCTGTGCTGGAGCTTGTGGTGACCTGCAACAGACAGGAACTGAGAAAACAGCTTTGTGGGTAAAACCCTGATTAAGCCTGTTCATGCTTTGTCACTGTGACTTGACAGTGAATTGCCGTTAGGGAACGGACAGTGAGACCCGGGTGGCACTTTACAGCAGGACTGTCGGTTGGTTGTCGTTAAAAATTATTGCCAGTGCTTTAATGGTGCAACTTCAAGGAGTTGTAAAGACCATAAAAAAGAATAGATAAGTACATAGACAATATTCTGCCAGGGACTTAATAAGCGCTAGATGGCTCAAGTGTACTGTATATTGGATGACTTATTAACATCATTGAAACTGTTATGCAGGGATTAGACTAGAACCCAAAACCCAAGCTGAGGGTGAAAGAAAGAGCAAGAGAGACACAGTGAGTGGTCTATGGGTCTGTGTGATAGCATAAGGGCTCGATAATAGGGCCTCTGTTTGTGATACAGCACGTTGTCCGAGACATGATCTCATCTTTGTCTTGGGTCTGGGCGGTCAGTCAGTCATTCCCAACAGAAACAGTGCTATCGGCAGCCAGCCTTGCCCACAAGGGCACCCAAATCTAATAGACAGCCATTTGGAGCTATGAAGCCAAAGTAAAGCAGCCAATGACTAATCCCTCGCTTTATCTTTCTTTCCCTTTCTCTATTTCTTGAGTGTGCAGACCAATGCAGAAATCTCTCCCGACAGTGAATATCAATATTTTATTTAGTTACTCATTGTCTCTCGTTCTCTATCTCAACTCTCTCACACTACTCTCTTTGTTCTGTCTCCTTCCACCCAGCTTTTTTTTTCTCATTTTAATAAATCATTTATGTCTTTGTGGACAAACGTTAGTACAGCGTCCCTTTTAATAGCCTTTCAAATGTTTGAAATTAGAATAATGTGCACTAAAACAGACGTAAATGATTGAAAAAGTAACTCGGAAGGTGTGGTATCTCAACACGTAATACTAAGATCAAAGGAGCTCTATAAGGCCTTGAAAAGAGAGCTTGTTGATCCCATTACTCTGGGATAGGTTCTAAACATTTCCGAGCAGCTTCAAGTCAATCAATCCACTGGTCAATAGCTGATCTGCAGATTGAGAAAATGAATGCTGTTTGATTGCCATATGCCAGTTCGTTTCACAAAGCTGGCCCTTTCACCCATGATTTAGCTTGGGTTGAGTTAGCTTGGGTTGAGTTAGCTTGGGTTGAGTTAGCTTGGGTTGAGTTAGCTTGCGTGAACAACTTTTCTCACTCGCAATCATCTACAATTCAAAGCAAACTAAATAAGTGGCTAATGCCAAAAAACACAGTATCGCAGTATCACAATCAACAAAACAACAATTGTGGTTTCAGATTCAAACCTCTTTGGGCTGACTCTTCATGATGGGTTTAACAAGTTAGCAAATTCAGAAGAAAGTTATCTACCTCAAATCAAAATTCTTCCTTGCTTGGGCAAAAGTGCTCATATGTACACTCAGGGATTAGGCTGAGGGGCTGTCTACTTTCCATTTGGAGTGCAGCCTAAGTCTCTAAGAACACAGGGTAAAGTCATCTCCTGCCAGAACCAAATCTTAAAGTGTGGATAAGGTCAACTATCACAGTAAATGCCCAAACTTTGCCTGCATGTCAAAAAATATAACTACACAAAAGTTTGCTGGACAACAACTGGATGACAAATAAGACTTCTGAAACACAGTCGCCTACACTTTTGGAGGGATCTCGGACCAGTCCTGCATGCAGCATATTTCAAGTTGATAGTCTTCGTTTTAACTTGTAGATTGCCATCTACGTGTGGTATTCCAATGGACTCATGTGAGACAGAGTTTTACATTGTAAAGCATTAATGTGTGTCACGAGTGGTGAGTTATGTTTCATACGAGGAGTTAATTGGGGTGCACTTCCTGTTTCTGGTGATTTTTTAGTTGTTAGCACAGCTGTGGCTGGTTAGCAATCACTGGGGCTATTTAACACTGTAGTTTGGTTTGCACTTGGTCGGATATTGTTTATACGTCATGTCCATTTTGGTAAGTGTTAGAGTCTAGATTCACTGAATAAGTCGCGGTAACGCACTCTTTTGATTTATCACTGTTTCTAGTTTTCACATTCGTTGTTGTGTTTGTTTTATTTAAAAAAAAACACACAAACATTGTTTACGCCTCTGCAATTTGCTAAATTCTGCACACAACCACAGAAGATTCGTGACAGAATATCTGACCCTGAAAAAGAATCACCGTCTCCCCACGGAGCAGTGGGAATGGCTTAAGCCGGAGACGCCTGAGAAGGAGGAAAGGCGTCTGTGCTTATTTAGATTATGAGCCACTGATGCAGCTATGACCCTCCCATAGAGAGAGCAAGAGGGCACCCCGGAATTGACAAATTTTTTGGGGGGCTAATGGAGTGTTCAGGGAGGATACCCACGGCCCTGGTGGCGAAACATAGGCCACCCACTGCTCTGAGCCACAACCCCCAGCTCCAGCCATGCTACGACCTTGGAAGACCAGAACAGGGCGTTACATTTTTTGGGGGGGGAGCTAACAGGGTGTTCTGGGAGGACTGTGGAGGATAGCCTACACACTGGACCCAGCCAGCAGGTAGTACTAGAACTCCAGCCACACCCGGTGAAGAGACATAAACACCGGGCGAAGCCACCTGTGGTTCCAGTGGCCCTCATTTATCAAAAGTGCGTACACCAAATTTCCAGCGTACACCTGGCGTACACCCAAAACCACGGTGACTTTGAGATTTATCAATATGGACGTTGGCGTACGGCACGCTCAAATCCTACGCCAGCTCAGGAGGTGGTGTACATGTACGCACGTTTTGAGTTTCTAACACCAGAAAACAATTTCTAACACCACAAAACGCACTGACAAACTAAAAGATATGATATATTATGGCCAACTGTAGAAAAAACAACAACAACATAGTAATTATAAACTTCAGTGTTTATTTTTGTGCAACATGGGCTTCAATGTTTAATTTGTGTGACTTTACCAAAGCATTTGATTTGTAAGCATATGTATTAGGCATGCACCGAAATAATTTTATCACCGAAACAATACGGACGAAATGATGTGATCTATTCGGATCCTCTGCACTTCATCACGACTTTACTTGATCCGCGTTATAAAGACCATTACTTGGATGCAGAAATAAAGCAGCGCGCACGAGAAATGATCCAGACCGCGATGAATGCGGAGAACCCGCGTGGAGACGGAGACGGAGCAGCGCACGGAGCAGGAGATCAGAGCGCAGAAAAAAGGAGAAGAGGGGCATGCACCTCGTTGTCTGATATGTTCAGGGAAAAATATGGGTTCAGTAATTAAAGGCTTTCGACCAAAAAATAATTCAGACTGACAAAATAATAAAAATGACATTCTTCTTTTTTTAAATAATAATAATAATACAAATAATAATAATGATATTCTAAATAACAATAAGCGTCATTAATAATAAAAATAATAAGAAGAAGAATATTACAAATTGTCATGCAATTATTAATGTGAATGAATGGTACTCCACATCACATCATCATCACTATTGTACACCCCAATACATAGGACGTGAAACGAAATTAAATGCTAATTGTTTCAAAACACGTGCTGTAAAATAATGCATTGTGATAGGTCATTTGATCCTCCACGTCGGATAAGTTTCTCTTCTTTGTCGTCTTCCGTGTGTCCATGGCGTAAAATAAGGGCGTGGGGGAGGCGGAGACTTGAATATATAGGGGCGTGTTATTCTAATGACGATCGTTTTCAGCCGCGGCATTTATCAAGGGCAGGTATTGCGTACACCTGGATTTCAACGGTACGCACAGCTTCATAAATCAGGTGGTGAGAGGAGTGTAAGCATAATCTTACGCCAACATATACGCAAGAATGATAAATGAGGGCCAGTGTCACCCACGACTTTGGAGCTGAGAGTAACGCCACCCACCGCTTTGGAGAAGCAGCCAGCGTGCCAGTGCTGGGAGTGACCCCTTTCTCCTCCTCCTCCTCCTGCAGAGTCCCTAGAGGAGTGGCCCCTCTCAGAGCCACAGCTGGCCCCTGCTGGCGTTTCAGAGCCGGCCCATGTTGGCGTAACAGAGCCGGACTTTGCCGGAGAACTAAAGCCGTGGAAGCTGCGGCTGGGGAGACCCCCACCTGAACCACCCCCTCAGGGGTTCCCTGCCCCCTCCCATCCCTATTTTCATTTTTTTATGCCTGATACTCTCACAAGTGGTGAGTTATGTTTCTAAGCGGGACTGTTCATGGTGTTCACCTCCTTAAGTTTCCAGTGTGTCTGTTTTTATTTAGCACAGCTGACTCGATTTAGCTAATCACCAGGGCTATTTAGGGTCCTAGTTTGGGAATACAACTTGCTAAGCATTAGTTCAGTCACACAGTTACCGTGAGTGTTAGTTAGTTAATCTAATAACTCCTTGTTGTTTAGTAGCTGCTTTATGTAAGCACACTTTCATTTTTACAGTGTATAGATTTTGGTTCGATGTCCTGTTTTTTTCTGTATGATTAAAATCACCACGAACGAACAATCAAGCTCTGCATTTGGCCTCATTCCTGCACTACACCACTAATTTGTGACAATGTGCTGGTCATGCAACCATATCTGTGATGATTTTGATGTATGTTTGAAGTCATTGACTTGTTGAAATCCATCCATGGCCAAGCCGGAATCCCCCCAGGTTTGGGGCCAGAATATTTTGGGCATTAGTAGAATTCGTTACGCCATTAATCTGGATCTCAATCCACCACCATATCTTAATGTAGTTATCAAGTGATTTTCCTTGTATACAGTCCTCTTCTGAGACCAAACATGCCACTGGTGTGCATGGCCAAAAGGTAATATTTTGGCCTAATCCAACCACAGCATCCAATCCCAATTGTATAATTAAATACAACAACACACCAACACTCCGACACTACATCAAACAAACCCTTACAACACCATGAAGAGCAACAATGGCAGCAACACAACATCGTGGCAAAAATGTCCCAAACATTTTAACGCACAAACATGTATGAAGGGCAAGATAGCAAAGACATTCTTTATGCTGAACCAAATTTCCTTAGTTTTAGAGGTGCTCAAAACATGTACGGAGAGAGCTTGCTGGATACTAACAATGTTTTCATAACGATAAATCATGTCAGAACTTTTACCACCTTTAATGTGACCTATAACGTGAGCATTCCATTTAAAAAAAAATCTAAAAAACTTTGAGGGGGAAAAATACAAATCTTACAATAACCAGATTGCATAAGCTTGCACACCCTCTTCGAACTGGGGTTGTGGTTGTGTGTTCAGAATGCACCAATCACATTCAAACGCATGTTAATTAGATGTCATTACACACCTGCCATCATTTAAAGTGACTCTGTTCAATCACAAATAAAGGTCAGCTGTTCCAGTAGGAATTCCCTGACATTTTCTTAGTTGCATCTCAGAGTAAAAGCCATGGTCCACAGAGAGAATATAAAGCATTAAAGGAATCTCATTGTTGAAAGATATCAGTCAGGATAAGAAGAGTTTCCAAAGCATTAAATATACCATGGAACACAATGAAGACATAAGTCATCATCAATTCATGATCTTCAGTTGGCCTTAGTTAGGGTGGAGGGAATTATAAACAGTTCCAAATACCAGGCAATTTTGGCAAAAAACCTTTGTGTTAGACTTGTGTTAGAAAGCTGAAGATGAAGAGGAAGTTCACCTTTCAACACAACAACAACCCAAAGCCCACATCCAAATCCACAAAAGCATGGCTTCACCAGAAGAATATTAACGTTTTGGAATGGCCCAGCCAGAGCCCAGACCTGTAACCAATTGAACAATTGTGGGGTGATCTGAAGAGTGCTCTGCACAGGAGATGTCCGCACAATCTGGCAGATATGGAGCGCTTTTGCAAAGAAGAGTGGGCAAATATTGCCAAGTCAATATGTGCCATGCTAATAGACTTCTACCCAAAAAGATTGAGTGCTGTGTATTTTGTATTTTTCCCCCTCAAAGATTTAAGCTTGTTTTTTCGAATTTGTTCACTTTATAGGTCACAATAGAGGTGGAAAAAGTTCTGATATTATTTATCTTTATCAAATTTTTTCACATCACAAAAATGTGTAGACTTTTTTTATCGATCTATCTGTATGGCTATATTTGTTGTCCTCACAAAGCAGGTCCAGCAGGTACATTAAAAAAAAATGTTATTCCAGCATCACAGTATCCTCTTTCTAAATTCTCAGCATTCTTACTGTATAATTCCATATTAAATTCTTACTTTGCAGTGTAATAATGGCAATGCCACCCCATATCTTAAAGAACTGATCTCCCTCCATAACATACGTAGGGCTCAAGACCATCCCACTGGTGAAACATGAGTTGAATTGAGTACGAACAATTTGAGTGACATATTACAGATGTTATATTTTGTTTTGACCTTAACACCTCCCTCATCGCTCTGCCTCCTTTGCTGCACCATTTAGTACCTTTTTATAAGTAGGGCAGTAGCTATCTGTTTTATGTGCCAGAAGAATGGTGAAGAAGAAGGACAGAGTAAGTCAAGATTACTCTTTAAATGAAATGTGACAGATAGAAGTTACCTGCCCAGATTTTTGGATGAATCAAACACTGTACAAATACAGCCAATTTTGTCTGATCAATCAATTCTTTGAGTTTACATGCCTGAACATAAATGGATTTTGCATTTTACCCTATGGGTTATGTACAGGGACTTTAGAAAGTATTCAGACCCCTTCACATTCTCCACCTTTGTTTGTGTTGTGGCCTTAATTTATAATTGACTCATGTTACCAAAAACAAGCCATGAAGTCCAACTGAACCCTCGCTAGACATTCAAGATAGTATTGTGTTGAAGCATAGATTTGAGCAAGGTTATAAAAAATGCTCAACAATTGAAACTTCCCCGAGGCACAGTGGGCATCCTGTGAAATGAAAAAGTTTAGAACCACCAAGACCTGATCAAGAGCAGGCCCACCAGACAAAGTAATTCACCTCTCATGAGCAAAAGGGAAATAATGTGCCACCAGAAGAACTTGAGGCATGATGGAAAGATTATCTGGGTGGATGAGACCATAACACCTACTGTGCAATGGAGGAAGGTAGTGGTAGCATCACGCTATGGGGATGCTTCTCAGCGGCAGGGAATGGGGGACTGGTCAAGATTGAGGGAAGGATGAACAGAACAAAATATACAGGGCTTTAAAGAAAACATCAACCAGTAGTCGCACAGGACCATAGACTGCAAATATTACTCTTTCAGAACAACGACTTGAAGCACACATATCTTCATATCTACTTTACCAGCTGCAGAGTTGATGCGACCAGGCAAGGCAATTTCATTCTATCCTCATATTCCTACTTTCTCCTACTTCACGCCTCTTTCAACCTAACTCTCACTCGCGTTTCCTCCCTTTCCCTCTGGTTGGCCAAGGTGACAGAAAGACAATTGTAGATTAATTGGCACAGAAAGAGCTCAATGGTGGCCATTACTGCATAGTGGTGAATTATACCTCCTATTCTTAAATTTCAGATCCCTGGCACTTGTCTTTGAGTTCTCTTTTTGTTGTGCCTTCAATGTGTGAAGGTCTTTGAGCTTACTCATTTGTATTTTTTCTTGCACATGCAGATTCCCTTCAAATGTATTCAAATCATATGCTTGAAATGAATTACTCCTATTCCTAAATGATCTAAAAACTGTTATAAGCCTAGTTCTATCTTTCCATTTCAAGGCGGTTGGAAAAACCTGTCAACAAACAATTGACTAGCTTGATGATTATGGTATGCGTCATATTGTCTTGTTTGCGTTCTGCAGCAAAGCTGCTATTTTTTATTCATTTGCCTATGCTCTCGATACAGTAGATTATCCCAAAAGAGACATTGTATTATGTAAACATTATCAATTAATGTATTTTTTTTGTAGATTATTAGCAATATTTTACAGCAAAGTTTAAAGCAAAACAAACATGAAGAATGTTAAGGGGTCAAAATGCCTTACCATAAATGTTTTTTGTGACTATTATCTATACGTTAAAATACATTTGCATATACCTATATATGCACAATTGGACAATTAACTTTGATTAAAGTTTTACCTTTCATTGTTGGTCCTGTGTGGGTTGAGTATTGACAGGCCTCCACAATCCTTGTCTCTCTTCTTGACTGACAGCTTTTTCTGCTCTGGCCTGGAGTCTGCACTGACATATTCCATCCCTACAAACACAAGACAGTACAATGAACATCGTTTTTCCATCTGAAACCTAGACACCCCATTTAAACGTTCCCGTTTAATACTTTGTTAGGTTACCACCTGTCCAATTTCTGAATTACTGTAAACGTTTATTAACTGTTGGTCTACTTTCAAACCTCCCGTATTTGTTGTTACTGCTAGTAATATTTCTTAATTTTCCTAAGCCTTCTCTCATATTATGTTTATTTGAAACATTTGAAAAAATAACATCCCAATACAATCAGTAAGGAATTATATTAATTTCGCTATTGGTAATGAGCTGCTCCAGCCCTCAGTCTGAAAACATATTTTAATAATAAATGACTGGCAGACCACAGAGTCAAATATTTCCTAACAAGAGTAGGCATTTATGTTTTGCCTACTGCATCCATCGACCATCCCTCTCCGCTCCCTCTTTTTCCGCTCTCCCATATCAACCCTATAATGCTTTATAAGGAAGGAAGACAATCTATTTCCTTTACAATAGTTCTGTCCCGTCTCTTAGCACCTTCTTTACAATCTCTATCTCAGTTTCCATTCTCTCTCCATTTCTCTCTTCTTGCTCACCTCTTTGCTTCCTTTCTCTATATCTTCTCTCCATCCTTTCTTACTACTTACCCCTTGGCCGTGCCACAGGTGGTAGTGATGTCAGAGAGCCTGCTCTAAGAAGGCGAGCTCTTGCCCCTGCCACCCCCCTCTTCAGATCTAGGGGATCAGAGGGTGGTTTAGGGAGAGGCTTGGAGGTAACAGGGTCTGGGTCCTCGTCCTGGGCTACTGGCAATATAGGCTTCTGGTAAGTCACAAAAACGACTTGTTCATCAGAGCAACCAAAAACATATGTAGTGGCTGTTGTATTCAGCAGAATAATCTTTTCAAAACCATAAAGAATATTAAGCTCAAAATAGTACTTACACATTAATTTATATTATAAGAGTGAAAAGATCAGAAGTACAGTAAGAGAACTCACATGTTCAAGAGGAGACAGGCGAGTCCCAGAACCTGGTCTGGAGTCTTGGGTTTCAAAGTTCCGGGAGTAGAGGCTGAAAAAGAAAAATACCTTGTTTATTCAGTACACGCTATCGATGCAACAACCAGTGATTTTAACGAGATCCCTAACCTGAATGTTGACGGAGGTCGACCATCACGGGTTCGAGAGGAGGTCTCTCCAAAAAGATGTCTGTGGTTGTCTCTAGGGGTGAAAGGTCGCTGGGTGTGCAGCGTTCTTAATGAGTGCCTTGCCTCTGTGACTATCTCAGCACTGGTCTTCCTCCGGGGATCAGGGTTCAGAGAGAAAAGGCTGTGTTTCTCACGTTTCCTCTCCATAGAAGACATTTTGTGAGGGGTTGCAGCCAGCGAGCCTACTTTTTCCTGAATTATTTTAATCACTGAAAAGTAAAAAGTAAGGAAATTAATAATACATATGGGTAATATATAAGGGTATTTTTTATACAAAAAAACTACAAATGTTTTGGAGTAAAGCAAGCAACACTTAAAACTGTCAGTGAACAGATATGCTGCTGGGGAATGTTGTGAATACGACAGCCTGCGCGCGCTTGCTGAATCACCATGGTAACCTAAACCAGCGGAGCAGCAAGCACCTGACTAGTGACAACAAACCGGAGTAGCTTTAAAGAACAATAACTGTATACATACACGGGAACAATATTGTTAATGTTTGAATTACTTTAAATATTTACACAATGAAAACCCGATAGTGGTGTCAGAAACCATGTATGCTAGCCTAGACATGCTAGTCAGCAAAAGCCTCCTACTACTCACCTTTGTACAACGTAATTGGATAGGAAAATGTACCATAATCAGACATTGGAAAAAACTGTTAAAACTCATGTTGCTAAAAACCTACCTTCTAATGGTGATCACCGTAAAACGACTATCCGAATTTGTGAACAAAATTTCTACTGAAAAACACCGACAACACGTATTGTTTTGTTAAAATTTGAGGCGAAGGAGTTGTCTGAGGAAGCCAACTAGCTGCAAGCGAATAGATGACGTCGTCGAGTGTCGGGCACGAGCTTGAACGTCAGTTTGTGAAGATGGTCTTGTGTTCGCCTAGGTGAGCCCATCACTGTAGTCAGTGTTTTTTTCTCAGAGTAAAACAAAGAGTAGTTTAAGTCTAAAACACTAATTTCTCATTTTGCATTGCACTAAACGGATATTTTACCATCAGACACCACGACGTTAGCGTGATGTCATACATATTAGTGTAACTGAATCATATTGGCATGCTATTTACCTTGGTGACACCACGGTCTGTTTTGTACTACCTCTTTGCAAAATTAAATGTTTTCCTTATCGGTTAAGTAATTAAATATCAAGGTATTCCATTTTGTTATTGTCATGCCCATTATCTTGAAGTTATTAAAGTAGCCTATTTAGAATAAGAATGAATATAGACATTGAAATTCCATGATCATTTTGTTTAGTGAGTAAGTGCTCACTGTCTTTTTCAGCTGAGTTAGCTTGATGGTGGCCTGTCCATGTTTACACCCGCTGGCTACATAGATCTGCATTAATGTATTGGCCCCAATCAATCACTCACCTCCTCTGGCACATGAAATTGCTGCTGACAGTTAAGCTCATAATGAAGTAGTAAAAACTAGTAGAGCTTGATTTGAAATACCGATAAAGAATGTAAAGACTTAGTCTCAGTCTGCCGTAGTCATTTTTGTATACATTTTTCTTAACCCTTTTTGTTAGCATTTCCACATTTTATTGCCTGTTTAATTTTACAAGAAAGATTAACCTTTCATCGCTATGGCTGTAGTATTTTTGTTGTTCTATCGATTGTTGTCATGGTTAGGGTAACATGTCGTTGGCAGTCTCCTTGCAGTACTTCAGCCTTTGTTTATGCTCACTTAAAGGTACACTGAGTGGTTCTAGGTTGGTACACTTGAAATACCATGCAATTATTTTTCGTTTAACACTAAAAATAATATATATTTTTTATATGGCAACAACGTTGACTGAGGATAGCAGACGATGAGTAAACGTTTTTATTAGTGAACATATTGACACAGTTGGGACATTCAGACTTTTTAATGTTGTACATTGTACTTTTTCTAGTTTAAGCCAATGTACATGTTGTAACTAGAATCATTTAATTATAAAGAACATACAAACCTTTTAAAGTGAATCCAAAGTCAGTCTCTGTCGGTCACAGTTAAGAGATAACAGGATAATATTTGATTAAATTCAGTGGGAACAAATCTCAAACAACCATTACGGCCGACCTGGGGCCTCATGTACAAAGACTTGCGTTGAATTCATACTAAATAATTGCGTACGGACAAAGCTATCAATGTGCGTACGCACCAAAAAATCCAGATGTATGAATCTCTGCGTACGCAGCATTCCACATACATTCTGTTTGTACATCCCAACTAACGCGAAATTGAGCGCACATGCACGAGCTCAACACCACACCCTGTCTCCTCCCTCAATTAAATTATTTGAAATATGGTAATTAGTCCAATTTGGCAAAATACACATGCAAGAACATGGCTAAAGCAAGCAAGAAACGAAATTTCACTGAAAACGAATTAGAAGTGCTACTATCAGAGGTAGAAACAAGAAAAAATATTATATTTGGCAATTTGTCATCTGGAATTAATAACAAAAGAAAGAAAAGAGTGGGCGAGTTTGTCTGATGCTGTCAACGCGGTGGGATCTGAGAGTCGCACCGTAAATGACATGAAGAAGAAATGGTCAGACATAAAGGTGGAAGTTAAGCGGAGAACTGCTGCGCACCGACAAAGTGTGGGCAGAACAGGCGGTGGTACAGGGACCGATGAACTTGCACCCTTTGATCAGAGAGTTGCCTCTATTGTAGGAGACACGTTAATCTCTGGAATCGTATCCGCTGATGTAGGAGACTCGGATACACTACAGGACTGCCAGCAAGGTAACTCAAATTAATTTCCTTAACTTTGAAACATATAGCCTACCAGCCACCGTTTAATTTGAACATCCATGCAATGTAGTAAAAAGTACACCAGAGATTTCACGTATCCACAGCTTTTATTGCAAATGCGTGTACCCATTAATAAGGAACAGACTCGAATGACTGTTAACATGTCCCTGTGTTTATTTGGACTTAGGAACCGCAGGAACGTCCACTGCCACGCACTCAGAGTCCGCACCACCCGAGCAGCCAGAGCCCATTCAGTCCAGCGTCTCCGGTGTCTCTAATGTTCCCCCCAGTGCTGAAGCCCGTCCATCTGGCTGCGTCTTGACGCATGCTGTTCTGGAGTCACAACAGCAAATTGTTAGGGCCATTGGAGAAATGAACAGTCACCTTATAAATGTCACTGATGCACTCACAGAAATAAGCCATTCATTAAAAGAATTGGTCAGAAAATGAGCTTTGTGTCTGAGTACCATTTATATTGTCGCAATTACACGTTGACGCGCCTGAATGGCTTGTTGATTGTGCTGTACATATACTGGTCCTGGGTCAGGGCCATCTGGCGGTGCCCCCACCTCACCAAGGGGTATGCCATGCCTGTGCGCGACATTGTGCAGCACTCCACAGGCCAGTATGATGCGGCAAACCTTGTCAGGGCGGTATAACAGCATCCCCCCGGTCCTGTCAAGGCAGCGCCACCGACATTTCAGCTGCCCAATCGCCCGCTCCACAACTGACCGAGTGCGAGAATGGGCATCATTGTATCTGCGCTCTCGGTCAGTTTGTGGGTTGTTGAGGGGGGTTAACAGCCACGTCTTGAGAGGATAACCACTGTCTCCTGATGGGCAGTTGAATAATTACAGACACCAAAATTAAACTTTTACATAGAACCATATATTTAAATGCATAACTTACCAAGTAGCCACCCATCGCGCACCCTGCCAGCTTGGAGTCTCATCCCAACCATGCTGTTTGTAAGGATATATGAATCATGGGTTGACCCAGGCCACCTTGCCACAATATTTGTTAGGCGCATTTGTGCATCACATATATTCTGCACAGTTATTGAATGAAAATGTTTCCGATTCACATATGCAAATTCATCTTCAGGTGGCGCCTTTATAGCAATATGTGTGCAGTCGATCGCTCCGATTACATTAGGAAAACCAGCAATCGCTGCAAATTGCGCTTTGATGTTTGGCTGGTCACCGGCATCGTATGGGAACGTTATATACCGGGGAGACAAGCGGATGATGCCATCCCATACAGGTGGCATTGCACGGCTCAAACACGACTGGCTTATTCCTGAGCGGTCTGCCAGTTCTCTTTGGAAAGAACCGGTTGCCAGGAAACCAAGTGTAGTAAGCACCTGTAAAGGAACGGGTAATGCGTGGCTCCTCACTGTCTGTCTTTCCAAATTCGGACCCAACTCAGCGCAGAGCTCCAAGAGTATAGCCCTTGGAAATCTGAAACGGCTGATATGCCAGTCATCATCGTGGGCCAGAAAATCAATGTGGTCCCTAAAAACTCGTTCTCTCCGGATATGTCCATTGAAAATGTCCTCCAATAAAGCCAACGCTGCCATTGCTAGACGGGTTGTATCAATTTGCTCATCCTTTATATATGTTACTGAATTGCATAATTAATAGAATATTGTAATTAGACTCATGTGACAATAATATAGCAAATAATTAATCAATTGCTAATTATAAGCAATATCTGACAGGTGCAATAGAACAATTCGTAGTGTAATGTTAGCCACTTCACTTTATTGCCTCTATGAGTCGCCAACTGGCGGAAATCACGAAAAATGTACGTACGCCAGGCATGAAGTTCACGTGGAAGAACGCACATTCTTACGTTAATTTCACTGTTAGTACATCTGACCGTGAACGTGAAAGCTGGCGTACGCCGTGTTTTCGTGCGTACGCAAGATTGATACATGAGGCCCCTGGTGCCTGAAAATGTTTCTACCATTTTGTGGTCCGTCGAAAATATGACGTTGTTAAAATAAAAATGCAAACACAAAATGGCCGTGGACCTACATTGGCTTCTCCATCCGGTTCTTTCCTTCTGAACGTTGCTCCATATGTATTTTTCATACAACACTCCTGTGGTATGAACAACCAATACCATGTGCCCGCTACCCCCACGGTCCGACACAGTTGTACATGAAAAAAGAGACTCCCGGCTTTAGTTCATCCTGTCCATCCGATATCACTGTTCGGGTCACTACTCACTGCCACAGCTTCAATTGGGGGTTAGCAAGAGAAAGAAAGCAATATTCATAAACAAACACAGAGTGCAGGGATAGAAGAGTACAACATGCATTGGTACACTGCTATTATTAATTCAACTCACGCATTGCCATGGATCAGTTAAACCCTGAAGATAGGTCGACCACTTTGCAGTGATCAGGTTTGTCTGGGTTTGCATCGTTCGTCCACTTGCAAAACCTTTCCCCCTGCATTTTCTTTCCTTTTTCCTTTTTTCAAAATAAAAATGTACATCTGAGCAAATTTGTGTCTCTGGCTAGATTTAAATAGCCCTACATGCTTCTGTCTCATGGATACAGTGAGTCTGATTGGCTGAGAGTGCATGCTGGGAATACCCAATCAGAAGGCATCACCATGGTGCTTCCCAGCCAATGGGAGGAGAAGGATGGTCTCTGTGGTTTTATTGTCACTAAGGGTGGGGGAAACATACTGCCAGGACAGTTGGCATTAATGTGAGCAAGGCAGGCTGTGAGAGTCAAATTGTACATCACTGATATGGCCTGTGAGCACTAGCGCACATCCAGGATACATTTAGAGAAATAACCAAAAAACACACCTCTGGTATTACAGGTTGTCACAGTGAGGATTAAAAAAAAGGGTTGATTCATGAGCACTCATGTCCTCCTTGAAGTTAGTGTGTCTCCTTAGCAACCGCTTTGTATTCTTTTGGCCAGAGCACAGTAGGATGGAGGTAACTCGCAGCTGACATGGAGGTTTCAGGAGAAAAGCTTTTCTGTTCAATCCCTGTTCAGTCTGAAAAACACCAATGAAGGGTCTCTCTCAAATGTTGTTCAGTCTTGAAAACTTATGAACGATCTCTCTCTTCCCTCAAATCTTGTTCAGTTCTGACCATAAATGAAGCGTCACTTTCTTAAATCAAACTTTGTTCAGTCCTGAATACCAATGAAGGGTCTGTCTCTTTCCTCAATCAACACTCCCTCCAGAAGACCAATGTATATTCTCTGTATTTCCTCATTTATTGTTCATAGCTATCTTACACATTCTTTTTTTCTGTCTCACATGCATTTTCCTTCATCTACCATTATTTCTCACTTTATCTTCCCACATGTTTCATCCCCCAATCTCCCTCCAGTCCCCGTCCCCACATAATGTGTGTACACAAACTTGTTGATTTTAAAACAGTTGCAGTAAATATTCAAGTAGGTGCTTGGTTGGACATCAACCCCACTATTTGAATCGCAATATCATTATCACCAATCCACTGGATTACAACTAGAAACGCCATTGACTATCACTGTATGCTAGCAATAACAACTTAAACAAATGGTAGGTAGGATTTGACAGTCACGTAATCTGCTCCTAAAACTGTCCATTTCTAAAACCAGCAAAACAAATATATCAAAATCTGTTTGTCAAAGTGTGCACATATTTCATTTACTGAGAGGGTGGTAGAGCAAAAGTTTGTGCTATGCTACCATCCTTACTCACGGTAGTGCTACATAAAACTTTGTAATACAGAACATTTTAAATGTAACTGTTCCCTTTTAAGGCAGTAAATCACTGCTAGCCAATGATAGATTTGTAATGATAGATTTGTCTAGACCTCAACTCCTGTGCAGCACAAACTCCCCTTTGACACATTGAGCCATTTATACCCTTCTTTAGTTGTGTACATTTGGACATTATTTCTTTTAGCCACTTGGGGGAGTATTGAACTGGGTGTGGCAAGTCACTGGGAAATAGGTATAGTAACAGGTGTAACAATCAACTAGGTAAGGTGTGGATGGCGGGAAAGACATGGTTCTTACCACCCTTTCCACCGAAAACCAGCCTCAGCACTTTTCTTAGTTGGCACTCGGTGAAGTATCATTTTATGTAAATACGCTTTTTGTTATTTTATAATAAACCGGAACATCACCCAAAGAGAACAAATGTCTGGACATACAATCTTTTTGCTAAGCGTTGAGAACACCAAGCCATCCTTGCCAAGGCTTATAGGATAGCCTCCACAATCACATTGTCTAGAAAGGCTACAGGTTTGCCTATGCAAAATGGTACCGAAAATCCATTATATTGCAGTTTAATCTGAGAGCTTTCAAGTTCAAATTAGTCTATAGGAGCTAGTTGCCTCATATAGGGAGGACAGAACAGAACAGTGTGCACTGCACATTTCTCTTGATAAAAAGGAGCCTACTTTGCTTACTTTAGAAGGTTTTTTTTACAGCAGAAGGACTTTTTTCACTCCATCAACCTTGGCTGTCTCAATTTTTTGGTGGGAGAAATAATTTGAGAGAAATAAAACAATAATAGGACATAGAGAAAGCAAGTGTAATGCTTGAGTTGTGGAGACCAAATTATTTGGTTTTCTCCCTTGCAACAATCTGTTTGAGGTACAAAACTACTTTTACTTATCTAACTTATTTTACTTATCTAATCTCTTTCTTTATACGTATACATTAAACATAAACATTTCTATACAGGGTTAAAATAATATGTTGTTAGTGGTCTTATTTCTTCAGATTGGTTTATAAGACACAAAAGCAACACATAAAAGCCACAGATACATTGTCTCCAGTCCATCTGTAGGAGCAAATGGCAGCCAGTCACTGACATGATCCATATCTTTTCAATGAAGCAGTCATTTGACCAACAGATCGCCTCTTATCATTCGTCTCTGTCTGTCTGCATGGAAAATACCTATCCAACACACAGTCGTGGTATACACAGCAGCTTTTTAGGTGCACACACATTATTGAGAAGCATATTGCCATGTTACATCTTTATTTATATTTGACTCCTGTCACCTACCCATTCCAACAAAGTGTGTCAAACACGTTTCATATACACATAAACGAGCGGAAGCCCTAAGCTAATGTTGCCCTTAAGTTGAACTTCTGAATGTTTCCATAAATAGCTTGGTGGATGTCGGGAATGTCTATCTTTCTGTCTGTCTGTGAACAATGTTCCTGATTTGTGTTCTTAACTGCCTTTAAGACCATGTTTCCACAGACAGCCCAATTCAGATATATTTTGCATCCTTTAAACATCAGCTCTTTTTTGCATCTAATTGGGTGAAATTTCTGTAATTGACAGCAGAATAATTAAAATGTTTCTGCCTGTCGGAACGCAGCCTACCCTGCTTCTCCTAGCCTGAGCTTGACCTCATCTTTATTTACACATGTATAATATGTGATCACAATCAGATCACAATGTGTCTTTGAACCATCTACACCTGTCTTAAAATGTGGACAGAATCATGACAAAAGGTCTATAAATGAGGCTTTAGTCTGTACGCACTCCTAGCCTGTCTGACTCAGTCCTCTACAATGAAGCTGAAATGCACTCTTAACCTGACCTAAATAAATAGGTAATTAGACATGCACATAAATAGACACTTTGAAAATAACACAGTCTGACGCAAACATACATTCGTTGGAATGGGATTTCGGATCCAGGTTTTACATGTACTAGAGACGACAGAAAAATAAAAAACTGACTTAAATTTCAAATAAGGACTGGTAGAGATAAAGAATTGGGTTACAAAAATGCACACAGGTTTGGAATGGTACCTAACCTGGTACTAATTCATTGGTCTCACATTTGATTGTGCTGGCTGAATACAAACACAAAATGTTATATGTTACATGATATACTGGGACACCGTGTTCCAGTGTGAATTGTTGAGTGTACAATTGTTCACCTGCCTCACTACTGTATATCCTTGTTGGTGTGATGTTTCAGATTGACTATCTTCACCATCCTTGTTTTTTGCTTGTCACTAAGCTGTTGTGCAACCCAAGGCGAATCCATTAAATTTACAAACGAGTGCACTGTTCATTCACTCTGTTGCCCTCATGCACTTGTTTTCTATTGTCAGCAATATAATATCAAATAGAACATTCTTTGTTTGACTTCAGATAGTAGCTCCCACCCATTTGTGCAAATACAAAGACTTTGTGTCGATTCAACTGCCAATATGGTGTTATGACATATTCAGCTACTCTCTGTCACGAAAGAAAGATAAGTACTAAGGTGAAATTTATACTGTGATCTGTGTTCTTCTTCTCCTCTTTGGGGTAGAAAGGCAAGCTTTGGATCACTCAGTATTACACAAACAAAGTATACAGGTTGGAATGTACATAGATATCTCCACAAACCCAAATATTTTTTTTGTGAATGTCCCAAGAACGTTTGTTACGATGTATGTTTTTGCAAATGTTCTTTGGCAGTGGTTAAAGATGTTGGGCAAATGTTTTGGAGAAGAGTCTTGGAATCTCTCATTTAAAACACTAACATCAACAACAGCATGTTATTAACGAAAACATCCTGTCAAAGCGTGCGTATGTTCTGGGAATGAACAATATAAGTTCTCCATCTCCTTTCATCTCTGTCTTTCTCTTTTCATCTCTCTCTAATCTTAACGTGATCTCAGAGTGATTAGTAACCATTGAAACAGGCACACACACACACACACACACACACACACACACACACACACACACACACACACACACACACACACACACACACACACACACACACACACACACACACACACACACACACACACACACACACACACACACACACACACACATCACAAAGACTCCTGAAGCCCTAAGGCGGTATTTCATACTGATGGACGATGTGTGTGTGCTTTCATGATTTCTTTACACAACAAGGTAACTGGTGCATTAGGGACCAGATCAGGGGAATATACATGGATTGCATCAGGTGGAGTCCTGGACACGGCCAGCAGACAGATGGCAGGGAGGTGGAGAGAGTAATGAGATGCAACACACACTTTCGAGACATATTAGATCATTTCTTGGCCCATAACCTCCTTGAAATCACCTCTCACATGTCACAAGCCAAAACCTCTCCAGGACGATTCTTCACACAAGATTACATTGACTCCATCTCATCTCATGGAGAGAAAAAAGAGAGAGCATAATGAAGATATGCGAGAGCATTCCCTGGTGGCTTTAATGGTGGGTGAAGGTCATAATTCACGTACAAGCACACGCATACACCCCAGCCGAGCCATGTTCTAATGCCTTTGTTGCTGTGCTGATCCAAGCTGGGGCCACTGAGGGAGAGGCGTATGGATTCAGCGAGCGCTACAACCTTGACTTTCACGCTGTGTTTGCGTGCGAGGCATGTCCTTGTCATCCTCACCCCTCTCAATCGACCCACCTTCCTCGCTCCTCCTCCACTTCCAATCTTTATCACCCATTCTCTCACAGTTTCTCTGCTTTCTAGTTCCGCGATTCTCTATGTGTGTGTCGTTACTGCTCTCCCTCCCTCACCCCTCTGGGTCTCTTTCTGCCTTCCTTCTCCTGGATCAGTGTCAAATGAATCCCCCTAACCTCTGTGGTAGAATTTCAGGTTGTTTACATTTTATATTTCTTAATGTCTTTTATATTATTATTCTGTTTACCTCATTAGTATTCTATAGCATTGATCGTTTACATTTTGTTTACATTTTATCGTTTCTGTTTAATTTTACATTTATTAGTATGAGGTTTAGTCTGTGTGTTAGTAGTAACTGTACTTTCGTCATCCGACCATTAGGGGCGGTAATGAGTAGTTCATGCTTGTAATAGGAGAAGAAGTATTTCACCTGTGTTGGGAGGTGCTTCTGAACAAGCTAGGTGGAGCTTCCTAGAGGTTTTAAAAGAAGCCGTAGCCCACTAAACTCTCTCTCTGGCTTCAACTCGTGCGAGTAGAACTTAGGACAGGGCAAAGAGTTTATTGTTGTGTTAAATTCTTTTAATAAACCATCTGAAAAGGTAATCCGTTCAACTCGTGTATTTCACACTCATTTCTCTACCATACCTCCACACACAGTAAGACCAGGAAGGCCAGATAAGGTTACTTTTAATAATACAGCGCCCATAATACAGGCTAACTATATTTACATGTGCCTTACTCTATTGTCCCAATAGTTATAGAGGGCACAAAATAGAGTGTCTGCTATTTACACATACATGCTGCAGGGAGAGTTGGGTAAACAGTATGTAGATTATTTAGAATGCAATAGAGGTCTGTAGAGATATTTCACTGATCAGCCAATCAGCATGACCACTTGCCTATTATACTGTTGGTCTTCTGGGTTGTTGTCGGGTATGTGGTTTGTCCCTTCTTGGACAACTGTTGGTAGGTACTCACCACTTCTCCTCGCAGTTTCAGAGATTCCCTGACCCTGTCGTCTGGCCATAACAATTCAGCCCTTGTCAAAGTCGCTCAGGTCTTCAATCCTGCCCATTTCCTGCATCCAACACACTGACTACAAAAAATGGATTGTTCACTTACCATCTAATTGACCCATACGTTGACATGTGCCTTTGTTAGGTGTGGAAAAGGTTTCTTTTCCAGTACAGACATGGACAGTTTCGATTTCACCTAGCAGGTTGGTATGCGATATACAAAGCGCTGGAAAATCGTATCAGTGAACAGTTAACACTTAATAATGAGCTTTGCTTTTCATGTCAGGTGGAAGTATTCAGATGTATTCATGTTTAGTCTACTCAAGACCAACCAGTTCTTTCTTCACCACTAGAACCCATTTTGACTCAGGTACAATTTGTCCCTCAGGCCAAACTCATAAAATTCCTGACTTTGTCCTCCCAGACCAGAGTTTTTGCGGCTAAGAATCACCCGTAAAAAAAATTTGCCTTCATAACTTACACAGAGGTTCAAGTTTCAGATACTCACAGATCTCCTAAATCTGGAAAGTAAGCTTATTGCAGATTCATACAGTAATTGCTATACCTTTTCTAACACGATGGCAGCCCTCGCCAAACAGTACGAGCAGTCCCACCTATACGTCTAAACGTGAAAGTCTTCAGTATGTTTGCTCTGTGGGTCTGCTCATTTGTTAGTATATCTGAGCAGCTGGGACGGAAACGTCATGTGGAGCTGGAATGTGGGTCCCACGTGTCTAGGCTGCTGTGTAAGCTCTCTCATGACTTGAGGTTTAACTTTAGGAGGTTCGTCCATCCCAAGAAAGTCCTCATGTATACCCTTTTTGACCTTTCAGACTGGCTGTGGTAGGAGATACAAGTCCAAGAAGATAATTCCAGGTTGTTTAGCCATTTAGGAAAGAATGACGCAGTCCCTGCAACTTTGAAGAAAGAACATCAAAAGATCTTAAAACATCCAACTAAGTCAACATGCATCCTTGGTACAAAGAAGTGTCCTGACACCAGTAAGGTGTCAACAAGGTCAGCTAAAATCGGGTCAAGAGTGAGAAATGCCTATTGTCTGTATGTGGGAGCCACAACCACTTCCTGAATGGTTGTTCCAGTTTCATGAGAGAAGGTGTCCTTCACAGTCTCCCATGTCAACCAGCCTACTAATGTTTTCAAGATTCAGGGTGCCTTCATTGCAGAACTTCTATAGGCTTAGCCGAACACGCACAACCTGTGAGCGCTCTCCAGCGCATGTATTGGCATCTATGTGGCCTGTCCTTGCAGCAGATCAACTCAGCCCAACCAGTACTGCTCATTGGGTCAGACTATCCGCACCTCATTACACCTGTTAAGTCTGTCAAGTTGATACACAGCGACCCCCTGATGGGTCAAATTTAGGACGAAACCAAGAAACCAGGCTCTGTGGGGTGGCCAGTCTTCTTCTGGCTGTGCTGGATGAATTTACAATTGTTTAGTTTAATAATTATGAAATTATGATTTTAAATGTAGCGAGTCTTATAAAATAGAATAGTCCAGGTTTTAATACAGTCAGAAAGGGACAACAGGAGTGTTGAGGGTTTAGCAGATGGGAAGCCGAAACTGTCAGGTAGCATTAGCTGCTCAGCCTGCAACACAACCAGGGGGCTCTTATCCTATATATATATATATATATATATATATATATATATATATATATATATATATATATATACATAAACTGTCAGGTAGCATCAGCTGCTCAGCCTGCAACACAACCAGGGGGCCCTTATACTATATATATATATATATATACATAAACTGTCAGGTAGCATCAGCTGCTCAGCCTGTAACACAACCAGGGGGCCCCAGGAGGGGTCCACTACATGTTCCCAGGGCCGATCGGTCCTGCAGGGTGGCCAGCAGGCACCGGTCCTCCTTAACACTAGAAGGAGGCACTCTATAAACTTACAGAAAGCTCCTTTTAGGAATGCTCCTACATATGCATGCTTTATTCCCTCATATCTTTTTTCTGTTAAAATAATCACTGGAAAAGCACATTTAAAGCTATTTTGGCGAAATTATGTGCTAACGCGCTATCCAGTATTTTGTTTGTATTTTTTTTTCATCTGTATATCTTCTTGTTTGTCACCAGGTGGCGTATAAAACAGAGAAACCGAGGCGCATTATCTGCAAATGAATATCGAAGGCCTAACTAGATATTATCACACTTGATTTACCATATTGATTATTGTATATTTAACCAAATTAATTTTTACTTATTGTAGATGTTACGTCCCCAGAGTTCTGGGTTCGGTTTTTGGGATTGTTTTGTTGCTGGTGGTTGTTGTGTTTGTGTTTCCCACAGGGAAGAAGGCTTCTTGGTATGTTCCGGCAGCTGATTGGAGGTTCAATGGGTGATTGGGACTTGGGACTCCGCCCATCGTCATCAGTGCCTGCAGCTGCCTGGGCTCTTTAAAAAGCCCAGGTTTGGATCAGTTCGCTCTCTCGGTTCCTGCTGACTGGTTGGTTTGTAACATGTGGGGATCTTTATGGTTTTGGGATGGATTCCCTGACATTTTTGTTTAGCACCTTTGGCCTTGTTTTGTGTGTATTAGTTTATCCCTGTTTTGTGTTCCAGTTGGCAGGACGGAGCATTTTGTTTGGTGATTGTTTGTGATTATAATTTGTAATAATTGTCTTTCTCTCCTTTGTTGTTCTTTAGGGAGTTGGGGAGTAGATTTAGAGCTACCCCGGGGTATACATCACCCGTAGGTATACTTCTGTCTAGAACCACTAGCTAGACCTGGGCGGACCACCAGCTGTATGTTTGTTTAGGGCACCTGGGTCGTGTGCCAGATAGGGATTCTTATGTGTTTGTGTTGCTTGGAGGTTAGTGGTTGTGTTTTGTTTATTTCTTTGCTTTGGTCTGTCCAGCCCTCCCCAATTTTCCAAGAACGTTAGTATTGTTTAGTATTTACGTAATACCGTGGCTAAATAAAAGCATTGTTTTACGGTATTTTTAGTTGTTGTCCTTTTCTCGCACCACAACACCATACTCCCTTTGCTGGCATCGGTGGGCCTGAGCAATGGGTTGTCTGGTTCCCCTCCCTTTGGGGAGCTGGAACGTAACAGTAGACAATATTGAGTAAACATGTTCTGTTGCTGTTGTTTAGTACTTCCTCGGTTTGGAGCGACAGGACCGTATTCATATCATTAATGTCATTCATGTTAACTCGATCATGTCTACAATACGTCAAAATTAATTTGCTTTAATAAAAAAATATTAGTGTGGTAATATGGCACCATAAAGGCCTAAATATATGTGCACTTGACAGTGTACACATTTAGGCCACATATAGTCATTTTCAAGGAGGCTTTAACATTTTGGTTTTACTTTATGCGTCACCGTGTTTTTACAACAACCTGATCCTTCTGACGCAAAGATGAACAAGATGAGCCATTGTGTGTCAGCAACATGCTCCCATTCAAAACATGCATGGGTCAAAAGACCCATAACCGCGAAAGAGGTGGGGAGGTCAGTGCCTCTGCGCGTCTAGTGTTAATAGAAGCGGAAACAAGACACGGGAAGGTTAGACACCCTAGCTCCGTACGTCCCAGCACAATAGTATAGCAGCATACATCTTGAAAATGAGACGGGGTCCAGTGAAACTGTGGCCCTGAACACGGTAAACCTTGGACATGGCTCGACAAGCCGGAAAACATCCACCCATTTTAGTGGTATTATTAAAAAAACACCAGTAAACCGCAACCACTCTAGGAAGGTTTAGTTTTACTCAGAGATATTTGATTTGAGGGAACAAAAGAGAACAACAGTGAGCCAGTTACTCTAGTGTAGTTGACCGTGTAGGAAATGGGATAGAGAACATCACAGGGGATTTGAGAGCCCGCCTGGCAAGGAAAGCAGGGCGGAAATGGGTTCCGAGCCTTCTGTTCACTTTCGTACTCTGGGCCATACTACACTTAACCATAGACCTTGCTAAAGAGATGCGTTTTTAATAGTGACTCTGCATTTCTAACTCGGATTGGCAGCTCATTCCATAATAGAGGAGCTCTATGGGAGAAAGACCTACCTCCGGCTGTTTGTTTAGAAATATTAGGCACAATTAGAAGGCCAGCATCTTTTTATCTTAGGTTTCGCGTAGGTATGTATGGCTGGACTAATTCAGCGAGTTAGGAGCAAGTTCGTGCAAAAGCTTTATACGTTAACAATAGAACTTAAAAGTCTGCCGCCAATGTAAAGAGGCTAATATCGGTGTAATGTGGTCAAATTTCTATTTTCTAGTTAAGATTCTACCAGCCGTTTTAAGTACTTGTTGAAGTTTGTTCATTGATTTATCAGGATAACCCGAGAATAGAACATTGCAGTAATCTAATCTTGAGGTAACAAAGGCATGGATTTATTTTTCTGCATCTTTTGATATTATAGACAGAGTATTTAGCAAACCCTTCACCATTGAAGTGATTCAGTGATTCAAACTAGGCTCAATGAAAAAAAAATTGTGGTAAAAAATCTCTCATTTAGACCGGTCATAACCAAAAGTGAGATGAATACCTCTTATCTTAAAATAGGTCTCCTCAATATTAGATCGCTTGCCTCAAAGGCAATTACAGTAAATTCAATTAATCAATCATCCTACATTTGATTTAATTGGCCTGTGTGAAACAGTGCTCAGTAACCATCCTAACATTGTTGGTGCCAACGTGAACAAAAATATCTACATACTCCCTACACTTGCCAGTTTCAGACTTTGCTAGAACCAACTCCTGATTTGCGGCTACGTCGGTGGCCCTGCACCCCGGTAAACAGTGCATGATCGTCGGCTGATCTTTTAGTCTAAAGCTGCGGGAAATGGAAACAAGGGGTTTAAGTTTTTCCAGGCTGCCAGTCGAAAATGCCTGCCGATCGTTCCCATCAGAACACAAGTCTTAATTCTGACGATAACAGGGAAATCGGTTTAAAAGCCCAATTTTCACCGGTCGGTGGCATTTCTGTCAAGTTGCCGATAAAGATTTTCTCGGCTGTGAGGGCTATGCCGAGGGGCTAACACTGTGTTTTCTTCCCGGTGGCACAGGTGCAGTATTTTCCCTGTCTACACTATCATGAGTCTTCCCTGACATATGCACCTATAACCAAGCCTTTAACTTCTCCATCTTGTCTTGAAGGTGATATTTCTCCTTCAGGTTGAAAGTACAACGACTACAAGGAAAAGGCATAATGATAGTTAATGACACTAATTAATACTTAGCTTCTAGTGCAGAGAAGGAAGGTCCCGGTGAAGAATCGGATGAGGATAGCTTGTTGGTAAACTGTAAAACAGAATCTAAGAATTTAAGAAAACTAAAGCTAGGTAGGCAACAGCAGACGCATGCGGAACGTCGACTGGGAGCAAACAGGAAACTCTCGCAGTGTCTCTTTACGACTACCTCTTCATTGTCAGCTGACCTACAAAGACAAGTAAATCGGTTATGGAAGTTTGATGTTCTCCATTATCAAAGTGACAAGGTCATCACCAGAGCAAGGCAAGATCAAAGGCCATCTCTGTACTTAAGTCAAAAACGATGAGAATGAAAGTTTAGGTAGTTGCCAGATTTGCCACTCCTTTGGTTTGGGTGAAGAACAAGCTGCCTCTGCACGCACCTAAGGAAGCTGCTCAACCACTACTCTGAATCAAGGAGAAAAGATTGGTCATAAAATCCAGATTCCAAATAGATTCCAACCAGGCTGAGATCATGAAGCTAGAGCAAGCCGTTTATGTAGTTGTGATAGGTCCTGAAGCTGTGGAGCTGGCAACCAAGGCTTGGTATGTTCCCTAATCACATGGTACATCACAATTAGAAGAACTGCAGAGTTGTCCTTAATTGTTCTTTCCAAAACCAGAGGTTCCAGAAGCCAAAAAAAGAGACCTCTTTGCAGAAGTGGACCTTCTTGGGGGTTTTGACTTGCGGCAGTGGGCAAGCAACATTGCATCAGTGGTGATTCATGTTGCCCAAAATTCCAGGTTTACCAGTACTCAACTTTGGCTGATCCAAAGTCAGTCAGACACACAAGAATTACCCCTTGGACTGCAATGGCACTGTCTGTCTGACAAGCTGTTATACAAGCATCCCCATACCGACTACGCTGTGACTACTACATCTACAGTCCTGACCAGTCGGTATGACCCTTTGGATTATATAGTCACCTTCATTACGCAAGCCAAGGTCTTGGTGCATTCCCAGCTCCCCGATGATCGACTCCAGATTTGGCGGACCTGGGAGAGAGAGTTACCACATGTCTAGCAGATATGGTGGTATGTTAGTTCGGAGTTTGATACCCCTCAGAAAGTGAGAGATCGCTACAGCTTCTGTAATCTCAGAGCAAGCTAACAGCTCTGTCGCTTACCTTAGGACTCAAGGCCCCCAAGGTAATGCCCCTAAACAGATGCCTTGTGACTGTTCACACAACTTAGATTTTATGTTTCTTACTGAAACCTACTTTGCTTAACGAGACAGCACCCGAATAATGTGGTTATATGAATACCTGTCGAATTGGTAGGAGTAGTTGCTTTATTCAAAGATACATTCCAGTGCAAAGAAATTGCATTTGGTAATTATATTTGGTAATTTTATTTCTGAATGCCTTTGTTTTACATTGAAGTATAGATTGATTCTGTATTGATACTACAACCACCAATAAATAACATGTCTGTTATGTCACAATTTATTAGAATTGACCCAAATACACAAGAAAAATAAGTTGGACATCTTAAAGCTACCATGTTGTCTTGACACACTACTACAGCAATCATGAATCTGATAAGGTGGCTATGACATGTGGAATTCCCCAGGAATTCACTTCTCGCACCACTTATGTTCAATCTCTATATGCTACCTCTGGGACAAATTCTACAGAACAGCAACATTAACTACTCTAGTTATGCAGATGATACTCAAATATATATATGGCTCTCTAACCATATGACTGCAGCTCAATAGAGTCACTGTGTCACTGTATAGAGCACATAAATGCCTGGATGAACGAAAATAGAAAAACTAATATTATGAAAGAACTGGATTTCTGGAGCCGTAAAAACCAGGGACCAAGTGCATAATCTAGGTGTAATGATAGACTCATCTCACGTTCACCAGTCATATCAAAGTGGTCACCAAAACAGCATTCCATCATCTTGGAAATATAGCCAAAATCAAGAGCCTGGTGTCAAAAAAGACCAAGATAATCTAATACATGCATTTATATCTAGTAGGGTTGACTACTGGGCTCTTAACTGGACTCTCCAAAAGGACTGTAAAACAGCCGCAGCATATTCGAAATTCTGCTGCTAGAATGTTAACCAAGACCAAGAGAACAGAACACATCACTCCGGTTCTAAAATCTTTGCACTGGCTTCCAGTCAGTTACAGAATAGATTCTAAAGTGATGCTTTTAGTCTATAAATCTCTGAACGGTCTAGGCCCTGAATGCATTTCTGATATGTTTGAAGATTATAAACCGAGCAGGGCTCTTAGATCATTGAACATGGTGGAGGTGCATAGAGCGTCTCATTCGTGGGATTTTAACATTTGAACGGTAAAACATATAGGTTGGTTTGTTCAAAGAAAAGTGCGCTTACTCAGCAACATCTAAATACAAAACACAAACAACTATATGATAACTTTAACATCAAACACTTACCAGTGATACAGACGTGACTTCACACAATTACAGACAAAGTGCAAACCAAACGACAGTGTTAAATAGCCCCACTGATTGCTAACAAGCCCCAGCCGTGCTAACAACCAAACAAACACCCGACACAGGAAGCGCACCCCACTAAACTCCCCGAGTGGAACAAAATTCAGGTTAAAAACATTTTTCTATTCACAAGTGTATAACTGAGCGCTTAAACTCTACCAGACTGTTGAGTCTATTTTTTGTTTATTTGTATTTGTTCTTAATCTATTTTTATTTTCTATTCCTCATGGAACTGCCTTGATGTTTTCATTTGTTTTTACCGGTAATGTATGCATCAAAGACCTTGGAAGTTCTAAAGACTTCTTGTCCAGAGACCTTTTGAATAAAGGAGTTAAACGAGTACATCGTTTTCATGAGAAGCTTAGCTAATCAACGTTATTTGCTTCACCTGTGAGTGGTCACAATGTTTTTGCTCACCAGTCTATGTGTGCGTATGAACTGTGTGCCCATTAGAATGTGAAAAATTGTGTTGGTAGTTCTGATGATAAACAAGTAGGTGATGAGGGAAGTTGTTGGAAAGACTCCATATTTATTTCCAGTGTGATATATAACATATCCCTCTCAAGCAACATCAGCCTCTCTGTAAACGTGATCATACTGGTTTGGTTGAAGAGGGAGAAGAAGAGAGAGATAGGTGAGAAACCAAGGGAGATGGAGAAAAGTTGTGAGAATGACAGAGCGAGGTGAGAAACAGATTTATAGGGGTGTTGTGAGAATGACAGGAACCCTGTTTACACCTGGTTCTCCAATGCGTTCTTTGTCTTAATTTTGTTTGATCTTGCCATTTTTACGCAGTTGGCCCAATATAGGGCTATAAAGTCATTGATTTATTTATAATTGTCTAATTTTTTAGGACAATATCAGTGTAACTCAGTGTACATGGGAAAGGTTCCTTGATACAAAACAAATGCGTCCTATATCAAAACGCAATCAGATTTTGAATACAAATTACTGGGAATGAAAAAGCGTACAAATGTTTACTATTTATTCTCTTGGTCTTTCATTAAAAAATTCACACACCCGGATGGTTTCGAAATGTACCAGCCTTTTGCAGGGGCGTTGGTGTGATGCTGATTCAGTAGGCGGGGGTGAGTTTTTCAACACACTATTTCTCTCTTTACCTGCTCATCATCACCGGGAGAATTAGGTGTTACAACACGCTTCACTGCAGAAAGATTATATATGATTTCAGAGATACAATTACAATAGTGAGTCGAATTTCTCTGAATTAGCGACCACAATAAACGACCACTCTCATGTCAATAGGATTGCCAATACTTTCAGTGGAGTGTGTGGACAGCTGAGATTTGACAAAATCTTAATGGACCCGGTCTCACAAACCATCAAACCTGCCTTGTGTTTTTTTGTTGTTGATATTTTATGTTTTGCATCCTACTCTTGATTATTCTGCTAATCGTCAAATTGACACTTTAATTTGGGATTAGCTATATTGTTACTTCAAACCAATAAAGCATTTTGAGTTGATAGGGAGAGACATAGTCATAGGAAACATACAGGGAAAATAAATTGTAAATACACATTAAGGTCTGAATGGATGTACATGGCGAGCAATTGCTACTAGTGAGTGGGTCGGCGCTGTCATTTGCCTTAATTAGTTTAAGCAATGAATAGCTGTGCTACAGGAACACTATACTATTCTGCATGTGTACTATTACAGCCAATGACATCACCTTACCGCAGCAGTCTCACACACACACACACACACACACACACACACACACACACACACACACACACACACACACACACACACACACACACACACACACACACACACACACACACACACATATCATTTACAGCTTCTCAGTTAGCTGGTCCCTCTGTCACTGATCTATCCTCACAAGGCCCACTTCAATTAGTGTTGAGCGGAGGCACATTTATGTCTATGTGTGTTTGCGGTGCAGAGGTCATGATAGAACTAAACTGGCCTCAATTACCCATTAGCAAAGCATTACCAATAGCGGATCAACACACTGGTAGAGATCTCTGAAAACAGGAAGCAACATCACACCACCTGGATGTTTACACCCTCAACAAAACCACATAACAGATGATTATATCGTTTGTGTTCCTATGTCGGTTATGTGAGCTCCAGATCGAGACAGACAGAGTGAGCATGTGTGCAATTTTATTGTTGCAAATTTAATAAGCAAAACCGGGGATGTGAGAACATTTGGATGGTTTTGGGTTTGCCGGTCGATCAGTCTTACATTGACTGTAGATTTGGTTAAGGTTAAAATTAGGGTTTTGAGGTTGTCTTAGGGTCAGGCTTGACAGTGAAGGACAACGAGTAGTGGATCTTCTATCAAAGATACAAAGATTAGTTAAAGCCAATGTGTGTCACAGTGTCACCCGTGGCCACGCCTTCTCCTGAGAAATCCCATATACATCACTTTTAATGATGCTAGCCTGAGTCTAATCTTTTATTCCCTGTTGTTTGTTTATTCATATCATGTAGCTGCAGCAGGCAGCTGTCCATCTAAAATGAATCAAAATGTCCATTATTCAAGCTTGCTTTGTTAGATGTTAACTAATTTTTGTATGGTGACTAAGAATGAGAAATACCAGAACTCAAAGTAGGACTATATATCAATGGTTACTGTTCTGTTAGGGATATTACCTGTGTGTGGAATTGTTACAATCATGTCAGTTCTGTAAATGTTTTCATTATTAATATTCAATCATGTTTGTTATAAAATCAGACATTCAATAAACCGCTTCCAACTGGCCTGTTGGTTTTGTAATTATAATGACCTATCATTAATAATAACAGCTTGTGTGACAGGGAATACCTGTATACAAAATAAAATGTTTAAATTTGCAATTATGTAGAGCCGTGTTTCGTTCATCAGGTTTATCTGTGTGATCTGATCCTGTACTTTACATGTCCTGAGACAGCAGCCTATTTTTAACCCATATGACATTAATGTATGTATTTGAAATGTCTTCCTGCTGGAACTAGGCTCTTCCCCTTTTCCCATTTTATTACCGTAACACAGCACCAACAAACTACCGTTCAAAGGTTTAGGGTCACAAATGTCCTTGTGTTATAAAGAAAACACAATTTTTGGTACAATAAAACGACATCAAATTAATCAGAAATACAGTGAAGATATTGTTAATGTTGTAAATGACTATTGACATGTTAATGGCAGACAATTTGTGGAATATCGACATAGGTTAACAGAGGCCCATTATCAGCAACCATCAATCCTGTTTTCCAATGGCACATCCATCTTTTTTAAAGGCTAATTGATCATCGGAAAACCATTTTGCAATTATGCTAGCACAGCTTAAAACCGTTTGGGCGGATTAAAGAAGATTTTGACTAGTTGAGTATCTAGAGTGTTAACAGTTCTGGGTTCAATAACAAGCTGAAAATGGCCAGAAACAAATAACTTTCTTCTGAAACTCATCAGTATATTATTGTTTTGAGAAATGAAGGCTATTCCATGAGAGAAGTTGCCAAGAAATACAGTAGGACAATGTGTACTACTCCCTTCATGGAACAAACTGTATTTAAACAGATTGTAAAGGGAAGTGGGAGGACCCGGTGGACAACTGAGTACAAATACATTAGAGTGTTTAGTTTGAGATTTGAGACAATTTCCTCCTACAACAGGACAATGACCAATGTACAACTCCAAACTGTGCAAGAACTATTTAGGGAAGAAGCATTCATCTGGTATTCTGTCTATAATGGAATGGCCAGAACAGTGACTTTATCTCAACCCGATTGAGCTATTGTGTGAGCAGCTTGAACCTGCGGTATGTAAGAAGGGCCCATCAAGCCAATAAAACTTGTGTGAGATGCTTTAGGAAGCATAGAATGAAATCTCTTCAGATTATCTAAACAAATTTACAACTACAATGTCATAGGTCTGCAAAGCTGTAATGGCTGCAAGTGGAAGATTATTGACAAAAGTGAAGTTTAAAAGACAGACGGATCATTTGAATTAAAAATCATTATGTCTAACCTGGTCAATGAACATTTGATCTATTTCCTGTATAAAACTTCTTTCATGTATGTTTCATGTGCCCCCAAACTTTTGAACGGTTGTGTTTCTATCAAATACTGTTTTTGTTGTTGGTAATGTTTGGACATGGAGGAATTTTCTTTTGGGCAACCGGGTTAGCTGACAAGCTTATTTGTTATACTATGTTATTGCAGTGATCTTCTTAATCACTAATCACTTGATTCTGCATAGTGAAGGATGAAGGATGAAGTGCACGCCCATGTTGTCCCCCACAAACACCTACTAGCTAACAGAGATTAGCATCTTCATCCATTTGAGCTTTTTCACCCACTTTCTCCTCCTGAACATTTCTCTGTTTTCGCTGCTTGGCAAGCAGGGTTCATGGCAACTGCTGCGCCTAGCTAGAATTCTGTTCATTCTGTTCAGCTGAGAAAGCTCTATTGAATATACATAAGCCGCCCCGTCCAATGCTTGTTGTCTGAAACACCCTTCAGTAGTGTTCAACACAATCAGTCCAATACTACTGTAGACACTATTTAAACAATTACATAAATTCTCCAATTGTTGCCCATAAATTATTTGCTATTGAAATAAATTGAATAATAAACTGCTGCAACAATAGACGGAAAAAAGCTCTTCTACCAAAATGTGCCTACCGGTACTCACCCGTCATGTCAAACTTTTATGTCTTTTTTGACAACATGTCAGAGCTCCCTGCGAGGCCAGTCTACTGCCACCTGCGGGCAGACTTCGGCGGTCCCTCTCACCGGTCTTCTAGCTCTTCTGTACCCTCTATGTCACATAATTGTCTTGTCTCATTATTGCACACACAGGGTGTCCATTTCCCTGATTAGTACAGAATATAAGTTCCCTGTGTTTGGGCATGTCTTTGTGTGGAATTGTTATACGTCGTTATTGTTGGTGGTTGTGTTTTATAAATTCTCGCCTTCCTTTGGGGACGTTCTTTGTGCTCTATGACGCAACTTTTATTATTTTCTTATGTACAAGTGGATAGATTTATTATTTAGTATATTAGCCAAATAAAAGACAGTATTTGCACAAAACGAACCTGGACCTGACTCCGTCCTCTTACACCTCACCGGAATTGTGACACAAGTTTTCCGGATTCAAACCTCCAAGTTTATAATTAAGCAATTTGGGTGTGGTATATGGCCAATATTGTACGCCTAAGAGCTGTTCTTTGGCATGAGGCACCGAAAGTTCTTGTGCACAGCACTTGGCCATATTTTTCGGGCAGTAGACCACAAACCACCAAGATACCGTATTGCCAGTTTATAAAACACATCTCCGTGTCCTTCAGTATTGTAGTTCTCACATTAGAATTAGGATAGCATTATGTAGTTTCCTGTAAAATACTATACTCCAGTATGTGCATGTTTATGCTCTTGACCTGCCAATCAAAGCGATCCACAATATCCCTTCTCCAATTCATGTAATTTAGAGCTTCTCATCACCACTCATCAGTGTAAAGAGAGTGCTAGAGGCTCTGTAAGAATTTACCCAATCACGTGGCTGGGCCTGGCAGGGGGTGGGACCGACACTGTGGCCTCTGTATTTTAGCCTCATTACTCATAATGATAGGTTAGATAGAGTATCTGCACGCAACCACTGTGAATAGGCAGGAGTGAAACACACTGTTGTGTGGGATTTGAGGTAATGAAGGGCAGAAGGACATGAACGAGAAGCACACACACAAACCGAGAGATACCATTTGAAACTTACAGAGATGTTAAACTGTTCAATAGTAGTCAAACCCCATGATCTGACGTGAGTTTATTCTGCAGACTGGTCTAACAGGCTCAATCAGATAATCAACAGTCATTCAGATGATCTCTTTCTCTTCAGTTAAACTAAACCCTCCCAGCTGTGACTTCAATGCTAAAACCACTTTGAGTTTGCCAGCAGGACCTTGATACATCAAAGATTCAAGTGTCCCTCTAACCCAAACCTAACCTCTGTCCTTCTTACACTTGGAGCTATTTGTGGTAAGATCTCCTGTTCTGGTGTGCTTCCAATGTCAGCATTGTTTGACAATGTTCCATAACAATGCTGAACACTGCTCCTTCTGTTGGCTTACAGTTATTACGCATGTCTGCTAACAAAGCTCTGTGAGCGATGGCTGAACGTATATAGGTGTGTCCTAGCCAGGTTTTCAAACCAAAGAAACACACACGTACACACAAATGTATTTTCTATTATACATTTTTTACTCAAACCTTAAACTAACATAAATAACATGATTTTTATGCATGAAGTTAACCTAAGCTTGAAACCCCACTTGGAAGTTTTTATCTTAACCCCTACGCTGTGAAAACTTCTGGATCGCACATATCTAGTAAAACCAGGATCACATTCGCTCAGTCAAGCTACAATCCCTCACTCCCATTCAACTTCACCATTCAATTTGCCAATCCCAACCCTGTTTCATTAATCTCTACCACCGCCTGATCAACATTTATCTCTTAACATTTAGCAGACACATCCGAAGCAAATTACTGTAAAGAGACATACATTTTCATACTTGTTTTCCTTAATCAAACCGACAGCCCCAGGCATTGTAAGCCCTAGACCATACCAACCGAACCACACTGGACACATAAAGGAAATGCTATTCAAGCCTAAGCAATAGCATATATTTCACTTTGTCATGTTGTTTATGGAACGTTCAGAGACATTTTGGGTGTTACCATTACCGGGGGAATATGTGTTGTTCACTTGTAGTCTGTGTGTACTCTGAGAATGCATAACCATTTATACCTGTTGATGATTTCTGTGTAGGTTGCGTGTCTTGTTTGCACATACATGTGTTTGCTTAAGTATCCTTGAACTGTCACGAAAATCAGCCAAGAGACTGTGACTAATTAGCGAGACCAGAATTTATGGCCGTCTTGTTTATTCATAACCTTCAAGCCTCTCTCTGCCTACACGCATTTGTTACTTACCCCACCCGACACACACACACACACACACACACACACACACACACACACACACACACACACACACACACACACACACACACACACACACACACACACACACACACACACACACACACACACACACACACACACACACACACACACACACACACAGGTTTGAGTGTAGCCCCAAAGACTAAGGCCAACCCTTCTCTGTCTCTTTCACAAACACAATGCTCCTCTCGCTTTCAAAAGGTCAAGCCTGTTGCATAATGTTATGAACTGGATTCCTTACTAAGTTCAGCTTGTGTGTGCTGGGGGAGGAGGGGAGCAGCAATGTGTGAGGAGAAGGGGGCTGGATAAGGGAGTTTTGGGCCCTGACTAACTAAGTATTTAGGCGCAACACTACACACCAAGTGTGCCCCGTATATCCTTGTCCCCCGTGTTGCAACAGCCATGGAAAAGTACCCACCACAAATCAAATACGCTTTAGGAAGGCTTCTAAGAACTCCCAGCTCAGGAACAGATTGGTTTTACTGACGTCTGTCGTAGATTAATTCTCACACGCGCTGTCAATCTAGTGGGTTTTTCAACAGGCAGATCACATTACATTTGTTCTAGAACATTATAGGCTGAGACGGCAAAATAGAGTTCAGACTGTCACAACATTGAAGCAAAATAAACATGAGTAAACTTCTAACAATAACTTGGTAACTTTTAAGAAGATTTGGAATAAAAGAACCAATATAATAAAGGCATATCATTCAGTATATTGTAATAAAGATAAGCAATATGCAATAAGTTTATGAACCAGAAAGCCAGAAAGAATAAAAGCATTTTTTTAAAGAAAACAAGCTGAATTCTGTCTTTTCTTTAACCTATATCAAGCACAGTCTTTCGTGTGTAACATATGCACTTGAAATAAACTTAATGTATGGAAGACTAATAACTTAATTCTCCCTGGACAGTTCCTTTAGACCAGAAGTGTCATTTTCACAACAGGCCACATCTGCATTCAGCAGCGGCCTTAAGCATCTGGGGGCCCGTTTCAATAACTATTATGGGGCCCCACCCACATAAAACTTAAACATAATAGAGCAAAAAGGCAAAGGTATAAACACACAAACTACCGATATTAGATTCCGATTGCTTAAGCCGTTCGCGGGGGCGGTAAACGTCGACATGGTCAACGCGAGTTCGACCAATCAGAGACGTCAGTGTTTTGCTTAGAATTGTGGGTAGTGTAGTATTTCTCCAGAAGATCACAAATAAAAAGGTTGATTTCATACCTGGTGGCTTTTATAGGAGAAGAAACTTTCGTTTCACAACCTGGTAGCTCGTGGTCAATCTACCTTGGATGGTTTAGACATTATGGCAAAGAAAAATATCCTACAGAGAAAATTAATGGGATTGTGCTGGTCTGTTGGGGCCCCCCTTGGAGGGCGGGGCCCGTTTCAATTGAAACGGGTGAAACATAGGTAAGGCCGTGTCTGTCTGCATTATGGTGGCCCTCAAAGGGCCGGTTGTGTTATTATAACGTAGGTCCCTTTAATTTATCGGGTTTCAATTCATTAAGCCCACGTTACTCCATCAAAGTTGTCATATAAAATCAACATGCATTGTGTGAGATATTGTTTATGGTCACTGAAATGCTGTAATAGAGCATACACTTTTATTTTAAAACAATCATGCGCCTTTTTAACTCTCGCGGGCCACATAAAATAACGTCCTGCGAGCCAGAAAAATTTACATGGCGGGCCGGATTTGGCCCGCGGGCCTTGAGTTTGACACATGTGCTTTAGACTGTTTGAGGGAGGGATTTGAGCAAACAGTTTAACCAATCAGTCTGAGCATAAAATCACTCGTACTGCTAGCTGCCAAGCTAACAAGGCTACCAGTCCATTGGAATAACACTGTAAAACTACATTGCCATGCAAAAGAATTGAAACCACTAAGCAATTATCTTATTTTGATTAAATAAAATTGGTTAACGTTGACATATGTTGTAAAACATTAAAAAAGAAAGCGGACTGAAGCAAGGTTCTCATGCAGTGTTCTTTTGGGTTTAGCTCCATTCCTTCAAATTAAGATGTATGGCCAGGGCCTGCTAATGAGAAGCATCTCCACAGCATGATGCTACCAGGACCATACTTAACTATAGTTATGTTTTGTGTTGAGGCATGGAAATGTTAAGTTCACACTTCACATAGCGCTTTGAGTTTTGTACAAAAATCTTTATCTTGTCTCATCTGACCACAAAACCTTTTCTCACTTTGTTGCTGAGACATTCTTACACTTTCAGGTGGTACTTTTTGAACTGCTTCTTGCTTGCCACTCTCCAATACAGACCAGTTTTATACAGATAATTTGATATGAATGATTGGTTCACCTTTACTACACAACTCTGTAGCTCCTTCAAAGTGATTGTTGGCCTCTCCGTGGCCTCACTTGTGTTATTGTTTGAGTTCTGTGCAGCTTCCTCTTACACTGATTATTGTTCACACTGTTCTCACTCAGATATCCAAAAACTTGTTTATGTTCCCTTTTCCTCGTTACGGCACGTGTAAACTTGGAACTTACACATCACCAAGATTTTTTTATTTATTATTATTTTTTTTTACCAAGATTTAATACTTACGTGAACAACACACCTACAGTGGATATAAAAAATCTACACACCCTGCCTAAAATTACAGTTTTTTATGTGAAAAAAAATTTGACAAAAAAAACATTTTTTCACCTTTAACGTGACCTTTTAACGTGAAAAATTATATTGAAAAAAGTTTTTTAAAGATTAAATTAAATCCTTACAATTACCTGGTTGCATAAGTGTTGCATACACTTTTCATATCCACTGTATTTGTTCTTTTTCTTATAAATAAAACAGCATTATATTGTTGTATTATGGCTGATTAAAGCTCAGAAGCTCCACTATTGCTTACTTATATTATTTCTCTATATATTTCTTATGTATTGATGAAAAGGTCAGTTTTTTATCTGGATTCAGATTAAACATTTCCAGCATGGAACTTGAAACCAGGACATCTCTAGAAATATCATGCCAAGATTTCACTAGAATACGTTGAAACTGCTTTCCGTTGCGGTAGGACAAACTGTTGCCTTTACATCACGGTACTATGATGTCTTGAACAGCATTACATGTACACCCACACTCACACCACCAGGTTATGTGGTTATATACATTTATTGCTCACAGTTACAATACTGTGTGTAATCGTTTTTACTATAATATTCTTTCAGTGAATCCAACCTGAGGTTATTAATACGTACGAATTGATATCATTTATTGACAAAAATAATATATTAAAAGGGGACAGCCAGGTTGATTTGAGTCTGGATATCGAGCCTGTATGTTGTCTAGCTACTTTATGTGTTGTTTTATTAAATGGGTGTTGAGCACATCGTATTTTTTTTTTTTACGAATGACCAATACCTTCGGGGTGTTGCTCATTATATGTGTGTTATATTTATACAGTACTTTGTGGTCTGAATTTATTAAACTTTATTGCTACAGCACAAACCCTAACTAGTCTTATAGAGTGTATCTCCAACGGTACAGTATTTTCCAAATAAGAATTACATGTATTTTACATGTTCATACCTGTTTGAACCTACTTCAACCTTTAACCTTTCAGTTAAACCCCCAAAACATGTCAGAAAGAAAATGGAATCATGAGAGAGTATCAAACTTCATCACGCTTTATTTACATGCCCGCCATTTCTTATACAAACTAGATACATTTCAAAATGGAATACACCGGAAAAATACCCACTAACATCAACATTGTCGAGAAGAAGCTCGGTTAATACAGGGGTCAAAGACCAGGGGGCAGAACAGAGAGCAATGAGGGGTGTGGTTTTAATGATAAACAAGAGCTTCGTTGATGGTGGTCGGCTCATAGATCTTTACATTCTGGACATGGGGCCATGCATGTGGCTGGCATGTGCCACCACCAGTAAGGGGGTCAAAGAGCACATCCCCTTCCCCTTAAACGCAGTAGCAACGTTAGCATCTGTGGAACGTCTGTTCTAGGCCGACAGAATTCTTTCTCCCCGCTTCTTATCTGTCGCTATGGACAGTAAAGACACGCTAAAATGAAGCAATGCAGACGGGATGACTTAGGATTGTTCTCAACCTAACAGAAAGGTCAAATACAGGGTCGTGTCAACAGGGACAGAAAAAAATGATATAGATTGCAAAGTTTAGACAACATATTCTCCTGTGGATACTTGAATTCTCACCATACTGAGGGCACTGACACTGCATGAGAACTTCAATGAAAGGTCAGGGGTTGTAAAGTGGGGGTCATGGGGTTAGGTGTCATGCACTAAACATTAGGTAGCACTGCTACAGTAGATCACTTTACCTAGCCATGCACAACCGCTGCTCAGGCTTCGGGTGATGGATGTAAATGACACGTGTTAGTTTGCTTGTTTGTCTGTACATTATTTTACAGGACAGGGCAACCTTCTGGGTAAATACCCGAACACAGAGGGGAAACCAGGGGATTCGGTGAGGCTACAAAACTGCTTTTCTGGTTTTCCGTCTGGTTGAACAACGGTAGCATCGCTAACGTTAGCGTAGCTTCCTCCCTCCCACCCGGGCAAGTAATATAACACTTATCCTTCAACTCTACCTTCATGAGGTGTCACAGAAAACCATTGGTTTTACACAAGAGACATATAGAGACTATATACTATATGCCTTTCACACAATTCATGATGCATATATACATACAGTACATGAATACAGGAGGGATGTTACATATGCATGGAAGATAACAAAGGACAACGAATCCTCAGGAAACAAAATCAATTAACGAGCCAAACTCGTCACACGAACAAACACGCGGGAGACCTATAAAAGCACCGAGCATCTGTTAGAGGTGTGCATGCGCGCGTTGTCAGTCCCGCGTGAGAAAAAAACGACAGCAAAAGGAAAAGAACAAGAAACGACAGGCCTTGGTGAAAATGTAGGTCCTTTTCGCGGCATCTCGCTCTTAAAAGGTCATAGTTCACAGGTCACAAGTTCAAAACAAAAGCGCAACTTTTTATTCTTTGCCAACAAAGGACACAATTGGGAGTTCTTCCATGGAGATGGGACCTGGTGTTAGGAATGGGATAGCTCCCTATCCCCCCTGAGATGCCATACGTTTGCATGTAATAACACTCCCTCCAAGCCTACAGAGGAACAGCAAGCGGACTGAATACACACTTATCCCTGGTTATACCAACTTTATACCTTGTACTAACATGCATCCTTTGTCTTGATCTTGCCCACATTTTGATTGTGCCCACATTTTTTGATGAGTGGAAATGATTATATGATCATTTGTGTTCATATCTTGTTCAGCACTCATAAGCGTTTTAACAGACAAGATACGGACAAGATCTGGACAAAAGACGCATGTTCGGACAAGATATAAACAGGCCTGAATTGTGAGTTGCACGTGTGTCGTGGTTCTGGCTGCCAGCATCTCCTACTACATGTACAGGTATGTTTCAAGTAATTTGGCAATATACATAGATAGCTTATCGTTGTCCTTAAGAAAAACAAAATGGCTGCCGGGGAGGCTGACTGTACAAGCTCCCTGCCCTCACAGCACCATCCTACCTGTTGCTGCGGCAATGGTTACGGCTCCATGGGCTCTGTGGGCCACTTGGGTAAAATGTACGGCTCGCTAGAGCCTGGACATGAACACTGTTTACATAATAGCACCCATTATGGTGAGGCAATGTACACAACGTTTGGACATTTATTTTGGCTACATATGCTGCTGTATGCATTCTCTCTGCACCCCTCCTATTTGCTAAGAATGAACGCCTACGGTAAATTCCCCCTCCTGAGCTCCTCGTTTAATTGGAAGTTTCCACTTCCTTGTACTGTAGCCATGTAGATTTATGACAGATTTTTTTTGTACACATTTAAACACACCCAGACGAAAGTCTGTCTACTCTTCAGATTAGGATAATTGTATATCATTATTATTTTTATTACATGTCATTTAAAAACTGGGACTGATCAATCAACCTCATGTCAAATAAAAGCAAAACAAACGTATTCTTGTAAGTGCATGGCGTTGTGATTATGACATCACTGCCCCTAAGGAGCTTTGAAGTCTTGTCATTTTTTGTATGTGTGCTATTTTGAGTGCAGATAGTCTCCTTCCACGCTTTTATTTCAGCAATCCTTTTTTATACCAACCGATTTGTGCAAAAAAGATGTGATGATGATAAAACAGCAAATAAAAACAAGTGTTTAACAATGTTCTAAAATTCACTGAGTGAAAAATGGAGGGAAGATTTTCAACGTAACGCACCCCAAAAACCACAGTTTGATTTTACGCTACATCATCTTTCAAGAGAGAACTGCTTCACTGTACACTACAACCTTGCTTGACACATTTTCTGTTTCCCAAGAACCCTTCAAATTAACAAAGTACAGTCTTTCTTCCTCTTTTTATAACCTCTACAATGGAATTTGTCCAACTGATGTTTTCTCAAAGGACAATTGCATAACTCTGAGATGACCTTGTTTTGAGGATTTCTCATTGTTTCTTTGTTGGTATTTGCAGGTGGCTTTGAGTAAATGGCGGGTAGCATCCTTTAAGTCTGTGTCTTTGATATTGTTCATAGTCGATTTGAGCAGAGCAAAGGTATGATTCTAGAAAGAAGAATTTGTGTAAACAGAGGGTGTTTATTCCACGTTGTGCAGGTTTGGCAAAAAGAACATGTGGTGTCTGATCTTCAGTTTGGACCTAGACAGAGGGGAAAACAGGAAAACATCACAGAATGAACTTAGAACAGTGTTTCCCCAAGTACCCGCAAATGAATTTTCATAATACATCACAAATAGAAGTTCCCATTTAAGTCAATGATTCACATGTTTGTTCTATGAATTTGTCTGTTAGGCTAAATCCAGGTCGATAATTTTTGAATTGGCTGGTTGATAACTCAAAAATCGTCCTGAGATGATTAGCGGGCTGTCATCCAAAGTATTAACACAATCCGAAATTCACATATATGTCTTTTACACAGTCCAAACAAATACCATCTCTTTAACCTCGGTCTGCCTAGACACCTCATAAATCGATCAAAAAGCATTCCATCTGTTGGAAATAAACAGCGGAGATTTGCAGTAAAGTCCCTGATGTACAAAGACAATGAACACCGACCTGCTCTTCCCACTCCAGAGCATGTCTCCTCAGCTGGGGACCCAGCTCTGGGAGTTCTGCTTGGTGCTGGTATAGCTGCCCAGGGTGGCTCCATTCAGGTTGGCCAGAGAGTCAAAGTTAAAGTCAAGGCCTTCGGCGTCCATCAGTTCGTTCCTGATGATGGAGTCCATGTCACACTCCAGGCTCCCATTAAACATGTCCACGTCTAGATCGCTGGGGAAGCGGTCAGGACTAGGCGAGCAGATCCCGCCTCCGGCGCTGACACTCCCGTTCAGGAAGAGGGATGAGTCAATCTGCATCATGGAGGAGCCATTGGGTCCGAGACCCAGGGGGGATTGCCGGAGCTGCTGCTTTACGTTCGCCTCGTTACTCAGGCTCAAACCACCATTGGTCAAGGTCCTAAGGGAGCTCTGGTTTTGGTTGTAGTGCAAGAGCCCCCCTTGTCCTCCCTGGCCACCCGTTGTGATCCCAAATGTCATCATGGGGTCACTGCGAAGCATGAGGCCACGCCGGGAGTTCTGGGAGATGACGGCGGCGGCGCTAGCCTGGGACATGAGCGGGTCAGACTGGGTCATCATGACGTCGCTGTGGCTGTGGCCCTCTGAGTTGAGCAGGTCCTGTAGGGTCTGACCGCCAAAGCGAGAGATTGAGGAGAAGGACGTCTGCTTGTTCTCTTGGATGGTCTGCATGGGTGAGGGACGCAGGGAGGAGGTCGACGGAAGAGGCCCAAAAATGGAGTTACTGTAGGCACCGTTGCCTGCACTGTTTGAGGGAGCCACAACGGACGGGGACGCGGCCAATGACGAGGTGCCTAGACCGGCAGGCATGTTACCGAAGTTGATCCCGGTGGGTAGTCTCTGGGCTGCCGGTACAGTTGGGGTTGGTGGCAGAGGGAAGTTATCAAGCAACTCAGCCATTAGATCGTCCGTTAACCCATCGTTCAGGTTCATAGTGCCCGCCAGGTCTGCCAAACGAGGCAGCTCAGCAGGCGACGGCTTCCCATTGGGCGTGAGTGGGTTCCCAGGTGACAGCGCCCTGCCGGGGCTGGAGTACTGCATGGGCGACAGTGGCGGCTCGTCATCTGGCACCTCGTCCAGCACCTCGTCCAACTCGGCGTTAGCCATGATGGGCGAGAGACGACCACTTAGCGTGCTGGCGTTGGAGTTGGTGCGTGAGCGAAAATCCGTCCAGGCATCCAGTTCTTCGCTGCTCCGCGATGTGGGGCTGCCTGGCCGCTTTGAGAGGCCGGAAGGGCTGTCTCCGCCCCCCTCGCCAGCCGCTGCCTGAAGGGCGGCCTTCTTTTTCGCTGCACGGCCACGGGCGGATTTGGTGTACTTGCTGCTGTTGTCCATCGAGACGGCGCGACGTCTCGGGGCCTTCCCGCCCTTCCCTCCTTCCGGATTAATCATCCACCAGGAACTCTTTCCCGTTCCCTCATTCTGGGCCCGGATGAAGCGACTATGGAGGGAAAGGTTGTGCCGGATGGAGTTCTGTTGAAGAGAGGAATAGAAGAGACAGAAAAAGAGAGTTTGAGTGTTAAGGAGTTCACCACAGTGCTCAAAGTCATTTACAATTATCTAAACATTGCATGTCATCAGTGTTAAATCTTTCACATTCTTCAATCAATGATTGTATGAATCATGTTCATTAACTTCTAGAACAATGATTCATAAACCACAAATTGATACTGTACGCTATAAGTAAAGCTATAAATACATGTTCTTTGGAACTTGGCTGAAAAAGAATAAACCCATTGCATTGACTGTTCATTCACTGACGAAAGGAACAATAGCAGACCTCCTTTCTAAAGGAAGGCCTCATATAGAAACACATTAATGACACACAGCAACAATTAGCACGGATGTTCCTTTATTTGTACTGATGTTAGTGTGTAACAGTAGTGCAAGCACACAAAGGAAAAACATGCTAGCTGTACTGTATTCTCGCTATAATGCGATATAAGGGTTATAACTCAATTGATTTCAGTGTTTTGAGAGGTACAGTGTCATATATTTTGATGATTTTCACGTTGATGCGTTTTTAAAAGGTTTGCAACGCAAATCAGGTGTTGTCATCCACATACAACTATTGCTGGGTAGGAACACTCAAAAACATTTAAATACTTTTTCAACTAAATGTTCTGTTCAGCCTCCATGAACTACTAAAAAAACATTGAGCACACCAGAGAAACCCTAAAAGATCCACCACATGTATGCGCTGCATTTTGTCCAGAGCCCTGACAAAAGCACAATCGTAGTTGTTAACTGGCTAACTCACATGGGTGCTCTTTGTACCGTTGCTGCTGATAGTAGGATTTGCCAGTGTGGAGTGACTTCCGCGTCAACGGTGCCCGGGGAGCATTTTAGGGTTAACTGTCTTGCTCAAGGACAGAACAACTAAGGTTTTTTCACCTTGATGGTGGGGGGGATTCCAGACCCAAGCCCTAGTCCCTAACCAGTAGGCCACGTTGCCGCCCCCAGGAAAAGTGATGTCACAATTGACATTTCCCTCCGTTTACAATATATATCTGGTAACAAGTCTTGTTTAACTAATTAACATATTGTAGTGTTAAACACTCCTAGTTCTTAGTAATATAAGCTGGTTGACCTAATCTTCTGGTGTGATCTAAATACATTTAAAAAATCTATTTTATGGCCCTCCGCGAAATACTCTCAGATTTTGGATTGAAGTTGTGCTACTGCCTGTTTTTTTGGGAACGTGATTAGAATAGAATAACACTTTATTGAATATATAAGATCGCTATCCTCACAGAGTTGTCAACCATGTGAATGCAGATCACGGCAGCATATGCAAGTAACCAATTGATGGCTGAAACAGAATTCAACTGATTTTATTACTTTACCCAAATAGTCTCAGATGTGCAAACAGACAAGACCTGTACAAGACTAGAAAGAACACAGGTTGGAAACAATGTATAAATGGGCTTGGGTTTGTTTGTGTTTTGTAAATTTAGTTGCCAGCACCTCCTACATGTGCAGGTATTTTAAAGTTATTTGGCAGTATGTGTTACGCAACAGTGTGGTGGCTCTGAACTAGCAGGACCTGCTTCACTTACCAGGCATTTTTTTTGCTGTATCTAGTATCGGGTAGAAAACCTTCCCTTTAAACTCAAGAGACTGTGGCGCCTGAAATCAAACGACACCGGTTGTTTCTGAGATGCTGAAACCACTACATCTGCCACAAAAATGCTTTGTACATTGAGTATTAGTCACATGATTCACAATTTGGCTATTTAGGTTAACGATAGTAAGATATAGATTTCCAGCAAGGCCAGGGCTGTGAGTTCACTTCCCTCTGCGGTCTCTCTTATTAATATTACACAGATCTCTTATCTAAATTGGATCGTCTTTGTTCATTACAGGGTTTTTCCTCCAAAGTAAGACGACACAAAAATTTATATTTTAGGTTTAAAAAATGTGTTATATCTACGTAAAAATGTATAAACTCAGACTTAAAATCAGTTCATGTTTGTGAAGGTAGTCGATACAATCCTTACTGTATAACATGTAACTTTCATTTTGCTGTTGGGAGTCCTTTCTTGATAAAGGTATGCCATCTGTCACTAGACATTCATTTAAGGGCCAGATTATTGTATTGTCATGTATGCCTCCTATAGAAGAAAGCAGGTCAGGATTTTCCAATCATCAAATAATGCCTTTGGAACAATTAAAGGCACTATACTAAAAATAGTACAACCACTCACCGTCACTGTCCATCTGGACGTGCATACAATAACAGTCCTCTACCCGCAGCCATCTGGAAGCTTCCGCTGACATGCTTTCATATATCACAGCCCGTTTATGATAGAGTAATGAACACACAGCACATCTCTCTCTCTTTCCCCCTCTACCTCCCTCTCTCCCCCTCCCTCCCTCCCTCCCCCCTCTCCCCTCCCCCTCCCTCTGTCTCTACCTCCCTCTCTCCCTCCTGGTCCCTGCTTCTCCCTCTCTCTCTCTCTCTCCCTCTCTCTCTCCCTCTCTCTCTCTCTCTCTCTCCTCAAGTCATCACTGAGTGTACAAGAAAAAAAGAAGCAGTCACACATTTGATTGATTCTTAAGACAGTCTGAGAACGACTTCTCTGTTGGTAACATCCTCTGTACACAGGATGAATGGACTATTTGATAGTATAGCCTGCATATAGAGAGATGCTTGTACATGGCTTCTATACAACACTAGCTCTTATACCAAACATGTCTCAACGGAGACATAGAGGTGTTTTTACAGATTAGAAACAGGGAGGCAACTCAGTGGAACATAACACATTGAGGAACTACAACAGATGTCCAGAATGTTCAATTTCTTGGGTCCAACCATCCGTGTTCTGGTTGCTTTCCAAACATATGGTTCTCTATGGGCCCTGAGGGAAACCGGGGTCCTGATATGTCCACTGATAGAAACAACGCAACCCCAGCCCAAAACATGCACTATTTTTTCATATGCTTTCAGATTATTATTTTGTTGTTTTTCCGCTGCTCGTAAACTATTAGGTTTGAGAGAGTTAGGCAGCCAAAGTCATTCTGGGTTTTTGTGGGAATCGAAATATTGCTTTTTCCAAACCAATCTCCTCTTTCCATTCTTTAGTTACAGAATGCGGAGAGAACTTGTTATTCTGTTTTTGGAGAGCACTTAATCAGGCCAAAGAAACAGAAGGGGTAGAGAGTTGTGTATGTGTCCAGTAATAGGATTGGCTGAGGGATCTGTCTTTAAGGGCTACACTGAACCTGTAACCTTGAAAGTGTGTGTTTGTGCTTTTCTGCATTTGTGCGTGTATTTACATACAAATGGGTGTTTGCATATACTGGAATGATTAAGTAACACTGTGTGAAAAGTGAGTCATTTAAAATGAGTGTAGCCGTGTCCAGATATTAGGCTTAAAAAACTCGGACACAACATTGATTTCATTCAGCAGCAATTTTATTTAAACAGGTTGTTTGTTAAGTGCCTGACAACTGCTGATAATCCCAAAAAAGGATACACTCTGTAAACATGAACAAATTACGGGAAAGAAGAGATAACTTAAAGAAAAAGCTGCTGGAGAAAGTTGTTTGAGACAAGATTTGGGACCTGGTGTCTGTATGTACAATGATGAAGTACCACAAAGGAGAGGTGTGTTTACAGCCAGCACCTGAGACATGAGTAAGCCTAAGGCATTTTATAACAGCAGCTAAAGACGACCAGTACCAGAACACACACACACGCACACGCACACGCACACACACACAAGGAAAAAAGGAAAAGAGCTACAAGAAGAAGCACAGCTTAATGGAATTAGAAAAGAAAACCAGATACACAAGAAAGAAAAGTGGCAGAGAAAGAGAGACCCGTGTTCCCGATGGGAAAATGAGGAAGAAAAGAGAGGGAACAGAGTCAATGGAATCTGTGAGGTTTTATTCCCTGTAAACATTTCGCCTGCCAGCTCCTGACACTTCATAAATTCTCCCTTCTCTCCATCGCTTTCTCCCGTCCTCACTCTCTCTGCCAGCTAAGGGACACTTTGATGCTTCCTTTATTCCTCCTACTCTGTTTTCCATGCCTCCGCCCATATCCGTCAACAGTCAGGTGAGATTTGAGGCCGGGGAGCGATGGGGCACGAATGAGTCCAATGGGAGCGTTTGGTACTTGACTAAGGACAGCGAAACAACTGCTTGGAGAGAGTGTGACATGTGTGTATGTAGAATGCTGACCCCTAGAGCGGTGACAGCCATGATGGTCTCGTTGACCAGTTATCGTTCAGCAAAGGAAAACAATGCCACACTGTGATTCTCCATTAATCACCGTTAGCACGTTAGGTATGCTCACGTTAGCATTAGTTGCAAACATGGAGTGATATTAAATGTATTGTTATTTTACACTACCTGTAGATTTAATTTGTTTGGTTCTTTTGAATTTTCTGTGGCATCGATAGCCAGGGCCGGCCCACCGCATAGGCGGTATAGGCAAATGCTAGTGGCGCCGTTCATGATTAAAAAGATAACAATACTAATTGGCTGCATTGCAAAGGGGGCACCAGCTAAAATGTTTCCCAGGACACATATTGGTCAGGGTTCTACAGCCACCTACACAAAACATGTGACTGATCACTCAATCATCTAATGTATCAACTTGTTCATGCATGTTCTGTCTTGTTTCACGCTGGGGGTTTGCAAAATAATAGGGTTTAGTAAAATACATGTGATTCTAATTGATCAGTCCCCAGCAACTGGCACTTGTGTCATTTGTTGAAACATATTGAGCCCCCAACTTGATCACTGCTCCCATCTCTGTCTGCTCCAGAGCCCCCCCCGGTCCAAAGTTTGTCTAACCTTTCTGTACCTTTTCAAATGCATTTTCACTGACGTCTGACTGACATTAGGGACAATCAGGAAGCGGCATACCAGGGCCATCACATGACTTGCGCGGTTTTGTATGGACTGGTTTTGACTGCAGTCATGTCACGTTACCGCCTGTATGGCGCCAATGCATTCCCCCACTGACCCTGAGTCTCAGAGCCCCCACTAACTACGCTGTGTTAAACCTGTAATGACAAAACACACTATTTACTGGCCCTGCTACACAGTAGCCATCAGACCTGAAAGGCTGCTTACTTTGGAATCAAGAAACGCTGCTATGCTATCAGCGCTGTGTCCAATGACAGTGTCCGAGCTAAAGAATCGCAGAGTTATAATTCTCCATTGCCGAAAAGCGTTCATTCTGTCTTGTGAAATCAAATGTGAGACATGGCTTTTTGTACGTTTCTGGTGTAGCGAAAAGAACATTACATTGACCCAGTGTAGGTGACGACACAACGCTAAACACGCCTAAACAAAATACCAATACAACCATTTGCCCGAGCCTCAACAGCTCTCATTTGTCGTCTCTATCTAGGAATGGTGGTACTGTCAGTCCTTGACTACCCTGCCTAGCTTATAGCTAATATTTAACAGTATTTCTCCCCTTTCCACTTCTCAGTGTCCCCCTTTAATTCACGCAGTACCCTCCCCACCTCACTCACTGAAAAAAAGTCCTCCCTACGCACTTTTACCTCACTGCCTCGAATCAACACACCATCTGTGAGTGTGTGTGTGTGAGTGTGTGTGTGTGTGTGTATGGACAAAGAAGGGACACACCAGCTGCAGCTAAAGCTCTGGAGCACAGAGAACGTTTTGTCCGTCAGCAACATGTGGGAACAATCCATCACTGTCAATAACCACGCTCGGAATCCACACACAAACACAGGAGATCTCTGTTGTTATTTGAGATGTGTAGGTGAGATTTTGAATATGTATGCAGAAGGAAAAGATAAGAGCCAATCCTTTAATGGAACCGAAACACACATACTAAGAACAACACATTGACCCATCAACCAACCAACCGACGCAGAGGGAGTGTAGACGATATTGAGCGCATTTGTTTCAGGGCCAAGTGTGTTTCATCGCTCAGCTGATCCTCATCACACTGTGTTCTAACGGGATGGGCTGGGTCATTCTGACCTTGGCTCTGGGGGGGGGGGGATGTTGCAAGCGTTGTGATCTGTTACACGGCTGTCCTGCACCCACAAACCCCCTCCTTTGCATCCCAAGTCGAACCTGACCCCCATGGCTTCAGTCGCGGGAGGCAATGATATCTCTTCCTTTATGTTTGTACACAGACGCACGCTGACAGCATGCCAGGCCCTGTATGGCAGGAAACACTAAGGTCACAAGATAAATGTGTCTGTAATCTGGGATGCAGAGCGGGGTCAAAGGTCAGAAAGCATTGAGGTTGTTGGCCACTCCTCTTACAATGTATCGTCTCTAGACCTGCTATAACAGCTCTGATTGGTTGGTTTCGGTGACCTGAGCCTCACACTTCTGGGTGAACTTGACTTTTGGCTTTTGCGTTGGCTGAACAATAAATCACCAAGCCTATGAGCTACTTACAGGTTGAGGAAGCATCAATTAATAAAAAAGTTGACTTATTCTTCTATGCCATTTTATCAAATAAAACCATGAATAGGAAGTGACATAATGAATTCATTTTTAAATTGTTATCTTAGGTTTTACAAGCTCACAACAGCTATGGACATTAAACAAAAAGCAACAACCGGTAAACCTGTCCAAAATCTCAAACAAATAAGCATACAAGTGTTGGGCAAACAGGTTAAAGAGATACTGTATTAAGGAAATTATGTTTTCTGTCAAAAGAGAGAGATGGGTAAAAGGTGTAAGTGTGATAGGGCTAAATAAGGCTAACTGCACATCTTTGTATAAGGTGGTTTATAAATAAAACCTCAACCAATGGAGTGCTGGGAGCTATTTATACCGTGGCCTACACACACACACACACACACACACACACACACACACACACACACACACACACACACACACACACACACACACACACACACACACCACACAAGACCACTCCCAATTCCAGATGCCCGAAGGAGTTCTGGAGAGCAAAGAGAACATTCCATTCCGTTCAACCAAATGTGCACTATCCGGCCAGGGCGTCTCTCCTTCTGTGTGTGTGTGTGTGTTTATAAACAGCATGGGGACCAAAAGGTCAGGATTGTGAAAGTGGTCACGATTCTTTACTCTAGCTTCTCATGCTCAGACTCTCTGTACACAGATAAAACTTCTCTGTTTTGTGGTGGAAACACAATCCAATTTACATTGACACAAGAACAGTCCAACCAGCTACGCCCAGAGTAAACAGCTGACACGCACAGGAAACTCAAACTACCCATACGTTTTAGGGTGTCGTGCCTATTTATGTTTTCTCAGTGTACTGGACATGATCCTATACAAAGTCACGCCTTCTCCTGCGCTAAGAGGCCTGCCTTATATACACACACACACACACACACACACTCCTACACACACACTATCCATACATCCCGTGGCTCAGAGGACTGTTGCATAAGGCCACATGCTGAAAGACCTCCTGTTTTACCCTCCGTTTCCTCCAATCAAAACCGCCCTGAGAAGGGGTGTGTGCTAACCGAGCCCACCCTGTCTGACCAATCAGAGCCTCCAATATTCCGACGCCATCTGTCACCTCGCCTGGGCAGCACTGGGTCAGTTTGTCCACCGCAAGGCCGGTCACCTTGCTGCAGACAACACATGCTTGGCTTCTGCAAAACACACACACACGCCAGCCTGTGTACCAATCTAGAGCGTGGGAATGTGTTCCCAACCTACATAAGCCCCCCCCCCCCTTAACACCAGGCTTCGAAATCTACCCAAGATGATAGCAAAGCTCCACTCCATGATAAGAAACAGAACGTCGGCTAACGTGAGGTGGTCAGCGGGATGTTGCAGACTGTACAGGGTGGCACGTTGTGTTTCATTGTCAGGGTTCCAGTACAAAATGTCCCATGACCGCAGCCCAACGCCGTCTGCCAAGAACAAACACAAGCACACTCGCGAAGGCAGACCTAACCAGACAAAACCTTGAGAGCAACTCAGCACAACAGAAGAGGGAAAAGAGAGGAAGAAATGGTGAGAGGGATATGGAGAGGAGAAAGGGGAGAAGACAGAGAGAGAGACAGATAAGAGTCTCCGGAAAAGTATGTCCCTCAATCCAATTAGAATTGATTTAAATAAACCATTTTTACATCAGCAGTTGTCACAGTGTGCTTTATACAGAACATCCCAAAAAGTTTCTCTCTGAGGAAGTCTGTTAACTTCTGGTGTGTGTGAGTGTGTGTCATCTGCCGATCCAGCGCTGCGACACGACCTGCCGGTGTTAGTACACAGTCTGTCCTTTCGAACGAAATCGTCTCGCAGCGGCTATTTCAACATTTTTATATCTAAAAATAGAGTCCATCAGGATCGTCACTTGATGGCCTACGAGTGAACTACAATCCCACGCCAACCCTGGACTGGGATAAGAAAATCAGCTTTGGAGAGACGCTAACAAGGTGAACAAACACGTGCAAACTACAGAATACAAAAGGAAAGTTAACAGAAGTACAGTGTCTCTGGCCTTTCCTGCCAACACCCACACACATACAGGTTTCTGCAATGGGAGATGCACACATTCCCTCCCACCTCATTGGGAGACAGACATAACAGGGGGGAAGGGGGAGGGCCGTAAACCGTATTAGGAGTGAATAAGGTTAAGGTTCCGGGTGGGTGGAGAGTTCAGTCTGGGATGGAGAGGAAATGTAGATGGGAATGTATTGGCGAAGATGTGGGAGGGTGTTCACCTGGAGTTTAATATCACTATAAACACTGCCATTAGTTTGTCTGTGTGTGTCTGTGTGTGATTTGTATTTTTGTAGATGGGGCTCGCAATCTCTTTTCAATCCCTTCACTCCCTGTACGTCTTCGGTTTTCCCAGCCGATTCCCAAAAACAACTACGGCCTCTGCCCTTTGGCCATTCCCGGATATTCAGCCTAGTCAATGCCATCTTCCCCCCACACACACCAACACACAAACATCCAGTAGAGACACACAGACTAAAACACGCACACACATACTGCCTCAGATACACGAACCCACACACATGCGCGCACCCACACACATGCGCGCACCCACACACATGCGCGCACACACACTTTCTCCCTGCCTTTCAGCACGTTTACCTAATCCACTGTTGTTATTTATTCAACCCTCCTTTATTCAGCTCACCCTGTATGTGCGCGTTTGCGCGTGATATTGAAGTTTTTAGAGTTTTTGATCCTGCGTTTCCATAACACGCTCCACTCACCCAAGTCCTTCCCTGTTTTCTTCAAGCAGGCCACATTGCAGGGTAGCAACAGTTAGCATCAGGTCTGTTGATGTTTGCTTCAGTTCACCTCAATGACCTAGAACCTTCCAGCTATCTAATATGAGGCAGCAGGTCTGGCCAGCAGGTTTTGTAGTCTCAGTGTTTTTCACACGACCTTTAGGCATTTTGGAAGTGTACTAACCACAATAGGACACAGTCTACGACGAGTTTGGGACTTTAGTTGAGCCAGTTTGACATTGTTATTTATGAAAATTAGCAGACATATGTTGTAAGGGTGTTTATTGTAGTGGAAATTACTAAAGTTTTTAAATGCTGTAGTGGAAATTACAAACTTTTATGAAAAATATTTCACCCAAAAGTTTGCTCTTCACACGTTGGAGAGATTCCAGCAACAGCAAGAAGATCGAATTAAGATACGGCCTCTCTAGTGAATGTTGAGTGGGTTGGATCCAGTGTATATTAAAGGGAAGGGGCACGTTTCTCTGGGGCTCCAGACGGGCTAGAGGTTGGATGACCAGACCATCTGGAAGCGATAAGAACCCGGGGGCCCTAGCTGGCCGCCCTCCTGGGGATCTGCTCTACTGAAATCGGCCTTGTTTTGAGCTCAAAAAGAGCCTGGCTTTACAGAAACACTGCAAAGTTGATGCAGGGTTGTGAGGTGATTGTTCATACTTTTAACTATAAAACTTATTTCAATGTTGTCTGGTAGCTGTAGTCGTCCTTGGCTAACATCTAATGGAAAGCTTATAGACTAATTGTTTTGTAACTGATCTGTGAGAAGGATTCAACGGTCATCCGACCTGAGGGAGCGTCTGACCGTCTGAGGAATTCTCTGTACACGTGAAGTGTCAAACGTTGTGTAGAACATCACGCTGCTTGCTTGTCCAGTATCTCTTCCTCCCGACTTTGCTCACACCTGTTCCAAACCTGGGACTTTGCTTCCGAACACAGGTGACCGTCCTCTAGCGTCCGCGACCACTCGAAAAGCTTGCTCTCGCACAAAAAAGACTGAAAAATACTTTTTACCCACCACTGTGTGCTGTACGAAAAGTTAGTGAGTGACTTCCAGTGTTCATCGCAAACACCTCCTTGACCCTGACATTCCACACTACCTCTCTCCTCCGTTATAGTGTGTGTGTGTGTGTGTGCTGAGCTCAGCACTTCCAGGCCTGTCAGTTCTTTTCGCTCCAATACCAACCAAGTAACTGCAGGAAGAAATACTGCACCAGGGAGTCTTTATCAGCAACACGCTCAAACAGAAGCCTGGGTCTCGTTCTGTGTATGAGAGAGAGAACGGCCATGCCAAACAAAGATCGGGTGCACGCACGCCGCACGCACACATCTCCTCTTAGTCCCCGGCAACAGTAGGCCTTTTCCTTAGTTTCTAGACCACTCCCTTCAGGCGGAGGTCACAGGACATCCTGACGTAACCGCGACAGAGCCAGTACTTTGTTCGCTCTCTCTCTGCACTCTTTTACAACAACCTAGTAGTTCTGCAGGAGAAGAAAGACACTCTTCTCTTCCTGCGACACAGTCTGAGAAGCAAAGCCATTGTACAGTGACCCCCTTTACTATTATGTACAGTGACCCCCTTTACTATTATGTACAGTGACCCCCTTTACTATTATGTACAGTGACCCCCTTTACTAGTATGTACAGTGACCCCCTTTACTATTATGTACAGTGACCCCCTTTACTATTATGTACAGTGACCCCCTTTCCTATTATGTACAGTGACCCCCTTTCCTATTATGTACAGTGACCCCCTTTACTATTATGTACAGTGACCCCCTTTACTATTATGTACTTTTTCCCCTTGAGGCGTTTATTGTTGATACTCTAAATGACTTACTGCCTCGACCGGTGAACCAGCAAGAAAGCGATGACCTCCATTTACATCATGTGGATATGACAAACACATTTGAACTTGGTGTTGTGTTTGTTTGAAAGGAAGGGTGTTTGTGTGTGTGTGTGTGTTACGTGCTGAACCACAAACTTGTGCACACACACTCACCTGATTTATACCTTTTCTCTTTAATTGGTGGCTCTGGCTGTATTTAACTCTTTCACTATCCTCCATTTGCTTTCTCCCTCTCTCTGACAGTCACTCTCTGGCCCACAACCAAACCAATTAAAGCTCGTTGACTGATTGAGAGGCTTGCGGCATCATGCCTCACTCAAGCCAATAATACCGGTTTTAAAACAGACAGAAATAAACCAAAGAAAACATGAGGACTAAACGTCAACGGGACATGCTTGAATATCCAGGACTGAGCAGCAGCCAGTAACGTGGACAGAAACACAGGGGTTGACGAAGTATCACAACTTAAAGACACTGACACTGTCCTAATGACCCAGCGGCTGGGAGAGTCAGTGGAGGGGGCATTGGGGCATTGCCCTCCCCCGAATGGAGAGGGTTAACCTGGGACACAGGAGGCCCTGTCTTCCTTCATCCCTCTTATTGTCCCGGCCTTCTCATGTGCTCACAGCTTAGTGACACTCTGCATCATACATGACAAACACACATGCTGACACACACACACACACACACACACACACACACACACACACACACACACACACACACACACACACACACACACACACAGTCAGGTGAATAGTGGCCTGTATTTATTTGCATGCTGTCCCCTCCCTTCTCCCCCTCTCCCTCTCTCCTCCCTCCCTCCCTCCCTCCCTTCCTCCCCCTTCAGTAGAGCTGTTTTCCATACAGGCAGTCCTTTGTATTGGTATCACACCTCTATTAATAAACTGTTCGAAGCACATTACCTAGGTGTGTGTGTGTGTGTGTGTGTGTGTGAGGGAGGGAGGGGGAATGTACAGTATGTTGTTTGCATTTCTTTATAGACGCCCTTGTATATTTATGTTAAGCTTGTGTGTCTGTGACCCCTGACCCTCAAGTGTGTTTGTGCCGTACGACTTTATGTGTCCGGATCCAAATACACTTGTAAATAATCCAAAAGATTTGGAGAAACTATTAATCTATACACCTTTGCAGAAAAAAATACTATTGTCAATGTCATATGTACTGTTTGAATTTTGCAAATACATTACATTTTAGTGGAACGACTGTCATATGTCAGATAGACTTGACCAATCAAATTTGATAGCAAGTATTTTTGATAACATGGGGCACATGTATGCATATATTAAATTGCCATTTTCAGTTAACCGTTTCGGCTCAACAGCGCCACATTTACAACCAGTGGCCAAAAAGTCCAGGATCTATATTTCTACATTCTGATATTAAAGCATTTCTCATTTCTTTTCCATGTTTTTGATATGTTGGCTGATATGTCGTAAATACCATTCAGATTTCCTAGACAAACACTATCGCTATTAAATAATTTATTCACGATGATGTGAAGCAAGAATGAGATCTGTTTTTGGCTAATTGTTCAACGGCAGATTTCTACACCATCATCCTCCAATCTATAGGATTTCATAACAGCCTGCAGTGGGATTCGCTGCTTTATGGTCGAGTATTGCTCTGATCAAGGCTGTGATTTTGCTGTGGCCTGAAAAGCGGTGTTAATGCACCCCCGTCCTCTCTCCCTCGCTTTGTGAAAAGGTTGTTTCTGAGTGAGATCCCATAACAAAAGCAGTGTGCTGGCACTGGCTGGCACAAGGCCAAGTTCTCTGCTCTTTTCTCAGTGGAGAACAATTACTCAAACTGCCCGCCTCGTTTTCTCTGTCCTCTCTCCAATGCTCTCCTTTCTTGCCTGTGAGAGCGGGTAAGACCTACAATTCTCTCCTAACACACACATGCGCACGCACACACACATACACACACACGCGCACACACACACACAGGTGACTGAAAAGCTTTTGAGACTCAGAGCGTCTCAAAGAGGTGTGCCTGGTAATCCTTCGGAGTTTGTGCCAAGTCCTCATAAATCCGAGAGGGGAGGAGAAAAAAAGAAGGAAGAGGTAGAGATCGAAGCGCTGACAAGGTTTTAGCTGAGACGGACTCTTTTTATTCCAGCAAACACTGAGGCTTCCAGTTGACCAGAAAAACCAGCACTGCAAGTCACCCTTAACCCCAAAGAGACACGAAAACACACACCCAAGTCTCCTAGTGGGAGGTTCCCAACCCATTCCATGGACTTGTGAAAGTACTTGACAGATAACGACCGGCAGATATAGTGCAGGAGGATGATGTCAATGCACCCCATACGACTATAGATTAAAATCGGAACATCTAAATAGCAGAAGTGAGTGTATGTGGTTTCACATCGTTGGACAGTTGTCAGTTTGACTGCATGTACACGTTTTGCCCCATCAGACAGGTCATCAAGGCCTAGCCGTGCCAGGAAAGAGCTCATACAGTCAGTAACAAACAGCCTAGCTCGTACAGCCAGCCGTGCCAGGACACAGCTCATACAGTCAGTAACAAACAGCCTAGTTCGTACAGCCAGTCGTGCCAGGACACAGCTCATACATTCAGTAACAAACAGCCTAGTTCATACAACCAACCGTGCCAGGACACAGCTCATGCAGTCAGTAACAAACAGCCTAGTTTGTACAGCCAGTTGTGCCAGGACACAGCTCATACAGTCAGTAACAAAGAGCCTAGTTCGTACAGCCAACCGTGGCAGGACACAGCTCATACAGTCAGAAACCAGACGAATCTCAAAATCAGTGAGAAGCAGCCCTAGTATTTACTGGCAAATAGCCTGGGCGTTTGTTTTTTTAGTGGCTCGGGTCACAAGTTCCCGAATGAACTAAGGTAGCTTAGCTTTACGAGGATGTCAGAGATGTCAGTGTTGGAACGGATGTGAATGTTTTGGTTATGGAGTGGGCTGTAACTGTACGTTTTTAAAAAAGTAACATCAGCCAACACTTTCCCCCATACAGCACTTAATCATGGACAGTCTGTTGCTGGACTAGAGGAGTTGTAAGAAAAAAAGGTTTTCAAAAGTACCTAACTGTTCTATTATGTCTGTCAGCTGTTCAGTCAAAGACAGTCAGTCAGTATAAATCAGCCAGTAAGTCAGTGTGTTGTTCAGTCAGAAAACAACAGTCTGTTGTTCAGTCAGAAACAGGCAGCCTTTCACTGTGTCAAAAAAGTCTGTCTTTTGGTCTTTCTCTTTTTGTCCAGTAGACTGATTCATGCTTTGGCTAACACATTAAGTGGGTAAAAGTCAGGGCAAAGTCACCCCAGCGTTAAGTGTGTGTGTATGTGTGTGTGTGTGTGCCTGCCAGCCTATTGAATACAATGCCGGCCAAGCCAACCAGCAGTGCGGTCTGACTAGCTTTGAACCATGGGAAATCACAGTGGAATGAGAGTTCGACCACCAGCACTGGCACAGGTTCTGTGTGGGTCCATGTCTCTCAGTGTTGATTTAGACGTTTAATGATGACGCGAGTGTAATGAACAGCACTAGGCTTTTAATTTGAAATAGTGAGAGGAGTATTAACATTTGCAGATGATGAGGGGGGCGGGGTTAATGTGAAGTATGCAGGCAGACAGCAAGGCAGCTAAGGGAGCAGTAAAGTAAAAAAACTAGGAGACTATATTTTGTCTTTCTTTTCCTGTCTGGCTGTCTGGGTTACGGCACTGCCTCCAGGCTGAGTATGATGCGGGAGAAAAGTGTGTGTGTGCATGCCTGTGTGTGTGTGTGTGCCTGTGTGTGTGTGTGTGCCTGTGTGTGTGCGCGTGCGCCAGGGGTAGAAAGTAGAAGAGGTAGGAATGATGAATTTAGGTTAGTGTGAATTATTCAGGTCCTTTAGCGTAGTTGAACAGCAGCCTTGACCTGTCAAGTCTAGCAAATCCTCCCTGAGCACAATATGGGGGGTGGGGGATTGGGGCGGGGCCTGGGAACTATATGGGGGGTGGGGTGTGGCATGGGGCCTGGGCACTATATGGAGGGTGGGGGATTGGGGCGGAGCCTGGGCACTATATGGGGGGTGGGGGTTTGGGGAGGGGCCTGGGAACTATATGGGGGTGGGGTGTGGCATGGGGCCTGGGCACTATAAGGAGGGTGGGGGTTTGGGGCGGGGCCTGGGCACTATATGGAGGTTTGGGGCGGTTCCTGGGCACTATATGGGGGTGGGGGTTTGGGGCGGGGCGGTGTAGGAACTCAACAAGAGCCACCAGTGTAAATGTTGTCGTTCTGATGCGGGCAAAACAGATCCCTTTGTGCAGGACGTGAGAGGGTTTTCGAGGAAAAACAACAAGCTTCTCTCTGCCTTCTCCGTTTTCTCAGGTGTACCTCTAGTTTTGGGGCTCCCCTCCCTCACTCCCCCCGTCGGAGACAGAACGTCCAGTGCAGTTCTTCCAGTGGTAAACAGTGTTGGGTTTCCTCTAGCCACTTGCGGCTGGCTGAGTGTGACAGACACCCTGAACTATTGCACTCAGCGATGCAACAAGCCACAGAGCATGGAGCCACCGCCCTCCCCTACTTCCCACTCTACCATCTCTCCACCTCCTTTTTCCTACATCTTATTTACCCTTTCCTATTGCCTCAGTCTTCCCTCGCATGAAAATGCCAAGGCTGGAACGCAGCCAATTAACACAACCGGCTAGTTCAGTCGAGTGGAGGAGGGGGAGAGAGACACAGAGAGAGATGCGAACAAGAAGCAGAGCTCACATAGCTACACACTGACCTACATACGTTTCCCCCCAGCTGATTGAGTCTTTCACTGAGGCTTACGGCCAATCGCGCGTGGGGGGGTGGAGTGCAAGCCAGCCAATGGCACGGGGTGCCCACCACTGCGTACTCACACTGTCTCTGTAGCCCGTATAGTTCTTAGTAATTACACACACTGGGAGAAAGTGAGAAAACCTCTAAACAGGAGATAGATGCAGGATGAAAATGGGAGTGGGAAAAATGATATTGTTAATTAATTCCCAGCTTCCTGATATCTCCTAGTGTATCTGTTTGCACGCAACACATCAGGGCTTATGCTAACTTATGTTAAAGTACAGATTAGCATCCTATATTGCTCCCTGTTTTATTCATTGCCTACAGGTTAAGCTAAGGCAAACCTGTTTCGGCCTGGCACAATCTGTGCCATGTGTTTCCTAGGTTTTTAAACTTTCATGTGGGTTTGAGATTCATAAAAAACACCAAAAATACAAACTATCAACTGAAAGAAAGCCGAGAGTATTCTGGATCCTCATGCAAAATGTTAGCCTGAATTGCTAAATTGCATTGACTTTCGGAAAGTTTACATATAGTCTTTTGGGACATACTAGTCAACTGTGCACAAGGTCACTCCCCATTTATTCCTGGCATCTAGATGGAGTCGCAAAAAAAACACTTAAGATAGAACTCACGTTTTTCCAGGAACAGGCAGAACAGGAGCAAAAACTACCGTAGAACATCTACTGGTATTTATTTGGAGTTTACAGACCACTTTTCATCTGTGCAGCAAACAAATTCCTGGCTTTCAGCAATCACTTCATGTTGGTTGATCCTAAATCCAAATGATTCTACCATTTGGGGGGCCCTGGGAACCATTGGGTTAAAGAAACGAGGGGCTTATTGAACACGAATCTATCATTCTATATTGCTTCTAGCGATTGGAAAGTGGTTAGAATTTCAGAGACGACATGGGCATTCAGGCAATCCAATCAGAATGGCTTTATAGATGTAACTCTTCACAAATATAATTCAGGTTGTCAAATATGCATTGGTGGCTCACAGACTAGACAGCACTGTCTAATCATTAACCGTCCTGGATGGTGAGGGATGAATTTAGCTGCCCGATACTGGTCCGGAGCCCAGTGATTGGGAAACACTCGGACCACTTTATGTTTATGTCGTTTTACAGTCCACGAGACAGTAAACTGGTTAGGGTGTGTAGCATGCAAACTATGTACACAGCCATATGTGTCACAGCGTCTGGTTTGTGTTCACTGAGTGGAAAAATAACCAACAACAGAAACTTCAGCTCACCTCAATAAAGAACGTGCGCATGTGACAGAGAGAGCAACAAAAAGCACGACTGAGAAAGAGAAAAAGTGTAGAGATGTCTATATAGAGAAATAATTAGAGATAGAGCGAGGGGTAAGATGAGAGAAAGAAAGAAAGAGAGAGAGATAAAAAAAGAACTTCAGCTGTGATCAGTCAGCACAGAGCTCTCATCAAACAGCAGGCTGGGTTGACTCTGGCTGGCACGACATGGCTCAATCTAGAACCTTCTGTGAAACCACCTCAGATGTCAGGTATGAAAAGGCACTGAAAGGTTACTGCGGTCCTTTAGAGGTGGCGTGGGTGACAATCACCCAATAACATCGCTTCATTTTGCGTCTCTACCATCAATGCCATTTTCACGTTCTCCTTTTGGATTCTGCTCTAGTACACACTTCGAAAATGTGTCTTTTTCAGCCGAACAAAAGATTCCCTGATGACCTTCAATAAATACCTAAACCAACAGCAAAAGCAACCAGGCAGAAACGACCTGTAATCGAAGCTGAAATGAAACTAGTACTAGATAAAAAGAGACCCCCCTCACCCCTCCCTCTCAAGGAGAAATTAAAAGAGAGCCACCCCCCCTCACCCCTCCCTCCCCATTGATCTCGGCATGAGCCCACTTTGTCTCTCCCTGTTTGCTCGCTTTTCCTATAATTCCAGAATGGAAATTAGAAAACAAATATATGAATTACAGTAGAAATGAAAAAGTGTTGCATTCTTATTCCAAAGCGAACCCAAATAAGGAGAAATCCTTAATGAAGAGGGACAGACTAGGAGCTGCTGGCAGAATGGGGACGGGTTCACCTAGTCAGACGGGCTACAGGGCTTCTGTCACACGCTACCTACTTCCCCTTTCCATTTCCTGAAGTAAAACCTGGCATCTTTCTGCTGCGGCTGCAAAAAACGGGGGGAAAAGGAAGCAGAAAAAAGCACTGAAGTCTGAAAAGAAAAAGAAGAACACAAACGAGCCGACAGAGGGTAAAGTTAGAGGTACCCATATTAAATCAGCCAGGGGTCATGCGGTTATGATGTCACTCCATGGGCAGAACTGTGGCTAGTAGGGGAGACAAAATGCCCTGCAGTCGAGAGGTGGTTTCAGACTGCAGCAAGAGACACACACGTCATGCACACAGACGGACAGACAGTGTGGTCCACACGTAAGAATCAGGCGGAGCACACACACACACACACACACTCACACACACACACTCACACACACACACACAGACTAACACTCTCACACTCTCACACTCACACTCACACTCACACTCACACACACACTAAATGAATCAGACTAAAAGCCTTTCAGCGATGCAGTGATGTCATCGGACTGTGATAATCAACAGCCTACTCCCTCAGGACACCTGAAGCCTCTTTTTCTCCTTCTTGTCCTCTCCTTTCTCTTCTCCACCCTTCTCTTACTCCTTTCCTTCTCTCCGTCTCCTTCCTTTCCTCTCCTCCTTCCCTCTCTCGTTCCTTCCCTTTATCTCCTACGCCTCCTTTCTCCCCTCTCAGTTTTCTCCTCCCCAGATCTCCTTTCCGACCATCCCTCTCTTTAACCGTCGCTCAGCCTGTCTCCTCCTCTCTTTGTGTGGGTGTATCAGTAGATGACTGAGCCTATTGATGGGGCTCCATGAATTATGCAGAGTTTAACTGAAGTGCTCATATGAAAATGGATTCCTCACCAATATTGACCCGTCCACTCGGAGAGAGAGATCCCTCCCGGGTCGCTCGTAGACACCGGTCACTTTGTTATGACAGAGAGTCCATTTATAGAGCCCCTCGTTGCCCTGTCAGAAACCTACCATTGCATAACCCCTCTGGGGTGGAGACGGAGAAGGCCCCTGGCACCACGGCAGACGGCGGCACCGGAGAGCCTGGTCGGCACAGCTCATCTGCGTCACGCAGCGCTAAGGCACGGCGATGAACACTCAACTATGTAAAGTGTCGCGTGGAGAGGGGAATCCACTGTAAACACTGAGCTGTTACTGCGTAAGAGTCACGTTTTCAGCGTCTGTATCGTGGGGAGACAAACTAATTCGGTCACATGAGGCTGGTGAAGGGAGGACGGCTTATTGTTACAGCTGGAATGGAGAGAACCGTAATAACCACGTGTTCGATGTCATTATGATAACCCTTTACCAGCGGCCTCTACAAAAGATAAGGGGTGAGAACGAAGGTCTAGACGGATCAATTTTAGGACGTTCGGTTAAGTCTCCAAATCGTCAATAAACGACTTGTAAATCGGCCACTAGGGGACGACGTGAGCACAACTGCACTCAAATAGGCCGGTGAGTTTTTAGGGCACCTTGTTCGATTCAAGTAACTAAAGCTCTTCTTGTCTCCCCTCCCCCAAACCAAAAAAACAATCATCCCTTCATTTAATCGTAGAATGTTACTGTATTACAACCATTGAAGGAGAAGGTAGCCCACTTGAGGATGTATTTCATACTCCCATATGCGTATATCCCACGTCTGAAAATGTCTGATTCTGAATTGAATATGAGATCCCTTATTGGAGGTGGAAAGAGAGAGGGAGTGAGAGAGGAGAGGCAGGGAGTGACAAGCCGAAAGGGAGTAAGAAGGCGAGGGGCCCACATGTCACACACATAGCGACACACATAGAGACACACATAGAGACACACATAGAGAAAGGAAGAAAAAAAAGGAAAAAAATCTGGAAGTGGGTGAGGATATGGGAGTGAAAATGTTCAGCAACAACAGCTGAGACGAAGACTTTCCCCTAGGTTCCGCACACACACACACACACACACACACACACACACACACACACACACACACACAGTGTTGATAGATGTACATTCACAAAGAAGACAAAGCCAGGGCTATTGGAGACCCTGAAAGTCAGAGGACCCCCAGAGCACAGCGTGGAAAACCAAGTACCCAGACACAGAAGAGTGTGTGTGTGTGTGTGTGTATGTGTATGCGTGTGTGTAAGGACGAAAGAGGATAGGTGCTGGGAGAGAGCTCAGGGTCTAATATTGGCAGCTGTGTGTGTGTGTGTGTGTTGTTTCTGAGGGACCGTATATGGGTGTGTTTGTGCATTTGTCTGTGTTGGGTGTGTGAGCTCAGCAGATGAAACCGAGAGGTGTGTTTTGCAACTCAATGCTGATGAGTTACCTTGCCCCTTTGCCCTGAATTTGGTGTGTGTGTGTGTGTGTGTGTCAGTGCCATTTGGAGTCATTAAGACCTTCAGCAGACTGGGCATGCATACGTTTTCAGTTTTTTCTTCATACTGGTGGCCCATGGGAATCGAACCCAGAACCCTGGCAGACAGCGTGGTTCTAAAGGGGTGAGGTCACAGCCACGACTGTCATGACTCCTACGGGAGAAGCGGCAGCTCCACCTGCGGGCGGTATTCGGCGGTCGTCCTCCCCGGCCTATTAGTCGTCACCGAAGCTCCGCCTCCCTGCACACCTTGTTCAGTCTCGTCATCACTCACCTGGTGTCCATTACCTCATTAGAGGTCTTTATAAGCTCCCTTTGTATTGGTTGTCTTTGTGTGGAATTGTTACATGTTACGTGTGAGATTGTGCAGCCCGAGTCTCGTTGTGAGCTCGGGGCTCTTTGTTTATTATACCTCCGTGTGAGGAGTGGTTACAGTTTGTGCGCTGCGTCGCATCCTCTACTTTGCCTGTGTGGCTTTGAGGAATACTACGGGTTTCTTCCGTACGGTATTAAAGAGACTCGAGAGTAAAACCGTGGGTTGTCTGGCTCCATCCTTCCGCCACCTACATCACCTGACAGAATTCCACACCCGAACACGGAGCTATGGAACCAGACGTCCAGGGGACCCTAGGACAGCACTCGGCCACGCTGACTGCCATGGGGGAAGCCATCACCGCGCTCACGGAGACGATGAACCGGTTGGCCCACCGACTTCCCGAGCCTGTGGACCCCGCGGAGATCCCGTTGCCGAGTTCCCCGCCCTCGGGAGTTGGGGTGCTGAAGTTACAGCGACCCGCGGCATATGACGGAGCGGCAGACCGCTGCCAGGGGTTCCTCCTCCAGCTTGAGCTGTATTTGGAGGACCTGAACCCAGCGCCCTCCGAGCGACAGAAGGTTGCCGCCCTCATCACCTGCCTCTCGGGGAAGGCCCTCGCTTGGGCCAACGCCATCTGGTCGGAGAGAGGGCCTATCCTGCGGGACTACGGGGCGTTCGCCACGTACTTCCGGTCAGTGTTCGATCAGCCGCCCGAGGGAAGGGCGGCTGGCGAGCGTCTTGCTCTCCTGAGGCAGGGGAGGAGGAGCGTGCAGGAGTTCGCGCTGGAGTTCAGGACCCTGGCCGCGGGAGCTGGGTGGAACGAACGGGCCTATATTGACATCTTTCGGGTACGGTTGAACCCGGACGTCCGTAGGGAGATGGCCTGTAAAGACGCTGGCCTCTCCTTCGAGGAGGTCGTCGAACTAGCCATACAGATGGATAATCTCCTCACTACGCGCGGACGCTCCGGGCCCGTCCCCTTCGTTCCGTTCAGCTCAGCTGTCGCTTCCGAGCCTATGGAGGTGGGAGGCGCCGCGTCCAGGGGGACCGCGCGGCCTCGGGAGTGCACCTTTTGTGGCAGGAGAGGGCACTCTGCCTCCCATTGCTACCAGCGGGTCTCAACACCCGGAGAAAGGGGGTCTGACACTCCTGTGGCAAGGAAGGTAAGAACACCCCACACTCCGTCCGGGTCCTCTGACACCCACACAACCATCACCGTATGTTTCCCCACTTTCCCTCTGTCTCCCCAGTGTAAGGCGCTCGTAGATTCAGGCGCAGCTGGGGATTTCATTGACAAGACCTATGCCAGTCATTTGCAGATTCCGGTGGTGCCGTTGGCCTGTGCCCGAACCATCACAGGTCTGGACAGTCGACCGCTGGGTTCGGGGATGGTGACGCAGGTGACGGTACCAGTAAGAATGATCACACAACACACACACTCTGAAATGATCTCTTTGCAAGTTATTGATTCACCTTCCTTCCCCGTAGTGTTGGGCATGCCTTGGCTGTCTCGACACAACCCACAGTTTTCATGGCCTCAGAGGACCTTGACGGGATGGTCACGGGAGTGTCAGGGAAGGTGTATGGGTGTTTCCGTCGGTGCGACGACGGTGGAGAGTCCAGACAGTGTCTCCTCTGTGCGTATTCCCCCAGAGTATTCTGATCTGGCACACACATTTTCAAAAAAATTGGCCACTAAATTACCTCCTCATCGTCCGGGGGATTGCGTGATCGATCTGCAGGTAGGCTCTGTACCGCCACATAGTCACGTGTATCCCCTGTCTCAGGCAGAGACACAGGCGATGGAGACGTATGTGTCCGAGGCATTGAGTCAGGGGATAATCCGCCATTCCACTTCCTCAGCCTCCTCGAGTTTTTTCTTTGTGAAAAAGAGGGATGGTGGTTTGCGACCGTGCATTGATTATCGGGCGCTGAACAGCATCACAGTTCGTTATCGGTACCCTCTCCCACTGATTTCATCTGTGATCGAGTCAATGCACGGGGCCCGCTTTTTCACTAAGTTAGATCTCAGGAGCGCATACAATTTGGTGCGTATCCGAGAGGGAGATGAGTGGAAAACAGCATTCAGCACCACTTCAGGTCATTACGAATACCTGGTGATGCCATACGGGCTGATGAATGCTCCGTCGGTTTTCCAGTCCTTTGTGAACAACATCTTTCGTGACATGATCGGTCGCGGGGTGTTCGTGTACATCGATGACATCCTGGTGTATTCGGATAACCGGGCTGACCATGTTTCCCTGGTTCGCAGAGTACTGGAGCGACTGAGGGCGCATGACCTGTATGCCAAATTGGAAAAATGTCTGTTTTTTCAGCGAGCAGTCTCCTTTCTTGGGTTCCACATAACCACGGGGGGGGTGGAGATGGAGGTTGATCGCGTGGCGGCCGTGCGTAATTGGCCCGTTCCAACCACGGTTAAGGCGGTACAGAGGTTCATGGGATTCGCCAACTTCTATCGCCGGTTCATCAAGAATTTTGGCAAGGTAGCAGCTCCCATTACATCATTGTTGAAGGGGGGGCCGTCTCGTATTCGTTGGACGAACGAGACGGACTGCGCATTCAGTACGTTGAAAACGCTGTTCACATCTGCGCAGGTTTTGGCTCACCCTGATCCATCACATCCGTTCATAGTGGAGGTGGATGCATCGGAAGTTGGGATAGGTGCGGTACTGTCTCAGCGTTCGGGCACACCATCCAAAGTACGTCCCTGTGCGTTCTACTCGCGGAAGCTCAGTGCGGCGGAACAAAACTATGACGTAGGTGATAGGGAGCTGTTAGCGGTAGTCAGAGCTCTGACAGAGTGGAGACACTGGCTCGAGGGAGCGAAACACCCGTTTGTAGTCTGGACTGACCACCGTAACCTGGAGTACATACGGGCTGCGAGGAGGCTTAACCCTCGTCAGGCCAGGTGGGCGCTTTTTTTTACCCGGTTCGATTTCACCCTATCGTACATCCCGGGTACAAAAAACGTCAAGGCAGATGCGCTGTCCAGACTGTATGACACACATGAGAGGCAGGTGGATAACTCACCTATTCTTCCTGCTTCTTGTATAGTGGCGCCGGTGATGTGGGAGGTAGATGCGGACATCCAGCGTGCGTTACGTGTGGAACCATCGCCTCCTCAGTGTCCGGAGGGGCGCGTTTACGTGCCGCTGGATGTTCGCGACCGTCTCATCTGCTGGGCCCACACATCGGTGTCATCGGGCCACCCAGGTATTGGTCGGACGGTGCGTTGCCTTACCAATAAGTATTGGTGGCCTGGTTTGGCCAAGGATGTGAGGTTGTACGTGTCTTCGTGTTCCGTGTGTGCCCAGTGTAAGGCACCTAGACACCTTCCGGCAGGTAAGCTTCATCCTTTGCCCATTCCGCGGCGACCATGGTCTCATTTGAGTATTGATTTTGTGACTGACCTCCCTCTCTCTCAAGGTTATACTACGGTCCTGGTCGTCGTGGACCGGTTTTCAAAGGCCTGCCGCTTCCTGCCTCTGGGAGGTCTCCCTACGGCCCTGCAGACCGCCGAGGCCCTATTTACACACGTCTTCCGGCACTACGGGGTTCCGGAGGACATTGTGTCAGATCGAGGCCCCCAGTTCACTTCCAGTGTATGGAGGGCGTTCATGAAGCGCTTGGGGGTCTCGGTCAGTTTGACCTCCGGGTACCACCCCGAAGCTAATGGGCAGGTGGAAAGGGTTAACCAGGATCTGGGGAGGTTCCTAAGGTCTTATTGTCAGGACCGGCCGGGGGAGTGGGCGGAGTTTCTGCCGTGGGCCGAGTATGCCCAGAACTCACTCCGTCACTCCTCTACTCAGCTAACACCTTTTCAGTGTGTTTTAGGTTACCAGCCGGTCCTGGCACCGTGGCAGCAGAGCCAGCCTGACACCGGGGTACCGGCAGTGGACGACTGGTTCAGGCGGGCTGAGGTGACGTGGGACGCCACACACGTTCACCTTCAGCACGCTGGACAGCGCCAAAAGGCAGCCGCTGACCGGAGGCGCAGTGACGCGCCCGTTTACACCCCGGGGGATCGGGTCTGGCTCTCGACCCGGAACCTTCCCGTCCGCCTGCCCTGCCGGAAGTTGGGTCCGCGGTTTGTGGGGCCATTTAAAGTCCTGGGGAGAATCAACGAGGTGACTTATCGATTGCAGCTGCCACCTGACTATCGCATTAATCCCTCGTTTCATGTTTCTCTCCTCAGGCCGGTGGTGGCTGGTCCCCTCCAGCGATCTAGGGTGCTGGAGACCCCCCCGCCCCCCCTGGACATCGAGGGGGTCCCGGCGTACAGGGTGAACAACGTCATCGACTCCAGACGTCGGGGGGGGGTCGTCCAGTACCTGGTGGAGTGGGAGGGGTATGGCCCGGAGGAGCGATGTTGGGTGCCGGCGAGGGATATTCTGGACCCAGAACTACGACGGGAGTTCCATCGTCGGCGCCCTGATCGTCCAGCTCCTCGTCCTCCGGGTCGGCCCCGAGGTCGGGGTCGACGCGCTGCCGGAGCCGCGCGTCAGGTGGGGGATACTGTCATGACTCCTACGGGAGAAGCGGCAGCTCCACCTGCGGGCGGTATTCGGCGGTCGTCCTCCCCGGCCTATTAGTCGTCACCGAAGCTCCGCCTCCCTGCACACCTTGTTCAGTCTCGTCATCACTCACCTGGTGTCCATTACCTCATTAGAGGTCTTTATAAGCTCCCTTTGTATTGGTTGTCTTTGTGTGGAATTGTTACATGTTACGTGTGAGATTGTGCAGCCCGAGTCTCGTTGTGAGCTCGGGGCTCTTTGTTTATTATACCTCCGTGTGAGGAGTGGTTACAGTTTGTGCGCTGCGTCGCATCCTCTACTTTGCCTGTGTGGCTTTGAGGAATACTACGGGTTTCTTCCGTACGGTATTAAAGAGACTCGAGAGTAAAACCGTGGGTTGTCTGGCTCCATCCTTCCGCCACCTACATCACCTGACAACGACACATATCAGTTACCCCCTCTAGCAGCACCCAACTGCTTAGCAGATGGCTTGCTTTTAGGGCTGGCGAGTGAAATGGGATGAATGTTGGCGACACACCCGGTAGGACTTCTGGAACTAGATAATAACAAGAACCCATAAAATAGCGGTGACAGTCGAGAAGAACGAGAGATATGCAAGGGTGTGTGTGTGTGTGTAAAACAGACAGAGTAGAAGGCTCAGTGTCTGGGTAGAACAGTGCCCAATGTGCCTTGGGGCTCTGGAGCAATTTCATGCCCCCATAAGCATTGACGCACACACACACACACACAGCTCCTTTTTCCTCGTCCAGCCGCCTGTGTCAGATGAAAAAAACAGCATAGCAGGAGAGATAGATGAAAAGACGTAAAGAAAGAAAGATCCGAGGGGGAAATCTTTTTTATCTTATTCACTAAATCACAACCCTAGTCATGGTCTTGGGCCCAGAACACACAAAAACCCTACAGTACTCTTCAACAGCAACCTTTCCCTCTATAGCGCACTTAACCACTCTGTAAATCAACACATTAATTAATTACTGCCGCCTTCAATACAACACACCCTGATGCTGAATTCCAGACGTGAGGATAGTGAAAACCCGGGTTGCTGCTCAAACTAATGATGCATTCCCAAATCCCAAAAGCCCGTCCATTCCTGATGGATAATTTATCTCTCCGCCCTCTGTAACAATTCCCCGGGTCCTTGATGAACAGTCAGGCAACCATCCTCACAAGGCTCATTATATTTGGACCCAAACCTTGCCTGTCCCGCCTGCACGTGTCCTAGATCACTGACCTTTGTTTGTGGCTACAAGGACCCACATGGAATGGAGCGGGTGAACATGAAACACACTTAACACATGCTCTACATTGGGAAGTGCTAAATACTTGCAAATTATCCATGAAGAGAAAAGATTTCGCCTTTCAACCCCATTGCACGCACGCACACGCACACACGCACACACACAGACACACAGACACACAGACACACAGACACACACACACGCACACACACAGACACACACACACACACACGCACACGCACACACACACACACACACCATAACCCAAAGACCGTAACCCATTACCATGAGCCTTCATATTATTTAGTGTTCCATAACTGTGTCTCACAATGCCCTTATTCTTCCCGCGAGCCAGTTCACCACCACCTAACCCCTCGCCCACACCCCACCCACCGCCCAAACACAATGTCCTGGAACACTTATGTTATATTCAAAATGTTGCTAAACTAGGCCTATATTCAGCATATTCCATCAGTGACCGTCGTCTCCTCAAGGTTTTTAGCCAGAAAAACACCATTAGGGGACACATAGTTTTCAAATTAAAATCGCCGTTGATATAATGAATTGTAAATCCTAAAATCCACTGAATCCAGCAACGGCACATTACTGCTCCGAGGCGGGTTTGTTTTGTCCTCCACACGTTGTCATAGTCCATCGTCACTTCGTAACGTTGACCTCCTTTTAATTTTGTGTTTCTCTATTTTCGGTGTTCTACCATATGCAAATACGGACACATTTTTTTCATCTGGTTTATTTGTGTATATTGTAGGAATTTCCAACGTTGTTGTTTTGCAGCCTACAGACAAAGTGAATACACTTACAACTCCAGTTATGACCGACGTGGATAAAATGTGTAATTGTCGTCAAAAATACATTTATCCTCAATTATTTAGTACCTATATTTCACAACCATTGCCAGTGAGCATGACGAAAACAGGGCCAAGGTAACAGGTACCCCAACAGGTGCCCCAACAGTTTGAAACACACACACACACACACACACACACACACATTATGCTGGCGACAATGGTAAGCAGCATTTTCTGGAATAAAAACAAACAAACAAACACTTTTTTGTCAGTGAGACAACTGCCGCACAAAGCCTATGTCTCCTTACATTAGCATCTCCCTCACCTCGTCATTTTTATTTCCCTGGCTCTTCTACGTGTACGCGCTCTGACGTGGAGGTTAGATAGTCAAGTAACTGTTAATCAAAAACAATTTACCTAATCAAAAAAAGATAATCAGAATAAAATGAAACACAAGTTTATAAAGTTTATAAACTGATAAACAACGGTGCGCGATTGCTGGAGTGTGGGAGTGAGTGTCGGTCACTTTAGTGCATGTGTATATATGTGTGTGTGTGTGTGTGTGTATGTGTGTATATGTGTGTGTGTGTGTTTGCCCCCAGTGGGCTATTGGGGGCTCCACCGGAAGTGCCAATTTCAGGTTACCCTTCACCCAGATATGTATTGAACCCCTTACCCACCTTCCCATCCCCGCATCTCACAGTGAATGCAGACACAAGATCCCCCATTAATAACATCACCTGAGTCTGTGTGTTTCAATGAATCATCTCTCTCTTTATGTCTACACTTACAAAACTGCTGTTAGTTTTCATTGTAGGTATGTACTGTATGTATGTATGTATGTATGTATGTATGTATGTATGTATGTATGTATGTATGTATGTATGTATGTATGTATGTATGTGTGTATGTGTGTACTGTATGTATGTATGTATGTATGTATGTATGTATGTATGTATGTATGTATGTATGTATGTATGTATGTATGTATGTATGTGTGTGTGTATGTGTGTACTGTATGTATGTATGTATGTATGTATGTATGTATGTATGTATTTATGTATTTATGTATGTATGTATGTATGTACGTATGTATTGTATGTAGGTATGTATGTACTGTATGTAGATATGTACTGTATGTAGGTATGAATGCATGTAGGTACTGTATGTACTGTATGTATGTACTGTATGTACTGTATGTATGTATGTATGTATGTATGTATGTATGTATGTATGTATGTACTGTATGTATGTACTGTATGTGTGTACTGTATGTAGGTATGTACTGTATGTATGTATGTATGTATGTATGTACTGTATGTAGGTATGTACTGTATGTAGGTATGTACTGTATGTAGGTATGTACTGTATGCACTGTATGTGTGTACTGTATGTAGGTACTGTATGTAGGTACTGTATGTATGTATGTATGTACTGTATGCATGTTTGTATGTACTGTATGTGTGTACTGTATGTATGTGTGTACTGTATGTATGTATGTAGGTACTGTATGTATGTACTGTATGTATGTATGTACTGTATGAAGGTATGTATGCATGTATGTACTGTATGTATGTACTGTATGTATGTACTGTATGTATGTATGTACTGTATGTAGGTATGTACTGTATGTAGGTATGTACTGTATGTGTGTACTGTGTGTATGTAGTATGTACTGTATGTAGGTATGTAGTATGTACTGTATGTGTGTATATACTGTATGTAGGTATGTACTGTATGTAGATACTGTATTTACTGTATGTATGTATGTATGTATGTATGTATGAATGTACTGTATGTGTGAACTGTATGTGTGTACTGTATGTGTGAACTGTATGTATGTATGTACTGTATGTATGTATGTATGTATGTATGTATGTATGTATGTATGTATGTATGTATGTATGTATGTATGTATGTATGTATGTATGTACTGTATGTGTGAACTGTATGTGTGTACTGTATGTGTGAACTGTATGTATGTATGTACTGTATGTATGTATGTACTGTATGTATGTATGTATGTATGTATGTATGTATGTATGTATGTATGTATGTATGTATGTATGTATGTATGTATGTATGTACTGTATGTATGTGTGTACTGTATGTAGGTATGTATGTGTGTATGTATGTAGGTATGTACTGTATGTAGGTATGTAGTATGTAGGTATGTATGTATATACTGTATGCAGGTATGTACTGTATGTAGGTATGTATGTACTGTATGTACTGTATGTATGCATATATATATACATTCTTTTTTCTCATCGTTTTTTTGGCTCTATATCTTGTTAAGTGATGACTGCATAAATGTTGCGTGCCATGTCATAAGAATTTCATTGTTCAGAATCAGAATCAGAATCTGAAAAGTGTTTATTCGCCATTGAATGTGTGAACAGACAAGGAATTTACTGTGGCAGGAAGGTGCTTACATGCAACATAAGAATAGAACAATATAAATTAAACTAAAGGGATGAGGGGGTAGAGGGATAGTATGTACAAAAAAATAACAATAAGATACCAAAAAACAACAGTGCAATAGAGCAAAAATGTAGTGCAAATCAGGCAATGTGCAAAAGGAGTGGGTCAGAGTTCGAGGCTTAAGTGAGATGGGTCATAGTTCAAGGACAAGATCCCCCATAATGACGCTACGTGTATTTGACAATTTTTTTCTTTTTTACTTTTGACCTTGATGTCTTAAAGGGGCAATATGTACGATTCTGTGCTAGTTGCATAAAAACAAGCAAAGAATAACCAGTTGACAGTTATTGTTTTTAAGTCGGCCTATCGCTTTAGAAGTTCCTGATGTGAGACCTGAGTAGTCAGGTCCTTCTGGTCAGACTTCTGCTATAGTAAGATTAAAGAATTTGGAATATATTTTTTGACAGAAAATATCAGGAAAACATGGTGTGTCTGTATGTGTGTTTGTCTTTCAAACGGTCTATATTCGGATTATTTGAATTCTGAAAAAAGCTGTGGCATACGAGACCATATACATGTATGACATCACATAAACGTTTACTGTTCTACTGGCGTTGGTAACTGGTTTATAAACTGGTTTAACAAGCCCAGCTGATATTTTTACTGCTTTCGCTGCTGCAGTATTAAGGCTTTATAGTCATCATCATGGTGAATCTGAAACAGTTCTTGTCGCAAAATGAGTCCCAATTTGGACGATATCTTGAAGATTATACATTACGCCCCTCCCACTTCTGGCTGCTTTGTGAATATGAAACAGGAAATGGGTTGTGCTGACCAGAGAGTACTACTAGGAAGGAGGCTTCGCCAGACATCAGGCCCTTCTAATGTCCCTGAAATTACAACATTCCCCTCCGGGCCTGTCAGGGTGATAGAGTGTGTGTATGGGCTTGCATGCCTGCTCTAGCTATGATTCTTTCTTTCTGTTTCTCTCTCTCTCTGTGTGGACTGTGAATAAGTGTCTTTGGCGCCATGGTGAAGGTCTGAATAATGTGTCATTTACAACCCTCGTTCTCCCCCTCTGTAATCTGGGATGATGGAACACTCCACACAAATCACGCAACACTGAGGTCGCTTCTCCTCCGCTCCTCGCCTGGTACACTCTAGTGTTCCTGTGCGTGTGCGTGCGTGGCAACCATAAAGAAGGACAGTGGGTGAGCCAGTGTGGCTTACCACTGATAATTGAGCCTTAGACAGCAGCTAGCAGTTCGTTAGATTAAAGTAATAAGACACAGGGGGTATATGGACAATGACCCCTGGCTAGGAGTGGTTCGCAGGCACAAGACATCACAGTGCCGTAATACAGCATTTAGCCATGCTCTATTAGCATTATTTCACAAACTCCTGAGATGCGTATCATTTTAGAATTCAATGCAATATGACAGATAGATTACCGTTAAAAATACTTCAGGATTATTCGAATAATCTTCTTCTACAGAATCAAATTTACTTGTTGACACAATTTAAGTGCGCAGTCTATTGGCTGGCACACACAGAATATGGTAAAGCACCTGAGTGTGCTGGTCTAACCACATCTCTTTATTCAGTCTAAACTGTGAGAAGTAATGGGAGTGATTGTTAGTGAGATATTATCAGACTCCCCACACTGAGGGAACACACACGTAACCTTGGTTAAATTGATTAAAGTGATTTTGGAATGCATCAGAATTTTGATTGATAGCAACAAACAAAAAAGTATGGACTGGAGCAGGCCTGGCCAACCCGAGGCTCACGAGCCTCATGCGGCTCTTTGTCCGGCTTCATGCGGCTCTTACGTTCATATCCGTGTTCGTTTCGGTTGAATTCAATAAAGGAATTTTCGTCAAACACGCATGTGTTTGGGGGTGCAGTGCAGTCAAAAGCCATTTGCAGATCCAGTCTATACGTTTTTAGTGTTTATTTTAAATACCATTTAAACCCAACACGTAACAATGAACGGAAATAAAACGGCACTGTAAATATTTTTTTGCTTAATTGCGATTTATAACATATAGCTGTTACTCGCCACCACAATTGAGACATCCCTGTTTGGAGCATTGGTTAGTGTACTTGGCTCCGGAGCCGGAGGACCCTGGTTCGATTCCCTCCACCAGCTGTCACAATATATCTTTTGGAATCGTTTTTATTTTCTGAATGCTATTTTTGCCCATGTGTATTTTGTGGCTCTTTGTGATAACACAGTAAAAAAAACTCCAATCGAATGCCCTGACATATCCCGGCGGGCAGCCCTCACTACCTACAGACGGCCCTTCGACTGTAACGCAAACTTATAAAGTGAACCCGAGGGATATAAATATGGCCAGAAGTTGTTGTTCCCAGTGATTGTTGACAGTATTCAAGGAAGGAAGCCATGGAGCGAAAGGTTCCCATAACCTGCCGCCCCTTCCACCCCCCCCCCTCGCCGCTTAAACACCCACAATCCCCTGTGCTTGGAGTTATTGCCAAAGGGCAGCTGTTATACACCAATTTGCAGTGAAGTTTGTTCATTTACTCCCGACGCTCTCCCCCTTACGCTCCTGTGTCTCTCCACGTCTTTTTATTGCTTTGGCTTCGATTCCTCTGAATTGGCACAATGTCAAGTCTTTAAGGAGTCTCCTGGATCGTGCTCCTACAGCCACAGCACACACACAAACCATATCTCCCTTTCTTACTAAAGCAATCAAATCCCTAGCTTTCTGAGCCCGTGCTCAGTTACATTGTCCTCACGATTTTGTTTCACCGGCCTCCCGTATCGTTCCTCACAGAAGCTTTGGCAGTAACGTGCCGTCGGCCCGCCGCGTTGCCCCCGAATCCCCACTGCGGCGATGCATTTCAGTGCCTTTCTCTTAGGACAGACATGTATTGTTAATACACGTCTCTTTGACTCCCGCCGAAATATCAGTCCATTTCATGTGCATGCACACGACGGCGCCATAGCAACCTCTGGGCCTAACAGAGACATTGAGACGTTCTTACAGAGACATGTCCAATCAAGGCCCGATGGCTTTTGTTCATGCCAGCAGCCAGACCCCCCCCCCCACCTTTCTCGGTCACCCCAGTGTTCACTAATCATTGCGAGGCTGGTACTATGCTGAGGAAAGGCAAGGTCATGAAAACGATAATCACCATTCAGCTCTGCTGGTTTATGGGGACGTTTAATATCTACGCCCCCAGGCCAAATGGAGGTTGGAGATGGGGCATGCTGCAATCCAGGACCAACAAGGTATCACAAAGTCACTTTAGAGCTGGACGTTTCTGTTTTGTTCTGTACCAGGCGTTCAATAGGGGGAGGTAAATATGGCCTGGTGACATTTTCAACTGTATGTGTGTGCATTGTGGGTACAGGCAGTATATCTAAAGCCACTGCTAAACAGATACATTGGTTCAAGTGCAACTGACAGTGCTGGTCTTTGAATAAAACCAAGCACTGTAAAGTTCAATAACGCAGTCATACAACACACTTTTGTGATGAAATTTCCTACAATTTATATTTTCTTCCAATAATTATATCTTCAGCCAACTTAAACAACAAGTTAAACACCACAAAGCGAACAGTGAGCCTGAGACAGCTGCAACATAGAAATCCAACCAATGTTCCAGTTCTTATACATGATCTGGATCCTACATTCCAACATGCTCAGACACATGTTTGTTATCTCAAGACACACACACACACACACAGTCATTTCTGAGTGTTCATTTCATTTCACCACTGTTGGTGTGTTTTGTGTATTTATATCCCTGGGTTGTGTCATTGATATTACTAATCCTGAGACTAGATTTCAGCTCTGCAGCTCTGGACTCTGAGCTGAGCTGTTGCAGGAGCATAAAGTAACACAAAAAGGCCCAAAGTTCATCATTAGGAACGACCACACACACACACACACACACACAGGGTCAGGCCTGTCACGACGTTGAGCAAGCTTTGTGATTCAACACCGCTCTCCCGCAAACAAGAGCATATTAGTTTATCACACTATACCGCCAGGGAAACGCATGTTGTAATTTCCACGCAAACAGTAATTATATTAATGTATTTATTTAAATATAGACTACCTGTTGCCTCAGAAAATCAGGACGCACGTCTTTATTTGTATCGCCTAATCTGAGGCTAATTACCTGCCTGGACTTCACCGACTTTAAATAATAAATTACCTTTTCTGATCTGCAAAACAACTTATCACATTTTACAGGAGGGAAAGAAAGTATACAAAAACATAAAATATATAAATATAAAATTCGGGGCATGAGTCGATAGCACAGAATGGGATATATTGATTTTCATAGGACACATCCTAGCGCAGTCTGCTGGGTGACGTCATGTAGTGCGCGAGAAACCCACAGGGATTACTAGGATTTGCTCAGCAAATCTCCTCAACAAAGCTCTCCCAGATCACCTGTGTGAAACCTAAACCTACATAGTAACCTCTCGGTCTTGACACCCAATAGTTTTTGCAAGTGAAATCATCACCAACTGAATGCAAGTCTGTGAAAACACCACGGTTGCTAGAGGGCCTTCTGAACACCTGCTACTATAAGTCTTCTCTAGTTTCATTCTAATGCCAGTAGCCGTGCCATGTTTTACCTAAAAGTATAGTGACGTCAGCGTTAATATATTCATTGTATCCTCCCTCTAATGCTAGTAGCCATGTTTTACCTTAAAGTATAGTGACGTCAGCGTTAATATATTCATTGTATCCTCCCTCTAATGCTAGTAGCCATGTTTTACCTTAAAGTATAGTGACGTCAGCGGTAATATATTCATTGTATCCTCCCTCTAATCCCAGTAGCCATGTTTTACCTTAAAGTATAGTGACGTCAGCGGTAATATATTCATTGTATCCTCCCTCTAATGCCAGTAGCCATGTTGTTACCTTAAAGTATAGTGACGTCAGCTGTAATATATTCATTGTATCCTCCCTCTAATGCCAGTAGCCATGTTGTTACCTTAAAGTATAGTGACGTCAGCGGTAATATATTCATTGTATCCCCCCTCTGGCTGACGTCACTACCTAGACTAGATATAAGGCCCTGCTTCTAGAAACAAGGTAAACCGCGTTTGTAACTTCCTTGGCGGTGTTGGGAGCACATGTTATAGTACGCTGCGCCCACCATAATCTGTGTCTTGTCTATTCTAACTGGTACAAGTCAGATCCCCCTGTTAAGACCATTATACGCATCTAAGTGTTTTGGAAGCAGCAACAGCTGGAGTGTGTGATCGAAACGCATAATGACAGAACCATAAAAGTAATATATGTTATATGTTTTATGTCCACTGAAACTTGAACTGCAAGACCCTCCCCCAACATGCCCCAAATCCTATAAGGGTCAGCCCCACGGGGTGACAATGAGCATGGTCTTCCTCTGGTCAATCGCATACTTTACTTGGGGAGGCTCTGCCTCTAAAGCACAGATACCTTCCCCAGTCAATAATAGCACATGCGTTTTGTCAACAACATGATCAGTTCTCAAGACCCAGGCGCAGTTATCTTTGACCCTTGACATAAGCTCTTGAGCGCCCCCCACCACCACCAATCATGTACTTATGCTCCATGCGTCCGAACTGGAGACCACAGTTTCCCTCAAATAGTCTAACCGCTGCCTGTTCAGCCAAGATAGATAGTGGTCTTCCACGTTGTTATGTAATTCCCCAACAGAGAGGCTATACCTGACCCAGAACATAGCCTAAGGTCTGAGAGGATTGATCATAGACAAATGGTCATGTCGATTCAGATTCCTAATGTTGGTCCTGCTCGACCAGTTCACACAATGTTTTGCACTTGACTCTTAATTACCTTTAATTACTAATGACTTATGTAATTGTAGCCTATCAATCTCTATGCGTCATAACCGGATTGAGTCACTTTAAATAGTCTTGGCTACACGCCAGGTAAAGTCCAGACTGCCTGCATGCAAGAAACTTGACCTTTTTTTATTTATTTAAATGACACTCCTTGTGACAGTTCTGTGATGTAGTGTGTTTATAAACCTGGGTACAACATCACACACACTCCAGACACATGTGTTCTTGTTATTGTTTTGATGAACTCTGACCCATTCCATTTGCACAATGCCTGGTTTTGCACTGCAATACTTGCTCTATTGCACTGTTATTTATCTGTATTTTGTTTAGCATTTTGTATATTACTATCCCTATACCCCTTTCACCCCCTTAGTATAATTTATATTGTTCTATTCATATGTTGTATGTAAGCACCTTCCTGACAAAGTAAATTCCTTGTCTGTTCACACATTCATGGCGATTAAACACTTTTCTGATTCCGATTCTCATGAAGACTTTATTGCTTACCTTCCACCCTGCGGAGCTGTTGCTGTCGCCTTTGTCTTTGAAATAGGGCACACACCTCACCATCCAGTCATAAATCTGAGACAGGGTCAGTCTCTTGTCCGGCGTGCTCTCTATCGCTTTGGTTATCAGGTCCGCGTACGACAGATTCCCCCACGCGTTCCTGCGCGACGAGGACTTCCGCGGTGTCGTCTGCGTCCCCGGTCCGTCGGTGCCGAGACCCCCCGGGGTTAGGGTGGGAGAATGGGACGAGAGAGGTGAGCTTCCGTTCTCCTGTCCAGACAGTTGTCCTCCGGTCGTGGGACTGTTGCTGCTCTGGTCGTCTGCTCCCAGCCTGGTGCCATTGACGTTGATCGCCATGGAAGTGGCGTGCTGCTCCTCTTCGTCATCCTCTTCCTCCGGTATAATGTCAGTGTCGTTGCTCTCCGGTTTGCCCGCATTAGACTCGGGTTTGGGCAACGGCCAGGTGCACGATCTTGGCCTTTTTTGTGGCTCAAAGTCTGGATCTATGGCTACTTCCAGGAGAGGTGTTGGGGTTGAAACCTGGGCCATATTGAGTCGATCACGCGTGCCCGCTAATAAAGTCAGTAGATGAGTATAGAGCTGTCAAAGTCACATTCCATTAATGCGCGTCCCCGTCCCGTGTGCCAATTCGAATGCAGCAGTACCAAAGTGTCACTATTAACTCCGTGCCAATTAAAAAATGGAATCTCCTGTTGCAAAAGGGAGTACCGAAATGCAACTCTGTAAAGGTGTAAAGCGTCTCTAAGAGCCCTGTGGACAAGTACACGTGAAGTTGCACACCACAACTGGTCTCTGTTCTCCCCGGGTCCAGAAGCAAACCAGAACTACACCACAACTGGTAAACTGGTGTCTGTTCTCCCCGGGTCCAGAAGCAAACCAGAACTACACCACAATTGGTAAACTGGTGTCTGTTCTCCCCGGGTCCAGAAGCAAACCAGAACTACACCACAACTACACCGCTACAGTCCAAACGTCTAACCAATCATTCCTCGTATTCCTCCTCTCCCGATGTAATGTCGACGACTACAGTGCGCACACATGTGTACGCGCACAGGCTGATCTACGAACCGTGCAGGCGACCACGGGTTCCACGGGTTCGTGCATCAATGAGCGGATTAGATGCACGGTCCTACTTAGCGCGTTCACGATCCAATCCCCCAGTAATTCCAGATAACTATAGCCTACTGAATACTACTGAACACTACTGAATATTACTGCATACTACTGAATACTACTGAATACTACTGCATCTACTAGAGGCTCCACGTCCACCGACCCAGTGTCAGTAAACTAACGTCATACTACCGGAGCGACAGACAGTGCGCACATTGCGCTCCTCCACTGATCTCAGGACAGCCACTGATATACAGTGCAGGCACTATTCTATAGATGGCCGCAACTACTGTTCATTCTCGCATTGTCGTTTTCCTCTTCCCTCCACCTCGCCAAAATCCCGTTCACTCCCGCGTCCTTTAACTGGATACAATAACGCGGTGTCCGTCAGTGTCGATAGGAAAACGAAATAATAACAGAATAAACGATCATTATAATTCCTTAGTCTTTAACGCCGTCGCTGAAGACTGAAACTCGTTTGTAACAGAAAACGAAACCTCACACTCTATTGCAGTAGTTTATCACTTGCAGAATGAATGCAGGCAAATCTGCATAGCCTACTTAGCACATTCCGCCTTGTGACAGCCCTCAACAAGCTAGAAGTTATCCAGCAACAGCAGCAATAGTGGTGGATAGACTCATGTTGCCACCCCCGCTGAACAAGGCCAGCCCCACTGGATCATGTGGACCAAACACCTTAAAGGCCAGCCCCCTGGATCATGTGGACCAAACACCTTAAAGGCCAGCCCCCTGGATCATGTGGACCAAACACCTTAAAGGCCAGCCCCCCTAGGTCATGTGGACCTAACACCTTAAAGCCCCCCATCCCCCCGATCATGTGGACCAAACACCTTAAAGGCCAGCCCCCAGGATAATGTGGACCAAACACCTTAAAGGCCAGCCCCCTGGATCATGTGGACCAAACACCTTAAAGGCCAGCCCCCTGGATCATGTGGACCAAACACCTTAAACGCCAGCCCCCCTGGATCATGTGGACCAAACACCTTAAAGGCCAGCCCCCTGGATCATGTGGACCAAACACCTTAAAGGCCAGCCCCCCTGGATCATGTGGACCAAACACCTTAAAGGCCAGCCCCCCTGGATCATGTGGACCAAACACCTTAAAGGCCAGCCCCCTGGATCATGTGGACCAAACACCTTAAAGAGACACTGTCCGAAAGTAGGTTCACATGTGAGCGCAGGGGCATGTCTAGGCAAGCAGGGTTAAAAGAGACATATGTCTCGACATGTTGAGGGATACAGAAAATAGACCCATTAATAATCGAACGGATGTTGTACATCAACACGGACACAAGGCGATTAAAAGAAAGACTGAATACATTTATGTTTCAAATAATTAGATAATTTCATATTTTAGAAGCTAATGACACATGCTAGCCCACTTTTTTATCAATGTGTTGATGACCTAATATAATTGTTTCCAATCACACCTATAGGTTATACTCTTACAATGTAACAACTGGTACACTCGTGTATAAAAGCAAAGGCAGAACGGTAACAGGTGTCTTCTTGTGATGTGTATATCATATATCATAAGGACACGTTGGGTAATTTTATTAGAAACAATCTTAGTCTTCAGATTTTGATCGCTTTGTCCCTTTAATCCAGAACCTATATTGACGGCGTGCTAAATACACATCCCCTTTAAGTCTGATCTACTGTCTCAAACACATGACGTCATGCAGTATGTCACCTAGAGAGACGCTTCTGCGGCTCCCCCCCCTCACTGACAGTGCAAAACCCCAGCCCATATAGGCAGCCTCTTTGTTCCAAACAGATGTTGTGTAAGGTGCGCGTCCATGTGGCATATGGGACACGTGCCCTCCGTGTCTGTACAGGAATGCGTGTGTTGCACCTGTGGTGCGCTTGCGCAATATTGACCTATTCATTATTGATATGAACCGAATATCGCTCCAATATATAGTTCAGAGAAAACGCTGCTCAATTATGTCTTAAATATACATGGGAAAATACCCACCATTTAAGGTAAAAGTAAATGGATTTCACGTGCTTATACAAAGGAACACTAGGACGCGCGCATAGACTCAGACACGCACACACAGCTCTTCTTTGTTCCTCCTATCCCAGCTATATAGAGGAATGGCTGATACAGCAGTTTGATGCCTGTGGTTAACTGCTGCTCTGGAGGGTTAAATGTAGGAAGGGAGGCTTTAGGGATATATGTGATGTTACCTATAGGTTCTCAGTGCTCAACCAATGAACTGTGACCAGTTTTTTTTTCAAATATGTGATTGGATTATCCCAATTGGGATAAGATGATAAACTTAAAAAAAAATCGTACATCAAAATTGTTATATTATGATAGAAATTGTATAAAATGACTTTATTAAAGTTATATGATAAATTGTAGCACTCTGTAGTGTCAAATAAATGCATTCAAGCTACATGGAGGCTGTTAAATATTGAATGTAGTTAAGACATTTTTTTCGTAATGACAGCGTAGAATTAGTAGGACAACCTATGCAGAGCAGAACTGGATTGTATCATGTTGACAATTATTCTCCATTTTCTGAGAAATCATAAGATCAATCTGATTCTGGATAACAAGGAGTATAAAGGTTTAGGCTTATTTGTATTCCCCCCTACACTTTATTCAAAAGGTGGGTGATGATTTGCTGGCTCTTCCTCCATGCAGTGTGTTACGTAGTTCCTGGTGGACATATTAAAAGGCCTTTTTGTCATGGCCGACTGCGGGTTTCGTGATTGAAAAGCTTTAGTAGTTCCTCAAGCCGTGCTTTTTGTAATTTATTATTTCAGATTTTATTTGAATCCCCATTACGGCCTCCATGAGCTGCAGACAAAATCAGCAGGTCCTCTTCCTGGGGTCCACAAAACAACACCACCACGTAGGAAGGAACTGCAAAACATTGCTCTCCTGATAAAAGCGTTTTGACCCGGATCTCTGTCACAGAGAGTTGTTCTGTAAACAGGTTGTACAATTACACTGGTTTACACCAGGGGCCTGCACACTTCAAACATTCATTACCCCTGAAGAGCAAATGATGATATCTGATATTTTGTTTGTGGACATTACCAGTAGGCATCCAATAAAGAAGTGGTCCAAGCCAGACATCGTTTTAGTTCCAACTGTAATGGCCATAATCCTGGCTTCGAAGGCTCCAGGACTATAAGCCACCCCTCTGTGTTAGCGTGAATCATCCAATTAAGACGTGCATAAATGAGGGCAGCCATTTCTGTTTGTGTCTGATGTTTACCCAAACAGTGTTATGCTCTGATTGGATTAGTGCATTTGGAATAATGCTTGATTGATTTCCCTTCAATCAAAGGAACAGACAAGGGCTTACAAACACAATAACATCTACATTTTCCTAACCATAGTCCCAAAAGCTTAACTATAACCCAGGCTACACTCAACCCCTGGAAGCTGAGGAAAGGTCAAATGTGTAATTTTGACTGCCACTTCTGGGAGATAGGATTGTGTCCATGCCCAATGACTAAGTGGTGTTGTTATTGTCATGGCAACCATGATACTGCGTCACTAAGACAGGTTATGGTGCACCATAACATGTGTTTTATGAAGCCATTTTTATATAAGCAATTGTCACAAATGTCTTCCATTTATTTCCGTCTAGAAATGCTAAAGAGCAAGGCAATAAGATGTTGAAGCACATTAGCAATGATGACGTCATCTGAAGCAATAACAACCAGCCCCATGGCCCCTTACCTGCTGCTGCCATCTTGTGGTAGAACATGTTATATTTCTTTTTAAACTTTAACCAGGTAGGCCGATTGAGAACAAATTCTCATTTGCAACGGTGACCTGGTGAGAAGCTGGGGATTGAACCCAGGACATCATACATACAAAGCATGCACTACCTCTGAGCTACACACTCCTCCCACAAGCATTTCTGTAGGCTTTTATTTTAATAGTTTAAAATTTCAACCATGTTTAGGCATGTCTGCTTGGCAATTTAAATGAACGCAAAGGCATCCAACTCATTCAACATTTATAGAAGGAATTCTAATGTATTGGGTATGTTTTGCAATCACAGTTTGATCCCTTAAAATGTACACGACACCTTTATTTTAATATTTAATTTAACAATTATAGGACACATAGCTTTTTACAGTGCACATCCCAGATCCTATGTGTCAAGTATATACAGTGCAATAACCTCTACATCCATACATTTGATGAGAACATGCATAGCATCTTTTGTGGCAATGTTCAACATCAACCACCAGGGGGTGTTAGCTATCCACCAAGAAAGGCTCTTGTAAAGAGTATTTTTTCCCTCCCTTTATCTGTCAGTGATCTGAGCTTATCCTTATCTTATACCCCTCCTTGTTAAAACGTTTTAACATTATAAATTAGACCATTTACTAGTTTCAGTTGTTTTCCCCTTTTTGATCCTGTTAGGTTTCTGAAGAGGTTTAAGTCCCTCCCTAACCATGTTGTGAGGGGCTTGTCATGATATAATGTAAAGCAGTATAGTATAACACGCTGCAACTGTGTGTTTTGTTATTTGACTGCTTGTATTTTACTTCAGGTTGTAAGAGGTTTACAACTTTTCTTTAAATAGGTTTTGCACTGTTTAGGAGGACTCTGAACCCTCTCTTTGTGTGTGAAGTTTTACTGCGATCCCCCTCGGTCCAGTACATCTTCGTCTGCATTTCTGTCAGTCTGGACACAGTCCTTTGAAACGCAAAGATCTCCTCCTCTGCCGTGAACAAAGACAGGTGGTCGGCAGCATCCTATAAAAAAGACCGCAAAACAGAAACATTAACACAACCAGAACCATGAACACGACCAAAACCAGAAACATTGACACGACCAGAAACACTAACACGACAAACAGCAGAAACATTAACACGACCAACACCAGAAACATTAACACGACCAGAAACACTAACACGACAAACAGCAGAAACATTAACACGACCAACACCAGAAACATTAACACGACCAGAAACACTAACACGACAAACAGCAGAAACATTAACACGACCAACACCAGAAACATTAACACGACCAGAAACACTAACACGACAAACACCAGAAACATTAACACGACCAACACCAAAAACATTAACACGACCAAAACCAGAGGGTTAAACAGACCCACGAATAGAGGTTTTCATAAAACCAAACCCAGTGAGTTAAACATGACCAATACTAGTGGAATGAACACAACCACAACCATAGCATTGAACACAAACATAATCAAAGGCTTTTACACAACCAGCAGTGCTGACACAACCACAGATCTAAAGGAATGTGTCTACAGTCACTCTTGTTGTGGTTAGACCATGGACTCACCCCACTAAGGCCTAAGTCATCAAGTAACATACGGTCGTGGTTGTTCCCCTTTCGAGAGGAGACAAATAACCTGTCCAGAGGAGCATCTGCAGACAGCACCACTCTGACCTAAAACAGACAGACAATGGTATGAATGGTAGAAACAGGATCAGTGACATCGGCCTGGGAGAGGGTGGACAGATGCCCCATCCTTAGAGATCTCTCCAATACAGAACAGTAAGATTAATGACAGTATGTCGCAACTAGAGATGGTAGAATTAAAAAATGAAAAGTTTAAGTGAGCAAAATAAAGCTGAAATATGTTTATGTACCATCTATATACGGGAGCATTTTCTACATTTAAATGTTTGTATTTTCTACATTTAAATGTTTAGATCTTGAGTCAAAGCTCAACTCTCATATTTGAATATTGATAACATGTCTGGTTGGATAAATAATGATTAGAATAAGCATGAAATGATTTAAGCTGAATTGTAGGAAACATGTATAGTGCTAGTAATTCAATGTCATGCTGTAACGTCACAGAAAGTCACAATTTCAAAGGTGTATGATGACTTTCTGTAGCCATAAGAGGGTTAAGTCACTGTGACAAACTGACCTTGTTGTCGTAAAAGTTGTCTATGAGGGTGATGAAGCGTTGTGCCTGGTCCTTTAATGTGAGCGTGAACACAGGGATGCCATGGATAAACACAGTATCAAACGCCCGAGCCATTTCCAGGTAGTCACTAGCCCCCACTGGCTGAAACACAGAACGGGAACGAGGGAGTAGAAGACAGAAAAGATTGACCCTGAAACGATCCTTAACAAAACCATTGCTACAACAGGGTTGTCTTGTTCTTACACACACACACACACACACACACACACACACACACACACACACACACACACACACACACACACACACACACACACACACACACACACACACACACACACACACACACACACACACACACACACACACACACACACACACACACACACACACACACACACACACACACACACACACACACACACACACACACACACACACACACACACACACACACACACACACACACACACACACACACACACACACACACAAATAATCTGTAGTCTTTGACATTGAACAGAGCACTGAGAAATTATTACAGAATTGAAGTAGATGGGAGGTGGGAGTGTGGAAAGACCTGGGGGATGAAAAATAAACTAAGAAAATAAGTATCAACAAAAGGTTTGGACAATAAATTACGCAGTTGGAAAAACAAAAGTCAAATGAGACAAGATATCTGGTTGGACAGAGAAAAAGTTATGTAGTAATCAACACAGAAAATACATAAATCGCTGAAAGAGGGAATAGAAGAGTGAATGGGTGAGTTAAATGATGAGCGAATGGGTGAGTTAAAAGATGAGCGAATGGGTGAGTTAAATGATGAGTGAATGGGTGAGTTAAATGATGAGTGAATGGGTGAGTTAAATGATGAGTGAATGGGTGAGTTAAATGATGAGCGAATGGGTGAGTTAAATGATGAGCGAATGGGTGAGTTAAAGGATGAGTGAATGGGGGGGTTAATGGATGAGTGAATGGGTGAGTTAAAGGATGAGTGAATGGGGGGGGTTAAAGGATGAGTGAATGGGTAGGTAGGTGGCATATTATCGTGTAAGTAACTTACTCTGTTGCATAGCTCTTCAAAGGTACAGTCGGCGATGGTGCCACAGGTCTTTTCCAATCTCAACTTTCGACCCTGCACTTTAAGGACCCTGGGACTCATTACTAGAAAAAAAACGCGCACACAAGCACAATTCATTGATTGTAGAACCTAACAACTGTATTGTAGCTGATAATACACAGAAAAAGCAATATCCCTGCTCCATACAAAAGCAAGTGCTAAAATTACAATCGTTAAAGTAGTCCCTCCAAATATTTGAAAACTTTACTTCCATTCACTTTTTAATATCCTTCCTCTCTAATTGCATTTTACTTGCTATATCAGGTTTGTGATATGGCCAATATACTATGGCTAAAGTTTGTTTACCATCTTGGATAAAGCAGAATTTGGCAAATTACAACAAACCCCTGAGGTGCCAACGAAAGTGCAATGTTTCACTTCCTTTTTGTAAACTCTTCTGTTCTCACATTTGGTCTTTCATTAGACAATCTTTAGGTAAAGTTGCTTTTCGGTTTGGTAGAATCATACTTCTTCGAGAATGTTCAATAATGTACTGAATTAAAGTAATTTTATAATACCAGAATCTCAATGTGGTTTAATTTGGGTTTATTTGTAAATAAATTCTTCTAGGAATGTTATATCTATGGACAGACACATGTTCCTTCGCTGTACAGTGGCTCTTCCAAGTGACATGTCACATTTTTTTGAAAGAGTGAGTTATGTAAATTTTTATTTAATCATTTCTCAGAGAGGGGTGGACACATTGGAGGAAAATACATCAATATGATACCCTCCATAAGACAGAATGTTGCAAATAAAACGGGGGAGGCATCATGAGCTACACAGATGATGAGCACCAGGAACCAACAGAGGTCCGTTCTTGCAATGAAGAACATTCTGTAAAGCTTGAAGAACTTTTGCAATTCATTCCAGTCATCCGAGGGACGGGGCTAGTGCACATTTTAAACTGAACTGCTACAAAAATGCAATTTGCTATTGAAGTGCAGATGTTAGGAGTAAACGGAAGGTAAATAGGCAAAAGGCACAAAGATAGTTGTGAAAGGTTTCTGGGGAGAGAATCCATGCCCAATTACTGTATGCTTAGAGGTTAACATATTTCATCTGTTAAAAACCTACATTTTCCCCGAAACCATACAAGTTATTTTCCCCCAGTGTAACGAATGAACACGCTTACCACGATTCTGTCTCTGGGCCAGGTTGTCAAATAATGTATCCATGCAGACCTCTGCGTCGGTCTCTGAGGTACTGTGCGCATGCGTGCGCACACACACGGGCACACACGCACGGGCACACACGCACGGGCACACACGCACACAAAGAACGCACACAAAGAACGAGAGAAAACGGGGATAAAAGAATATGAAATTAATAAGGCTGAAGTGGCCACATCAAACGATAGACGAGGGGAGAAAGGGGGGGATACTTAGCTTTTCACTATATCTCCAAAGACTGGGATGTTGGACTTTAAACACACACATTAGCCTGTGAATGCACGGCACAACGAGCCTGCGCGTATGCGTTTTAACTCTTGTTCATGTAAAGAGGGCTACGATGTGTTTTATTTGCATACAGTGAAAGACGGAGCCACTTCAAATGGCCAATGAGCAATGATATTCATGCTCTCTGTGTTTGTGTACAGGCAGAGAGAAGAATAAGACCGTGCCTTTTCAAACTCAATGGTTCCGTATTCGTCCGCTCTTCTAGACGGCTCTTTCTCTCTGCCTTTGTTGCGGTCATTATTCCTCACTGTAGTTTAATGTCCTGACGCGCGCACGCACACGCCATCTCAAACTCAATCAAACTGGCAAAATAGTGTGTGTGTGCGAGTGTATTTTATTAGGGTCAAGTAAATGTTTTGAAATTTTCGAGCACTAATAAATGTGTGTGTGTGTGTGTCTAATCAGGGATAGATCGCACAAACCTTTCATTGGCCTTGAGGAGATGTCAGCACCCATATACATCACAACATATGGTATCCTATGTCAGTGTTTGCGTGTGTCGGCCCCCAGCAACAGGTTAGGTTTAGTGACTCACACATAAATTATAAAACGTGACACTCAATCAAAAAAACACACACTTACAGGTAGTAGAGTTTCCCTGCTAAAGGTAGGTCTAATCTTCTGTAGTCAACCCCAGAATCTATAGCCATGGGCTGGCAGTATTCCTAAAACAAAACACATATTTAGAAATGGGACCACATTCACCACAGCACAGAAGCAAATGTGTGTGTGAAGTAGAGTGGGGGCAGTGTGTGCATGAAGACATTGCCACAGGAGGGCGACATTGGAAACAACTGGAGATGGAAGTCTATCAGGCCAGGGCGAGTTTTACTGCCAGTGCTAAGTTGTATAAAAGGCACACTGTCGTGTTTTATTTCTCCAGCTGTCTGTCATCCTTTTCCCACTGAAGGGGTACAGCGGAGTAGAAACTTCTGCTGCAGAGTTCAAACTTTCCCCGGCGGTATAAAACGTCAACAGGATAAATGTCAGCGGGTGCGACACAAACTATAATCATCATTTCCCCGAAAAAAGGAAAGGACAAGAAAAGAAATGTATATCATCAAACGATGGCCGTGCCAAGCGAATCAGTATTCCATGACAGCTCGGAGCAAATTATGAAATCAGTGAATTTGTGCCACCGGCCTCCTTGAGCTGAGGGATAATTAGCAATCACCACAAAGCAAGGAGACCGAAATACCCCCATTCTTCTCTATTCGCTGTCAACTTCTTATCTCTTCGCCTGCTCACACGAACAGAGTTCCCACTCTGAGCCAATTGGTTGAATCAGGCTTAATAACAACCTGACAAACTCTCCATCCCCTCGCACAAAAGGGACGTGTCATTTCATCAACCCGAGCCGCGACCTCGCCGAGCAGCGCCGTGGCCGACGGGTAAATAGTCCCTCTCCGCTATCTCCGGCGTCGCGCTGCTAATGCCCGCCCCCCAAACCCTTTCTTGTGTCTTTGATTTGTCTCTACCTATAGATGCCTGATGGGTCACTCAGAGCTCGTCTCGAAGAGAGAAGAGACTAACAAATAAGAGAAAGAAGGGGAGCGAGCTCAGTGGAGGCAATGCCATCCATGATGATGGTGGTGGCATCGTGGGTTATTTTTAATCAGATGAGCACGAGGCCTTCCAGGTCATTACTTGATTACCAACTCAAGGAGTTTAGTAACTCCTCACTCCTCCCTCGCAGATTTCGCCCACCTACGTTCTGTGCTTTTCTCTCCACGAACGTCCACGGAGGAAGTTCCTCTCCACATTGCAACTTCTCTGACACGAGCTCCTACGCTACGTTACGAACGACACTTTCCAGTGACGGTAGGTATAGCCAGGACAACCCGCTACCGGGGTAGACGGGCCGTCAATCTCTTGTCCTAATGCCGCCATGACAGACATGAGAATCAGAGTCTCTTTGGAGAAAGTCACCTTAACACATGTAACTACAATACAGCCATTGTCCCAGCTGTCCGCCACTCTCTCCGGACAGCTGTTTAGCATAAAAACGGGGTGCCCCCCCACCCCCCCTCTTTTCTCTGCCTGTCGCACCTCAGAAAAAGTTGCTTTTGAGTTTTTCAAAGAGTCTGTGCCATTGAGCAGCAACAAAAGCCAAGGACAGCGGACTACTGCTGCCTGATGAGGTCCACTCCCTCATTACCAACAGCAGAAAACATTTGATGCTTTTTTTTGTTTGGACTAGAGAATTGACCAGGCCTCAAAGAACACGGGGTGGGCGGGCTGAAAAAGAGATGGAGCGGGGGAGTCGTTGCCCATTCATCCATGTGTGTCTTACAGCCTGTGTGGAGAGTGAGTGGAGAGAGAGAGAGTAGAGGAGAGGGAGAGTAGAGAGAGGAATGGAGGGGTTGGAGAAAGGAAAGCGAGAGAAGAGAAAGCTTAAAAACAGCGCCTTTATGCAGGCTCGTCCCGGACGACTCTTCTGACTTCAAAGTGTTTTGACTAACTGGGTAGGGAAACAACTGAGTTTTCCTCTGTGTGTGTGTGTGTGGTGAATATATTCAGTCCAAACGAGGCTATGGGGTGTGTGTGTGTGTGTGTGTGTGTGTGTGAGTGTGTGTGTGTGAGTGTGTGTGTGTGTGGAGGGGATAATGTGAGAACCCTTATTACACCTAATGATCTGTTCCCTTAAAGTGTGACTGCATTTGGGTCCTGGTTTGTTCCATGGGGTCATTCTCACAACCTCCCTCTGCCTCGGCTGCTCCTCTTGGGGAAACATTTTTTGAGAGTAAAAGCCCCCCCCAAACCAGATTCACTACTTTAGACTCCATTGCAACTCCCAGCTAGACCTGTCCTTCGTTCCCCCCCACACACACACACACACACGCACACGCACGCGCACACCCAACTGGATGTTGAGGTCAGTGTCCCACCTACCCCTGGCCACTTGGTGCGCCCCTTAACAATGACCTCCAGAGAATATTAGAAACACACAGCAGCGCTCGTATTGAGAGAAAGCAGTAGGAGAATAAGAGACAAAATAAGAGAAAACAAAGACAGGGTAAAACGCCAGGGTTGTCAGTGATTCTGGCTCGGCATCATCTATCTGGGCCATTTTATTGGATCAGACCTCCTGTCATAGGACGCCCAAGGTGGCCTGACACACCCACCCACACCAATGCCAAACTTATATCCTAAGGACAAAAAAGCCAGAATTAATGAAAGTTAACATAAAAACATCAAAATAAAACGGAATTACATCTCCAGGCTTCCTCCATTCTATTGGATCGCATTGGAAAATAGATGATGTGAAGCGCCATTGTTGTAAAAACGATGATTTATAAGAGGTACACTAAATGCCAAAAGGACAATAGCAGTCATCAATCATCCATTTTCCATTCACTAGGAACTCGTTAGCGGGCGACTCTTCAAAACCCCCCTACGCGGGTTCTTAACAGACGAAAGGCCTTCACTAGAGAGGAACACAGTCCATTCAGGGCTCCATCATCCCCTTGGAGTACAGCACACCGCAACTCTGCACTTTTATATTAAATTGTTCCTTTTTTATTTATAACCCCCCCCCCCCCTGGAAAAAGGTATGGGCTACAAAACATGGAGCAATTAGCCGCCACAAAAGACGAACGAGGGGAAAGATGAGTAAAAGAAGAAAGAAAAAATAGATATATTTTGCCCGGCATCAAAGGAGACAGAGGGAAAAAAAGTAGTTACATGCAGAGTCCTGACCTTTGACCTGTGGAGAATGGAAACGTGGGGAGGAGAGCCAGGCAAAAAGAGAATGCAGTGTCTGTGCCAAGGACAGATAAGAGGACGACATCTCTCAGTCCCTCTCATCTTTAGCGTCCAACAGGGATGCGCTGAAGCCATGTGAGTGCTAAAAGTAGGAGGTGAGTTCACTGGCAACGAGATGGGTTGGACAGCAGCAGAGAGTTGGACACAGCTGTTTGGAAGGCGGTAGGGGAGGAGCTTGGTTTTACCAAGTCTGGGTTTCTGGGGTCCCTTCCAATCACAAGTCAACAAAGAAATAATCTGGCCAGAGAGGGAGGGATTAATCAGCCCCTACCCGAGATCAGGTGATGGAACGAAGAGGTCAAAGGTTATTTTCATATCCTGACTCATTCGTTGCCCTCCGCCCTCCAGCTTTATCCGCTCCCCAATAAACTTGCGGACTCTAGGTGCAAAGAGCAGAAGCAATGGAATCATTGGTACCTTCCAGCTTTAATTGGTTCTATTAAGAGTTCGCTCATTGGGGCGTGGAACCGGCTGTCTGCCCTGTCACAATCCCAACACCCCTGGCTAACATGGCAGGACACCGAGGACTGCCCCCCTCCCTCAGCCACACACAACACAAATCCAGATGGCCTCACAAAGTGGTACATGGGTCCCTGAAAGAGAAGAGAGAATGGGCCCAGAACATTATTGGGAGGCTGGATTAGGAGGATGAGAGATGGGAAGGGGAGCAATTTTAGGAATAAGGTGACTTTTAGGCCCTGATGAAAGAGCAAAGTATAGGGGTGGCCAAACAGTGGAGCTCCGCTGACCCTCAAAGTCTTTATTAAATGCCCCCAGCAGTATCTGTGTGTCAGCCATTGTGTGTGTGTGTGTGTGTGATTCCAGTACCCACTAAACCCTCCCATTAAGAGAGTCAATGTCCCAACGTTTATTTTCACTAGTTAGGTTTAGAATACCTATGAAAAGTGGAAGAATTTCTTCTGGTTTCCCTCTCCTGCAAAATTCATGAAAAGATTATTCGGCAATTATTTCTGATCATAGTCCCTACAAACACCTTGTAATTACCCGCGGTGCTGCCGAGATAATGGCTCTACCTGCTTACAATAATGCTATTAAATTGCAAAGCAGTTTCAGAGCATTGCTAACATCCATCCACGGTCCTGTCCCCCCCCCCCTATCCTACCCCACACCCGCTCCCACAATCCTTTCTCTCCTCACTTTGAAATGCAAGCAGGCTGGTTCATTCCCTTCACATTCGTCTGCCCGCTTCCTATTCACACAGCCAGCATTCGCACTCGTCCTCTGTCCATCTCTCTCCCCCTTACCCTCCCGCCCCCCCTCACACTCCCTCTCTCGCTCTGTTTGTTTGAGTCTTTTAGCATCTCCAGGTATGATCAAAGACAGCTTTGTGACACCGTGTGCGCTTCTCAGGTAAAACACACATCAAAAAATAGAAAATTGAAACAAGACTGACACAGCGACACAGGTGTGTGAGTGTGTGTGTGTGAGAGTTTCTGAGAGAGAGACTGATGTTGGGTGTAGCAAGAGCTATAAACGAATGAATAAATTAAAAAAAGACATGGAAGAGGGGAAAACTGTCTTTACCTTCAACACGTCGATGAAAGGCAGGAAGGCGTCCCTCTGAAGTCCGTTTTTGTACAGATCTGAAAGAGGAGGGAGGTGCTCTGTTAGCACTGCTGTTTAGCCCCCCCTTATAATGTCATTCTCCCGCCACAGATTGGCACATAAAGTGGCTATTGATGAACTAAAGGATGGGTGGGGACACAGGACAAAAGAGACTGGGGCAGTGGGAGAAAAATGGATTTTTCTACCAGCACCAGGACGTAGCGGCAGCAGCATAAAATTCATTACATTCCCAAACAATGGTGGTGGGAGAAAGGACTCTCGCTTTTTCAGCTCGGACAATGTCCAGAGACTCCTGTGAATAGACTTCCCAATTAGCTCTGCTGGAACAAATTACATCTGAAGTAGGCATCACTGATAGACCAATAAATCAGGGACATAAACACACCACACCCACACAGAAGCTATTCTCAGGCACAGAGGCATATTTAGGAGGTGTTGCCGTTAATGTTTGGGTTCAACCTTACCGGAGTTGAAAGTGACAATAAATGAGATGAGCCTTGTTAAAACCTCGTCACTGTGTGTTTTTTTAGAAGTGAACGACGGTTGTGCCGATAGCAGACATGTATTGTCCGGAAAAGAAGCAAGCGTGTTCGGGCTATACCTAAACTAGAAAGTCATGGCAAGGATATTGCTACATGCTAAAGGGAACATTTTAAAATGATATTTGTTGGCTCCTCACATTAAATCGTGATTCAGTTCTCTTTAAATTGACATTACAAACTAAGCCTCAGCAGTGGCTGCGTGTTAAGAACCAGAACAGAGTCAACTTTGATTCGAAGGAGTTGCTACAATTAAAGCAGGCCTTTATCACCGAGTGGATGTCACGAAATAGAGAAAAAAGGTTGATATGTTACCATTGCTTATTATAAAGTCAACTGAAGTTGTGGTATAAATCAGGATTGCTATGTCCAATCAATATATTTTGTGTATATTAACTTTTGTATAAGTTTGGGGTGCGGTTGTTAAGAATGTGGGGAGGGATCTAGCAGACAAAGGAGTGGCTGAACAGGGCATTGATTGGTCCTAGGGCAGGGTAGTGGGGAACGTGTGGTCATTTTCTAATAAAGGCTGAGAGGGCCATGAGATCGGCCCCTTTTTGCCTCCTCTGTCTGCTCGCGAGTAGAACTGTAAAAGGTGCAGAAGTTTACTCGTGACTGAGTATGAAGATGCCCACAACTTAAACGGACTCTGGAAAGAATTAACCAGTTAAGGCACATATGGTGGAGCGAGGGAAAAAGCAGTTGCTTGTTCTGGTGCCACGAGCACGTGCAGCTGAAAAGCTTTCAGGCAATATCATCATGACAAAGTGTGAATACTTTTAAATTATTTGTGTGTACGTATGTAGAGTTGTGCAAAAGAAGAGCGATTTGTAATTACAGTTCAGGAGGTTTTTCCGTGTCAGCGCCGATAGTGTCCAGGGTGGGTACTGTGGGTGTGTGTGGGGGGGACTTCTACGAGCAGTCTATTGCTGAGGAATATTTATTAGACTTAATGCTGTGGGGAAGAAGCTGTTCTTGTGGCGAGAGGTTTTGTTCCGCCAAAGGGGAGAGTTTTGAATAGTCTGTTTCCCGGATGGAGTCTGTTCTTATCCTTGACAGTGGCTGCAGCGTACCAGACGGTGATGGAGGAGGTCAGGATGGACTCAATGATGGCTGTGTAAGCATTAATCATCATGATCATTGGAAATTAGTTCTTTTTGAGCTGCCGCAGGCAGTACAGCCCTTGTTGTGATGTTCAACTCTCACTTGAGGTCCTCTGCGATGGTGTTGCCCAGAAAACGAAAGAACTCCACTGTGTTGACAGGGGAGGTGGGCAGGGATTATGGTGTTGAATCCATAGCTGAAGTCCGCAAACAGGATTCTGGCATATGTTCCAGGGGAGTCAAGATGCTGGAGAATGAATGTCTCAAATAGCTACGCACACCCAGATTGGGGAATATCTGCCCGTTCTTCCTTGCAGAATTGTTCAGTCATTTCGTGGTGAGCGGCGATTGACTGCTATCTTCAAGTCCATCACAGATTTTGGGATTTAGGTCAGGGCTAGTATTTTTGGTGGTGTGTTTAGGTTCATTATCAGGCTGGAAGGTGAACCACCTGCCCATCTTTAGCTGTCTAGCAAGTTTGGCTGTACTAGGCAGCATCCATTTTCCTTTCAATCCTGACCTATTTCCCAGTCCCAGCTGAAGAGACACCCCCCCACAACCTAATCTTTCCACCACCATGCTTAACCGTAGGTGGGTTTTGGGTGGTGTGCCGTGTTTGGTTCTCGCCAAACATAACGCTTGCAACTGCAGTGACGGCAGTGGCTCAGTGGGTTGAGTCGGTTGTCTATCAATCGGAAGGTTGGTGGTTCGATGAGCTAGACACCTAACCCCAGCTGCTTCTGGTGAGCCTGCATGTCGCCTTGCATGGTAGACACGGTCGTTAGTGTATGGATCTGAAAAAAGCTATAAAAAAGCTCAGCATTTACCATTTACATGCACAGACTGACCAATCTCAGCCATTGACCTTCCTGATTAATATCCAGTTTGAGGGACGGACCGATCTAGGCAAGGTGTTGGTGGTGCCAACACCTTTTCACTTCTTAATAATGCTCTGAACAGCACTCAGATAGTTAATATTTTTGTATCATTTTCCTAACATGGGTCTTTCTGCAACTTTGTCCGAGTCATTATGAAATCACCTTTCCAACCATTGTGTATTCTTTGCGTTACCATGCAATACTAGTAAAGGCAGTTTTCTTATGAAGTAATCAAAACCACTACGATTGATGTCAGATGGGGGCGATTAGCATGGTGGGTGATCTGAGAAGTGACTGGTTGTATCTAAGCAAGTTTATAAGTTACTCGAAGCGGCTGATTACTTATCCCAACCAGCTGTTACACTAATTCCATTTTAATAATCGGTCAGAATGTATTTTAATTTATTTTTACTTTGATCATGAGGGGTATAACGTGTAAACAGTCGGAAAAAGTTATTTTCAGTTATTTTAATTTCCAGAGTAGAATGTGACAAACTGTCGGGATTTTGACAGGACATGGGTGATGAAAAGAATATATGCATCACAAACTGTATTAGTAGAGTATATCTACAACCCCAACTCCGAAAAAGTTGGGAGAGTATGACAAGTAAATTTCAATTCTATATTGACAGCACATTTAACACATTATTTGAGTACTACTGTAAGCATCACAATTCTTTATAATTACACTTATCAAGCATTTTACCATTAAACATTGTAGTTGGTTAAGCAGAATTTTCCCTCATTCATGCATAATGCGTTGCTTCAGCCTCGCTACTGTACAGGGCCTTTGTTGCGCCACACATTCAGTCAAAGTCAGATCAGGACATGCGTGCACATGCACTTGTAATCCAGGCAGAATGTGGTTTGGGGTTGTCCTGCAGCAAAATGCAGGGATGTCCCACAAAAACGATGTCTGGATGGCAGCATATGTTATGTGAACATATGTACATATCTTTCTGCATTCACAGATAAAGTGCAAGTTACCCATGCCATGGACACTGACACACCCCCATGACAGACGGTGGCTTTTGGACCTGTCGCAAATAACAGCTTAGATGGTGCTTTTCCCTTTTGGACCGGAGAACACAGCGGCTGTTTTGTCCAAAAACTTTATTTGAAATGTTAATTTGTCGCACCACAAAACACGATTCCACTGTACTGGTGTCAGATGAGAACTAAGACCAGAGAAGTCGTCGGCGCTTCTGGATAGTGTTAATGTATGGCTTCTGCTTTGCATAGTGAAGCCTTAACTTGCATCTGTGGATGCAGTGGTGAATGGTGTTGACTGACAAAAGTTTACCAAAGTATTCCTGAGCCCATGTCAGGATATACTGTACATTACCGACTCATGACAGTTTATAAGATCGTGACGTGTGAGGGATCGAAGATCACGTGCATTCAGAAGTGTTTTTTGGCCTCGCACTTTATGCACTGAGATTTGATGATACCTTGAATCTTTTAATTCAAAATCCTACAGATTTGTCTTTGGGGAATGTTGTTCTCAATGCGTTGGATTATTTCCTGATGAATCTGTTGGCAGATTAACGAGCCTCAACCTTTATTTCATTTTCGATACTATCCTAACTTCTTACGTAATTGAGATTGGAGATCAGGGTACCTGATCAGGTATGAACCAGGGTCTGGAGTGCAGTAATGTGCTGTTCTTAAGTTTACAGTCCAGAGGTGGTTTATGTGGTGACATACACCAATTAATCTGGGGAAGATTGATGGTTACTGAGGAACACAGTATGGGTAAAAATAAACTGTTTAGGTGGCACAATTGTTCACATGGTTAACCTATACTGCCCTCTCCCTGCTGGACGATCATTGGAACAGTGGGTGAATGGAGTGGGAGAAGTCAGCAATGATTATCCCTGCAAGCATCCTTGCCTTGAGGTCAAGTACATCCATAATGAAAGGAAGATAACAGCTAATGATCGTCTACACAGTCCTTCAAACAGGCCTAAACCAGGCGGCGATTGAGGTGAGAAAGGACTATGATTGATGCGTAAATACAGATCCGGATGAACTGGGATCCGTGTGCCTCTTATTTGTGACACTGTGAAGAGGCACCTGAGATTGGAACAAATTATGTTCTAAAGCAACTGCCAACGTCGAGTTGAGTTCCAGATATTTCTGGAAGTTTGACAGATGTATTCTGGGAGGTGGAGTCCTTGTGTGTTAAGTGCAGCACGCCAGCGCTAAGAGAAAATCTAAAATGTGTCAATCATCACATGTCATTAAAACTAGGACCGGGAGAGTCGTAATACTTCTGGTATGGTGTTGAACTTTAGGTGCATATGCCATCTATTGAACACACCTTCTTTAGTTCCGTATGATAGGCTAGCTAGCACTGTCTTATGTGAACATCAATGCAGGAGGAATCCAGATTTTCTTTCATGTTGTATGTGAAAGCTTAGTGTTCCATTAGCCGTCTAATTAAAAAACAAACAAGCGTCTCTATCAAGCACGCGTGGCGTGACGCTTTGTTCTTAATGGCTGGTAAATGTCAGACAAGCTTGTCTTTGTTTATTAGAAAGAACGAGAGAGATATATACCCCAGTTGCATTCAACTCAAAACCCACTCAAGTGCAAAGACATCGATGAAGCAGAGGAGAAGAGAGCCAATGTCAGGTCTTTCTTTCCTTCCACTCTTGCTCTCTCCCTCTCCCTCTCTTTTACCACCTTGCTCACTTAACACTAAATAGAACATCACAACCCTGACAAAACGACTGGGGGATTAAAGAGTTTACACGGTTTGTTCCACGGCAACTGTATCAGATCATTATTCTTTGATCCAGAGGCCTAAAGCAGCCTAGTTTACCAGAGAGACATGAATCTCAATGGTGGACTTGCATATAGCTACATTTTAGTAAGCAAAATCTTCTAAGTGCAGCCAGTGATACATTTTCATATTGTAGAGGCCCACAACCCTTGTGACGAGCGCTGGACCCCACTGACACAGAGCCACCATCTTCCTCAGTTTCATCATCATCATCATTGCTGCATTCAGTACAGAGACATTTTTTTAACCTGATTTAAACATGGTGGAACGTCCTTCTTAAGGACATAGCCTTAAGGACCCCGTTTTGCTACAATGCACCATAAAACAAACCCTCAGGTATTGACCGTCTCCATCTTCTCTGTTTACCATAAAGACAAAATGTACAGCTCTTCAGTAGCAGCTGATGACAATGTGACTACATTAAAAGGCCCTAGGTAGGATGATATCCATTGACCTGATATTGACATAACTGCTTAAGAAACTGGATGTGAGGGCAACATGTCGCGAGTCGGAGGGAGGTCATCCGTGCAGGGAAGATAAAGCATGACTCTTAAGTTGGACTTTATTTAACGTCTCAAAGACATAAGAGCAATGTTGCCGTAAAAGCTGACACCGTTGTGTGATTTGGATTGTGTGTCTGCACGCTAAAACCAAGTGGTAACGTCGTAGTTGCCCATCACTCAACTCTAATTTCACAGCATCTGTAGTCTACCCAAGACCCTGTCATTGAACCTTGACCTCACCTTCAGGGGGCCTGTTGGACGTGGCAATAACCACCACTCCGGTCCTGAACAAGGTCTCGAACAGCTGCTTCAGAATCATCGCGTCGGCCACGTTCGTTACCTGAGAGGAGACAAATAAAGAGAGATACACTAAGAGAAAAACATCAAATGTACCTTGTTGTGTCAGATGAGTATTAAGTCGTAGTTTGGCATGCGTGTTTAGGAAAACACATGCTTGTTAGGAACAAACAATTAATCTGTTGTGATTAGCAGCATAGTTCATCTCTAATAAAAAATTATTTTATTTGTGACACCTTATAAACACTGAAAGGCCTTAGACAGCACAGAGTTCAAACTAACAGAAACAAATCAGAGAACAACGTGAAAGTGCACATGAAAAATCACAACACAAGAAATGCGCAAAACAAAGCGAGTATAAAACAACAATTCTGTGGTCCTGGTCGTGTCCAAGCCCACACACCCGTACACCTGGCTATGAATGGTGATGGAGCGTCTTTCTGTTGAGGACAAGTAGCCAAGCCAACGAGCTAATGAACTCTGACGAGTGCGAGAGAATGAGACGGAAAGAATAACCTGAAAAAATGAATATGAACGAGAGCCACAATGGTGGACAAAGCGACTCCACAGATGGCCCAACACAGGTGTGTGAAGTGCCGTGTGCTTGTGTGTGAGACATGGAGGTTACTCCGTCTTTGACAGCCTTGTTGTTATAGTAAAACATTGGCGCATTTCCGTTCCTGCGACACCCAGTAAGTTTGCGGACCTCGTCGTAAATAAAGGGAAGGCATATGATTGTCAAGACCCACAGTGTCAGCCGACCTGATTAGCCTGGAGTCTTCAGCTTTAGCGTGCTAACCCTTCTTGCCCACCAGCGACACTGCCTTAGCATCTGAGCTAAAGCCTCCACGTTTAGCCAGAAGGCAGCAGGAGGCACTCCGCAGACAGCGAACCGGGAAGGCGCTCACGTTTGTGTGCGACCGGGTTTGTGTACGTGCCACATCCTCGTAAAGCCAAGGCACCTCAGTTTTACGGCCTACGCTCGCTGAATAGGCCTCATTTCCTCTAGCCGCTGTTTTTTATTTTCATTTCAAAAGAATCATTTAATTATGACCTTTTATCCAACCTGTATTTGTTTATTCATGGGTCCTAAACACGCCGTGCACTCCAAAAGACGATATTGATTGCAGAGAGAGAGAGAGCGCCAGAGAGAGGAAGGTTTCCTAGGGTAAAAAGACAGGGGGGTTAATATACAGCACTTGTGCGACACAAAAAAAACCGGGCGACCGCCGTCAATATTCAAATGAGCATCCAATTACTCCAGCGGGGAGTCATTTCTCCACAGCGTCGCACTCGGGTGCCAAATTAAGCCTCTTTTGATCTTACACCTCTTTAAGTGCGGTACAACTCAACCTACGAGCGATTTCGCAGATAGCCCATAGCGCAGACAGACGGTCTGAGACAATGGAAGCCTCATACCGCTTTCTCCCCACACTCGCACCTCTCCTCTCCCTCTGTCTTGCGCTCCCGTCTCTCCATCCCTCGCTCGGCCTCGGTTTCCTTCTCAATGCCCGGTATTCATTAGAGAAAGACTTAGACGGGGGACAAAAGTGGGGGAAGGCTACAAATTACTGATAATGGCGCGGTGCTAATGAAGAGAATGGAGAAATGTCATTAGCATTTAAGAGGATAAGATCCATCTGACCAGCTGCCGCCGCCAGTCGCTTTCCAGCGCCACTCACTTAAGGAAGCAGAAGAGTGCGACTGATACCCACATAGGCTCATTTGCATGGCTGAGTGGAGGAGGATGCTGATTGGTATGGACCCTTATAGCCCCCCGCAACCATTCTACTCTCCCTCTCACCCCTCCCTCCTGTTGTTTATGCATTACAAACAACGACACACGTGTGTATTGTTTCAGTACGCCGGTAGCAACAGTCGATGGGCAAAGAAAGCCAGGCGGCCGCAAGCGAAGCAAATCGAGAGAGGAGAGTTCACGTTCTGAAAAGGCGGGACAAAACAAGCCGCTCTTCATCCGGGCGAACCCCAGAGCGTATTGAGGTAGACCTCGTTGCCTGCTGTGACCTTCGACTTGGAGGGGGGGGGCGTAAAGACAACTTTTATTTATTTTATTGCCATGTCTTATTGTGGCTAACGCAGAAACAAGGCTTCAGGTCTAATAGGATTGCTAAAAATCTGGGTACATCATCAATTTCTGGCTTTAGTGGGAGTGAACTTTGTCAGGTTTAAGATGGCTTTTGTGGATAACAGTTAGAAAAGGAACTGTTGTGAGAATATGCTTAGTTTCTCAAAGTCTTTGTTTTTGTTGACGACAGTAATGTTTTTTAAGGTTCCATCAAAAGTTCAGCACATTTTGGCATTCTTTAAGTTTTAGCGAATCTAATTGAAAGGTTGTGGTTCAGATCATATGATCCAATTGTGTGTATACGCAGCTTGCTCCATGTTCTGAAGACACAGATCCAGGTGTACTGGTATAGTGTAGTACCTGGCTGCCCAAGTGTGGCTGTAAAGTGCTGCTACACTTAAACTGACCACTAGGTGGCTCCAGACCTGTTTAAGAGGATCAATCCCGAATGACCATAAGCCCAAGAAGGAACCGGAAAGCAAATGTGCCACGAAGCCATTCGCCTGAGTATGTTATAGCCTCCTGTTTATTAGTAATAGAGAGATTGGGATGTTTATGAAGGAATTAACTATTCATTTTAGGCATATAAACCCTGCTGACTAACTTGGCAGTCGGTTTTATCCATCTGTGTCGTCAATACTTAAGGAGAGACTCTGGCTGTATTGTACTTTTTGTTATGCATTTTTGTGAGTATGTTCTGTGTCCATAAACATCTGCTTGAGTAACCGCAAGTCCTCCTTTTCCACAGACACACACACACACACACACACACACACCTGAAACTCATCAAAACACAAGAGGCAGGTTTCATTGCTGATCTCCATAGCAACCGGCAAGATGGGGTCATAGGTGAACATTTTCCCTAACCTCCGTTGAGGAGTGCTTTGTTTCCTCCGGTGGATCCCTGCAAAACAAAAACGTTACACAAACATTACCGACAAACATCTTCAAGCACACCTGTATTTTTGGTTGTGGCAGCAGTAATTTCATGTATGCGAATAATGGTAAACAATTACAGAATGGCCCCAAGACACAGAGACACTGAGGTAAATATAGCATAGCGATTGTAAGGGAGGCGGTATGACTTGCTCGAAGTCAAGCAAACAAACCTCTAACAGCTGTGTAATGAAGGATTAGAAACGCACGCTGGAGAATACTAACTTCGGTGGACGTCCAACATGAAGCTGTTGAAATGGACCCTTCTCTTGCAAACGTTCTCCAGATTGGAGAAGAACATATCCATAAGCATAGTCTTCCCTGTGCCTAGAAGTCCCCATAAACGATAAGAGACACACAGATCATATAAAAAACGCTACCGTTGTTAGATAAAGAAATCATAATGCATGTCATCATTAAATTTTTATCTTTCACATAATGACGGATGTACAGTTAGGTCTGGAAAAAATTGTTGTCTTGACACACGCGCCAAAACGGATTTGAAATGAAACAACCGTGATGCAATGCAAGGGCAGATTTTCAGCTTCACTTCAGAGAAAAAAAATTATGACACGTTTACAAACTGCAACTTTTTTTTGGGTCATTTTCCATAGTGATCCAGTGCTATTTCTAAACCATGCATGCCCACATCATCACACTGCCACCACTGCATTTGACAGATAATGCGTTTTAAGCTTCAGAGTACGAGAAATTTCACCATATTTTCTATTGCCATCAATCTGGTACAGGTTAGTCTTAGTTTCTGTCTAATGTGTCTAAAGAACGCTGTTCTTTTTAAAAATTTAAGTCTAACCTGGCCTTTCTATTCTTGTGGTTTATAAATGGTTTGCACCTTGAGATTAACCCTCTGTATTTGCTCTTGTGAAGTCTTCTCTTTATAGTAGACGTGAATCATGATATGTCTGGTGTTGTTTTTTGCAGCCTAAATATGGCCTGTTTCATTTGCATTGAGAGCTTCTTCGCCCAGATGTTTTGGGGTTACAGCAACAGCTTCGAGCTTCCAAATGTGAAAGCCACGCCTGGAATCCACTCCAGACCGTTTACCTTCTTAATTGACAATGAAATAACAAAGGAATAGCCCACGCCTGTCCATGAAACAGCTCTGTCCAATGAAACATCAAATTGTAATTGAATATCTTCATCAAATAGATGCCCATTATTAGCAACCATCACACGTGAGAAACAGACACCTCACAGGTCCTCAACTGGCAGCTTCATTGAATAGTACCTGCAAAACACCAGTTCTCGATGTCAACAGTAAAGAGGCCACTCCGGGATGTTTCAAAGAATAAGACCCAACTCAGACTGGCCAATAAAATGAAAAAAGCGGGGCTAAAGAACAGACACAGCACAAAGTAAGATTGGACAAAAGTGTTATGGACAGACAAATTCAAGTTTGAAGTGTTTGGATCACAGAGAACATTGGTGAGACCAGATTAAAGATGCAGAAGGAGCGCATGACGCCATCTGTCAAGCCATGCTATACTCTGTGACAGTGTTTGAATTTGCCAATTTCCTCCTAAAACAGGACTATGACCCAGAGCTCCAAACTATAACTATTAAAGGAAGAAGCGGTCAACTGGTAATCTGTCTATAATAAAAAGACCAGCACAGTCACCGGATCTCAACCCTATTGAGCTGTTGTCGCAGCAGTTTGACTGTGTCAAGGGCCCATCAAGCCAATCCAATTTGTTGGCGGTGCTCCAAGCAAGCATGGGGTCAAACCTTCTCAAAATGTCCTTAATAAATTGACAACTAGAACGCCAAAGATCTGCAAAGCTGAAAGAGCTGCAATTTGAGGATTCTTTGCAAAATTCAAAGCCTGAATCACACAATTTTTAATAAAAATGATTTCTAACCTAGTCAAAGATTAAATTTCCGATTTATTTTGCTACATGACTTATTCCAACTAATTTCATGCATGTTTTCATGGAAAACAAGGACATTTCTGTGACCCCAAAACATTGACACATGTCAACCACCACAGACAGTGAATTCACTGAGAGTCTTAATAAATAGTTAGAATCAATGATAGAAACCGTAATAAACCACAAACCGGTCCCGAACATATCTAAATCCAAAACTATTGTATTGAGTTCAAAACATTCTCTAAGAGGTCCTCATAATGTGCATTTGTGCCCAACTGTGTGAGCAACCTGAGAAAAAAATAACTCCTAACAGGAAAAATATATATATTGGCAATGCTATGAACATGGGGAGAGATATGTCTGTCATGAAATAACCATTCCTTGTTTTTGATTTAAAGAGCAACTGAACTAGGGTTTTTGTTTCTGTTCCCATGTTAATTAATTTCTTGTAACAAGGTAAACTAGCTAAACTAAAAGTGGGTCAAAACATACCATCCTACAGTACATGTTAACTGAAGACTCCACTATAAGCCACAATCCCTATCCACCTGTAACATGTAACAATACACTTCAAACAGATATACAGTTGAAGTGGGACCTTTACATACACCTTATGTGTATTGTTAAAATATGGTTAACCTAAGTTCAATATCTGACATTTAATCCTAGTAAATATCCTTATTAGGTCTGCCGATAACGTGTGAGAACCGGGGGGATAACGTGTGAGACCCGAGGGATAACGTGTGAGAACCGGGGGGATAACGTGTGAGAACCGGGGGGATAACGTGTGAGAACCGGGGGATAACGTGTGAGACCCGAGGGATAACGTGTGAGAACCGGGGGGATAACGTGTGAGAACCGGGGATAACGTGTGAGAACCGGGGGATAACGTGTGAGAACCGGGGGATAACGTGTGAAAACCGGGGATAACGTGTTAGAACTGGAGGAGTGTCAGCACAGAACTTGCAGATAATAGCTTGCAGATAATGTGTTGAGGTTTGCAGAATAACTAATATTTACCAACATCCCCATGGATATAGAAGCCTCTGGGTGGCGGCAGCAGGGGCTCCTCCTATGAATAATTAATAAAAAATAAAACACAGTCAAGTGTCAGCAAAAGAAAATTGCCAAACATCTTTCACATAGTCTTGTATTCTTCTAACCAAAATGCTAGACAATCCAGCTATGAGCATATTTATAAGGGCCATATGGAAAAAAGGCAGGAAAACACAAAGCATGTGAATGACTTAACAAATAAACAAAGTATAGGCCTATGCATTGTAGATAAACTGGCCTATTATTACTATATCATTGTTTGAATCCATAGTAACGGTTAGGCTATGCCAAGACACTGACTATTACAGTAGGGCATAGACAAGAAGCCTACAGCTGCACAGCAAAACAAAGGACTTCTAATCAACATAAGAAGACAGGGTTCCCACGAAGTTACACATCATCAACCAAACAATGAGGGGATTTGTCTGGGGGGACTGCAGAGGTTCATGTAAGGTCTAGTGCAGGTCTACAAAGGTATTGGGCTGGTCTGGCTTATTCTGACACTGTGTGGCATTATTGTGGCGGGTCGTTTAGTCGTTGTCGAATAGCCCTGATTTTATTTGAAACTCACACAGTCATAGGTCAACCTAATTATCCATTGTGTCTCAGTTTGCAACTTGATGACTAGGTTGTTATGGAAAATGACAAGAGCGTTGTTGTCCTCGGTAAGCTACCTCAGACAAAGTTCTTTGTGACCTGAGAACAGTTTCAGGGACGATTCCAGTTTGTCTGCAATTTGGCAGCGACATTAGTCAGTGTCCACTGCACTGCATGACGAGCCAGACTCTCATATCACCGGACAATGGCTGATTCACTAGCAGAGGAAAATAAACAACATTCCTCCCTCTGTTTCCACCCATCTCGCTGTCCTGTCCCTCCTCTCATCCTGTCCTCTCCACTACCTCTCCCCCGTTCCCTCCCACCCTGTCCTCCACTGGGGTGAAACGCTGAAAGACTGTGTGTGACTTCTAGCTGACTTCCCAAGCTGCTCTCTGGCACCCCAAACGGGACGTAATTGACGGCAGTGGCCGGCGACCAAGTCGTGATGCTACGGCAGAGTGGAGAAGTACAAGGAAAGCTTTTCCCTGGTCGTTTTGGCACAACCGCCATGGCACTCCGGAGCTCAGTAACAAATTTTCACCCGGCTCTGGAGCGGAGAGTAGCTTGCGACCAAAAGCTTCACCTGTCAACACGTTACTGTCCGGGTTGGATTTTATTTTTTACATACTATAATCCTGGCAGCCAGTACAATCACTAGAAAAGTGATCTGATGAGGATTCGCTGTGATGGTCAGTTATCTTAGGAACATAGTGTACAATCAACTGTGTCCTAGTACATAGGATGCCCAATTCAATCTGACTTGAATGTGTGAGGGGGGGCTTGTTTCTAAACACTATGCTATTGTTAGCCACTACAAAAGCACGCCACATTGGGTCAATTTTAAGTCAAGTGGAGGCTCTTCATAGCCAGTGAGAGAACAATGGCAGATGAATGCAGACAGAAAGAGCAGACACCGACATGACCTGGTTAAAACCAATGCAATTGCATAACTCTAGACGTAGTGTGCGAGTGACTGAGTGTGTGCATGTGTGTTTGTCAGACTGACAAACAAGGATGAAAAGGAGAGGGGGAATTGGGGGAATGGCACCCTAGTATTTTCAGTGCAAAATCAAAAGGAAGGGTGGGCGTAAGAGACAATGGGGACACACTCATTAATGCTCAGAGACGGGGAGAGATTCAGACGGAACCAGGGCCACCCCAGCAGGAGGGCTCTTCATCCTGCCATCCAAAACATCTCCTTCTTTCTGTCTGTCTGTCTGTCTGTCTGTGTGTGTGTGTGTGTATGTGCCAACCGAACCCTCACGATCCAATCACATAGTGTAAACACCTCCCTAACGTCCCCTGACCTACAAAACGAACACACACCAACCCCAGCTCTAGCGATAATAGTAAAGCTAAGGGATGCAGTCCAAAACTGACATTTTTATATACTGCCTGGACACTTTATGAATCAAATCATTAGTTAAACAGACAATGGTGACATTTAACTGCATACGACTCTGTCTAGTAACAGACTTTAATGTTATCGTTTCACCTGAAGGTGTTATGGAGCAACTAGACTACAATAAAACAAAAGACAATGGGTTTCAAAAAACATACGTCAGTTGGGAGTTGGTCTCCGTCAACAGACATGGATTTCCACCAACATCGTATTACTGGCAAAAGGAATTCAGACACAGAGCATATTGCCTGGCCGGCAAAGTTTGGTACCGACTGTCGTTTAGTTGCACAGCAGTCGAGCCATTCGCACTGAATTGGGTCTTGAAAGCGTTTTACCGACATTCTCAGCGAATCACATAGAGCCATTATGTTCTGACGGCAGGCCAAATGTCAGGAACATTATATTCAAGTGACTAATTGCTTCTGTTTGCAAACTAGGACACAGCAGGGGGAGAATACAAGGCTTTTGCCAAACCTGGGAAATACTGATCCAAGTTACGCTAGTGATAGAAAAGTGTTTGGTGATGATGACTAACTCAACGACTACTCATCATTATCCATCGTGTTTTTAAATGATAAACAAAAGAAACATTTAATAACAGTAGTAGCTACACGATAAACTAAAGTCTAATGATCATGCAATTCCAATAATACAACCTTTCAGCATGCGTAAAGGACGTCACGTTCCTAAGTTAGCAACTTCACTGCTGGTTAAAATGTAGGAGCTCTCACATACAACACGGACCTCCCTGATGCATCAGCGCCAATGCTGCCCTGCTGCTTAGGCACGTCCTGTCTCCCCTTCATTTCTGCTCATACCTGGTTTGACTCGGGACCTCTAATTCAAAAACGCCTCAAGCGTTTCTACCAGTAGCAGGGTGGATAAAGGATAGAGAGTCCCCATGTATTGCATCAATCAGTTGCATTTAAGCATCCATTACCCCTTGTAACATGGTGCATGCAATTCCAAAATTGTGACAGAGGGGTCTGTGCATATGGACTAACTCCTATGAGCTGTGTAGACAAAGAGCCCAAAAAAATGGGATCGGGATTGTGAATGGTAGCAGTATGTCTGAGACAATCACGGTCATGTGACCAGAGTGCACATACTAATGCTTATGTCAATTGGGACTTGCTATCTTTGCGTTCACCCAAAACTGCCACCCCTGATTCAGTCACCAAATGTTATCACCAAAAATGTGAGTGAATGAATCTGTTGCACCAATTAGGGATAAAAGTAAATGTTTGAAAACCATAGAGGCCCAAGAAAAGGTGTGCAAAGTCCTCAGATGATACCTACCTCTTCTGTGGGAGAACTATCTTCTTCTGCTTGGCTCAGTTTCGGGTGATTTGCGTTACTGTCTTTTCCCTCCTTTATTTTTGGCTTGGGAGGCACCAAGTAGATGCTGTTGGAATAGCCTTGTAAGGTTTTCTGCAGTTGCCCCAGCTCACACAGGGCATGTCTTTGCTGAGCATCCTCCTTTAGAGATCCACAGTAAACCTGAATGTCATAGTGCTGCTCAATAGTTCTGGTACAGACTGGAATGTATGGGTTCAAGAGTGATGACGACGTGCATGGGCTACCTGTACTTGTCGCATATCCTAAAAAAGAAAGCAATTAACCAACATAGTGTACATACAAAAAGCAGCAGAATATCAACTAACAACATTAGCGCTGCGTGCTTATGTTGTCATTATTGTGCAAGTTACTTATTATGATCCTAGGCAATGCCAGTCGATAGCATGGACACAAAACATCTGATCAGTAACTCATTCGCTAGGTCGAAACCTAGCCAGTAAGGCAAACACTTTTGTGTTTTTGAGTCTTTGATCAGGACGGTTAACCCAAATGTCACCGGTAGTGGTCCTCCGCCAAATAACTAAAATGTACTTGTTTCAAATGTAAAAAACAAACATGCATTTGTACACTGTATTAAAGGTGAGCGCATGAATGGATAAAACCCTACACTTCAACAATATAAACTGCAGAAGATCCTAGTTAAGTCAGGCACATAATGGCAGAAAACTTTTCTGTTAAATGACTTTGAGATAAATATTGTAACTCCTAAGGAGTAATTTGTACTGACATGAACTAGTCAAATTAACGTTGGAAGGGCATTTGTATTTGAAAGTTATAAATACCTGTATACTTATTTAACAATTATATTGTGTGCCCATCTGCTAAAAGTCTAGCAATGGCGAGACTATTTACAAATAATGCTACTAATAATAAAGAGCAGATGACTTGTGGTTAGCAAATAGCTATGCAAGCTCTCCTACAGGTAACGCATGCAGAACAATGTCATTTGTCTTAATTATCTCGAAAAGGAAAGTCTTCACAAAAGGTCAAAGCTCTAACCGTTTTCAGTCCTTCTCGTGGGATGCCAAATGTTGTTTCGAAACGTGTATTTCAGTAAATATCTAAATACAACATTACATCGTGCCGCTAAATGCGCCGCCATCTTGATTCAATCGACTCAAACTTTATTTATAAAACAGCTATGATCACCTGAACAATTAAATAAAAGAGTTTAGTTATATTACGCGTTGTATTGCAAAAAGAGTCTCTAAATTGCTATAAATGAAATTGAGTATTTACAAAATATGTAGGGATCTGGCAGTACTTCGTATATTTTATGACACAATATTTGTTCATGTTATAACATATATACAGAGGGAGTTGTTAACTCAATAAAACCAGTTTAAATGTCTCTATTTAATTTATTTATATAATGTCGGATTTAAGTATAGTTTGTTGTTATGCTTGTTGAATTCGTGTGGGATAAAATGCAACCCTATTTGCAGCGCATTTGACTGTGATAAGTCACTGTTTTTAAAAGCCAATAATCAGCCAATCATATTGAAATGCGCTGACACACAACCGTTGCTAAACACAACACACACAAGTTGCCAAGCGTCAGCTGCACCTCAGCTGATCCGTGGAGCACACGGAGACTGAGGCTAAAACCTAGCTAGCTAGTGGGGAGAAATGGCTGACACCATAGCTGATACAAGGAGGCTGTTCTCCAAGCCTCAGAACTTGAACGATGCATATGGACCCCCGAGTAACTTTTTAGAGATTGACGTGAGCAGCCCTGAGACGGTTGGTGTTGGCAGAACCAGGTTTACCACGTATGAAATCAGACTGAAGGTGAGCATTACGATTAGCAAGCTAACAGCTAACTAGCATAGCCAACCATCTAGCGTGTTCATCTGGGCATTGGACCTGGTCATCTTCTCGACAGAGTTTGAGTTTAATTAGCGGTCACTCGACGTGTACCAGTCAGGTGTTGATTATATTCAAAAGCTGTCAAACTACTGAGCTAAAATATCCGAGCGCACTTTTAGCCACGGAGTTGCTAGATAGGTAAGGTTAGCTGTGTTATTAGCATAACATCTAACACATTTGGGCTCGATAACTAATGTACTTTAACTACTCAACTGTTCATGAATGTAAGCCTGGGGATTTCATCAAATCATTGAGACTTTGTGTCATTGCATGGGCCTCAGGTTATTGCATGTTCAAGTTAGTGGCTGATTATTATCTAGCTATGTCACTAGACATTTTCTGACTTGAGGAATTCAATTGCTAGTTACGTATAAGTGTGTTGACAGTGCGGGACATGTTTTGTGGCTTGTTGACAACAAGAGCTCAGTTTCTTAATGCCTGGGATCTATGCGGCTATTTAGTTGGCTAGTTTGAATTATCTTCCTAGTAGCTTGTATTTGTTAAAGTAACTGTCCTACAAACCGTTAACATAACTCCTGTATTCCAGCCACACTCCTGTCGTCGGATGATAGTTATATTTATGTCTCACACCTAAACGCAAGCAAATAATACAACAAAAGATATTATGTAATACAATAATAGTATTTTATGTCTTCTCATTAACAACTAAAGTTTTAAAGACCAGAGTGAATTGATTGCCATTATTCAAATACTGAGGAATATAGATGACTTCGTCTGTTTTTTTTCTTGTCTGTAAGTGTTAGTCATTTTACAGTGAAGTGTCAAGTTCTATGACATGTTCGTGTATTGAAACTGTACTCGTCAGCATCTCTGGAATTAAGACAGGATGTAGAGCAAGTTCAGGATCAGCAAGCCCCACAGAACACTCACCCCACGCGTTTCCTTCCTTCTCTGCTGAGGGGAGGAAGGCATGGATGGGTGGGGCTAAATGGGACAAGCCTGTGCTCCTCCATAGTTTCCTTTTTGTGGGTAAAGGACAAGGATTGTTTTAGATTCAACTGTGATTTGATCAGTGTTTCATGAACTGTACGGAAACTAAAATCAGCATACGGTGCTCTAAGGGGCTTGTAAGGTCAATGAAAGTATCACTGTGAGGGCAAGAATACTGCAGGTTATAAATATAAGATAACAAATTGAGTACAAGTTAATAGTGAATTAGCAGACTACATAATAAAAAAATAAATTTTTGAACATCTTTGGCCTGAGCATGTACTAATATTTTCAGAAAACCCATGCAAACTCACTTAATAACAGGAAATTCCTGCTTTTTTAGAACAAGTTCGTTTTTTGTTCATGTCTGTTTCAGCCAACGCTCAGAATACAAAACGTCTTTCAAACTACCCGATTTATTGCATTTGAGGCGGTGCATCAAGAGCTAAGCATATTATCGCCATATTGCCGTCAACCATTTCTGATTATCTGGGCTGTCTATCTGTTGTTGTTTGCCTCAACAAGCCCATCTGAAGCCTTAACTGACGTCCCCTGTGGTTAGCAGTGCGTGGTGGGTTCAGCGCCTAGAACACCTATAGTATTTATTGCTTCCCCCTGCCTAAAGAAGCCTGAGCGAGAGAAGCCTGTCTGCCGGCATTAGAGCTGAATATAAGGCTACTGTACTTGATTAGCGTGTAATAATTAGCATATGCGTGTAATCAGCATTATTGTGCGGCTCGTAGCCCTCCGTGACCCTGCTTTGCATAAGAGCCAGGAAGAAGAGAAGCATCCCTCACTTCCCTCACAAACATGGTGTCAACTTTGCTTCGCTTCTCTCCTCTTTCCTTTCTTCTCCCTTTCTTTAGAAGTGTTTTTAGTCCCGTTTCCAAAGGCATCTCAACTAAAGCAAAAGGCCAGCCTGAAATGCTTAGTAAGAGTTTGTCTACGGTAACAGATTCCCTTGCCACTTACAATATTTTTAGCAATACTATTTTACATTTATTTAGATTTTTGTAATTATAGATCTACCCCTCCTTATCCATCCCAAATCCCCCCCATGGTAGTGAGAGCCCATACAGCGACACTGAGGGAGTCTACTTAATCCCTTCATTGAGAGTGGAGAAGAATGACCCAGGCTGGTGGATGGGGAGGGGAAGGCTTCATCCTCTCCTCCTACTCTCACCCCCCCGGTGAGGCCACAAACACACCCCTTCGCTCTTCAGCCATTATTACATCCATCTTTTTTCATTCCTCCCCTGCCCAGCTGTGTGCAGTGGCGGACACGTTGATAGAACGGTCACATAGACTTTAAAACGTCTAGTCACATCGACCTTTACCAGTTAAAACCTGTGCAGCAGAATCACAATAGGGTCAACTCCTTACTGCAGTGCCCCCTAGAGGTTAGCATGCCATATCTCAGTTCCTGTTTCTTGGTTACTACAAGGTTTTGGCTCAGCCACTTTAGCCATAGTAGAAAGAAACAGTCTTGCAATGTCTTGGTTTAGAGCTAGTTATTTTTTTATAGGCTGATATGGTCATGGATAAAAATGATTGCCTAATGCTACAAATCAACTTCATGTTGAAAATGATTAAGGTCACAAGACAATGGTTATTTTCACTCTTAATTTTGGTCTTAGTTATTGGTTGTTCTAGTGGTAAACCACTTTACTGTATCATTAATACGGTTAAGTGGTTTAGCAGACATGCTTAGGAGAGCTAGTGACTTCTTTTAATGTAAATGTGGCTACGTACCAGACCTGCAGTGCACAGAATGGAGAAATAAATTTCGATACAAGGGTAAAGCTGGAAGTGAACACATTTAGATTTTTACACATTTATAATGATATTTGTAGAAATGTTGATGTGTGATTGCATTGACATGCGGATATACAGCTCAAAGATTAAATGGTTGTGTAGCTTACTGATACATTTTATGGATTTATTTTGCTCTGTTCGGCGACTGCAGTATATAGCTTTGTGCACCCACCTACAAAGCCAAACAAATCTCTAAAATGTAACTTTGACAAAAACTTCTGTCTGGACAAGAGTGAAATGCCAGGTAAAACATGCTGAAAAACAAAATAGCCATTTAATGTTTAATCTGATTGTATTGACGTTTTGGAAATGTAAATCAAATGCTGCAGTGTACCCAGAGATAATAAGTATCTGTTCTTAATGACTTGCCTGTTTAAAAGTGTTTAATAAAAAAGGTAGCATTTTACATTGAAATCTAGTTCAAATAAGCCCTGTGAGAATAGAAAATGATGGCTTACTTTTCTTGCTTTGCAATTTTCTTCCTCAAGGTTAGATGGCATAATTGTAGTTTACCAATGGGCTTAGTTGAGTGAGTATTGTTTTCAGTGTGTCTTGAATACTGAGGAGAAACCTGTTACAGTCCAGATGTCTTTTAAATGGTTTTATTTTAGGTGACATTGGAGAACTGTCCGCTTGCTCATCTCTGTCTTTCTGGCTCTGTCTATATGTCTTTTTCTTGTTCTATCTCTCTGTTTTTCTCAGTCTCTCTTTTTGTCTTCCATTTTCTTGCTTTCTTTTTCCCAGCATAGTAGCGTATTTGTTTCTTAACTCCACAAATGGTGGATTGGAGGGGGGTGTTTCAACCCCAGCATTAGACTTTGCCTTTGGTGGCCGCCTGCTCCCCCTTCAGAGAGCACACACAGCCGAGTGGACTTTGGGATCTCACTTTGTTTATGGACAGACAGGAGCATTTAAAAATAGGCCTCTTCTAGCAGTCTCTCTCATCCAGCCCTCCACCTCTCCACTCCCATAGCCTCCCTCTTTCTTTCTCTTTTTCATTCGGGTGGGGAAAAACCTTTTTGGTCATTAATAAAATGTTGGGGGAGTGAGGGGGGTGGGGGGGGGCTTGTCAGGCACAGTCAAGTGTAATCCAAACTCTACAGCATCCTCTCTGACAACTATTTTAATGGAAATGGGGAACATATTGTATCAAGGCTACCATATCCTACTTGAAATGACAGTATCAAAAGTGGGAGTTGATACTATGGCAACAAAGCAGCTTTCTGCCAGCTAGGCGAGCCGGGGGAGAGGGGGACGGCGGCAGGGGCGAGCGAGAGAAAGGGAGAGTGCACCGAGACAAGGATAGGGAGATGGAGCCACAGCCCCAAAGCCATTGTTCCCTTCCAGCTCTCTTTCCCTTTCGGAATATGATGCGATGAGATGATGTTGTACTGCCATTTTTCATACTTTTTATTTTTGAAAGAGAGCACTAGGGGAGGGGTAAGAAGGTGGAGGTGGGGGGTTTGGGATGCGGCACTCTCGAACTTGACTTAATCCATCCTGCTAAAAGCTAATGCATAGGCGTGCTCGAACCATTCTGATAGGAGAGGGGTGACCTTTCTCTTGAGGGCTTTGGTTTCTTTTCTCCCCCCAGGTTTAATGAGCTATGGTATTGTCTGTTTCCCTCCGTACAATGCTTCACATGCATTTCTAATGCAGCGGCGGGTTATCATGGGTTCTGTTACGACCATGTGAAAGCTTTTAGTAGGCCAGTGGATTGAAGTGTAGTTGGAAGTTGGATATTTCTGTGTTGTTTTGCAAATGGGCCCTGTGTTCTGGCTTGCTTGTGCTTATGTTTCCCTCGCCTGATTTCTCAGTCTGTTATTTTGCTCTCTGTCTGGCCTAACCTACTCACCGTAGTTGTGGTTGGCCACAGGTGGCCCACAAGGAACTTTTTGCACCTTAAGGGATTTCATGAAGAAAATTAGGAATTTTTGTTTCTGGGTCAAAGTACATTTACCAATTCACAGTGTACAGATTATAATAAAGATTTTTTGTCCCATGACCTTGTGGCCTTTCAGGCTTGCAGGCTAATTATGATCGTTGAGCCCTGCGTCATGTGATGTATATGCTATGTGCTATTTACTATGCACTGTACTGAAGTAGTTTTTGATTAGTGCATGCACTTCTTATCTTGTATTACTGCTCTGAACAGGCTGTGGGCGCTAATGCAATTGCATTGTCATTGTGAGTTGGCTATGTGACAATGCTTTGTCCAATTGGTAACAGGGAAATTCAACAGGTTGGTGATATCTGATAACATTTGCCAGTGTTCACTTTCAGAAATACATTTAGAACAGTGCAGATGTGACATTTTCTTCATAACAATGATAGCGTAACCTCCCTCAGGTATTTATGTGGCTGTGTTTTTTTCCGCTTGCAATTATCCACCTGGAATTAAGATTCAAAGACGACTGCAGAAAGAATAGTGTGTCCGCTACTATTGGTTGGCCAAAGTCTATTTTGGTTCTGAAACTACTGTAATTAAAGTGGACTAACTTTGCAGGGTTATTGGAATGACTGTATCATTTTAACATTTTGGGTTTCTGGTCTTCATAATTCTGAATTTGATGTATTCGTTGTGAATTGAAATTCATAGAAAATCTAATGGCATCCTTTGCATGTTTGGATTGTATCATACTCATTGGTTCTTCTTCCGATAATGATAAAAGAATGTTTCACATGTTTGTGCAGCGCCCTAGACTTTTTTACCTTGCTGTACCTACATACTTTTTTATATTAATTTCTGTAGAACTATACTAACTTATTTACACCCTGCAGAAAGTAATTAGACCCCTTCACTGGTTCCACATTTAGTTGTGTTTTAATAGATTTCATTTATAATTAATTGTCCTTTTGTTTTTGCAAACTCTACACAGCCATAATGACAATGTGAAAATATGAAACCAGACATCCTATGTAAATTTATTAATTCAATACTTTTTTATGACACCCCAAATTAAGCACAGATATGCATCCATTCATCGATCATCTTTAAACTCTATAGATAAATACAACGCTTAAGCATTAAAAGTACCCAGGAGCACAGGGGGCTCCATCATTGTGAATTGGAACATAGCTTCAGAGTTTCTCTGCAGAGACGGGAGAACCGGACCACAGGACAAGAGTCTCTGCAGAACTCCGTCAATCAGGCCTTCATGCTGGTGACTAGACGGTAGCCACTCCTGAGTAGAAGGCATATGTCAAGGACTCTGAGAATGTGAGGGAAAGATATATTATTTTCTGATGAGACCATATAAACTAGTATACCTAAAACCAAGCACTACTTCTGGGGGAAATGAACAATGTACTGCTCATCACCTGGCTAACACATCCTTACGTTGAAACATGGGTGGTGGGAGCATCATGCAATGGGTTGCTTCTCGTCACTAGGTCACCTGATCCAGAGTGCACAGAACCACTTAGGGCTGCTTGGTTATGGCAGAAATCATAAATGTGATTATTTTGGTAAATATTGAAATTACAATTATTATACACGATTAATCATTGTCTTTGGAAACATCATGCATTTATTTATAAAACAACTTTTTATTGTATTTTTGACAGTGTATTTCCCTGAATATAATTAACTGAAAAAAGTGAAACAAAAATAAGTAATCAAAATAAATGTTATCCACTATATTATGGTGCACTTCCAAAACCAACTGAAGCCACTAAACATTTATTGCGTTTATAATTTTTTTTTAAATAAAAAATTTACTCCCCCAAAACTATTTGGTGCACCGTAGTGGAAGGTCGCACTGACAATGCCTCCGCGTTCACTACATAGTTTTGTGTTAATTACTGTGCTAATAACTTTTTTTATTGTTTCAATTTTTGTACATGTCGCTAATTCAATATGATCGACAAGCACTTTTTGCTCATTACTGGACTTAACTACGTAGTTGCTTGCCATGTCATAAGAATTTCATTGTGCCGTTTGATGCAAGTCACTCTATGACAATAAAAACTTTGAATCTTTGAATATATCAAGTATGTTGCTCTGGCACAGCTTACTGATAACACCTTTGTATTTAAGACTGATGTATGGCTCCATAGTGCTGCTTGACCACTTGTCTGTTGTTGTTTGAAAGTATTTGGATGTAAACCCATAATTTGCAACTCTCTCACACTTATTTACAGGGCAGGCAGTGCAACTGGTAAAATGGTTTCGCAATGGCATCGCGTAACGGTTGTCCAAAGTGTTAACCAATTTCTTGAATTTGTCTTTAGCTTTCTTGTCGACCCTGGCTCTTTTTGTCCTCTTGTCTCAGGCTAAACTAAATTTGCCACAGCCCAGGGGGCGTGAGTTCTGCGTTTTAGGGAGCGGTGAGCGCGCACAGTTGTAAAGAAACAAATTCTGATACATGTTAATTCGATTTTTTTTAAAAGACAAAACAAGAACTTTGACATACTGAATGCAGCACATTTATCTTTTTAGCAAAATAATTTAGTTTTTATAATTGTAGGAGGCCATAATCGAAAGTTTGATTAATTGCACAGCCCTTGTACCACACACTAGAAACACACAGCCAAGACATAGAAATTGAAGGGCTCTAAATTATTTCCAAAGGCACCATATTCACTCCGTAATCTTTACAGCACTGTATTTTGGGTGTATTTATTCTTTTTGATTCTAGGAGTTGATGCACTTAAGGACCAGTTTTATTTTGATACACAGATTTGCACATTAGCATGTAGCACAACAATATTCATTTAAATGTGAAAGTGCAATGAATATATGATGTCCCTAAAATCACAATAATTGTTATAAATAATCATGATCTCAATTTTGAACAAAATAATTGTGATTATCATTTTGGCCATAATCGTGTAGCTATACAATATGTATTACATGAATGTACGAATTTGTGCAAATGTGCAATGATTATTTAAAGTCTGGTGTCCTTTAAAGAACGTAACTGACCCGGTAGTGTACAGGGTGGCTAAACCAATGAGAATGTAGGGGACAGGCTAAGGATAGTTTAGTGCTGAGGCAAATTCCTCAGGCTTTATACAGCGTGCTAGAAACTTTTTGTGGCAAGAGGTTTGTGTCTTGATAGACCTCAACCTTCTACCAAAGGGCAGAGGTCTGAGTAGTCCATTGCCCGGATGGGAGGGGTCTGCCTCAATCTTTGCTGCCCTCCTCAGTAAAGATGAGGATTGTTAATGTTCATTGATATTGATACCATTATTGAGACGGGTTAACGATCAAAGTCTTTATCTATACCACAATCGATACTTTCCTATTAATTGGTGGAAAGACGTAACGCAAATAAATTGTTATCTAAACCGTTAATGCTTTTAAAGAGTCTGTAACTGTTTTCAACGTAACGTACTATGAACTATAAAAACAGTAAAATTATATATCAGCCGACCATTTTTAAAAAACAATGTACACATTTTTAACAATTAATATAATAATGGATAAGCATTTCACGGGTCGTTATTTGTTTCCTTTCATTGTAAATTTGGAGGAATCAGTCATCTTCACTCCTCCTTCATCAATTTGGATATCGGAAAACGAGAGCAGGATGAGTAGTGTTTATTTACTTCATTGGAGTTAAACAAGCTAGCTATCGTTAACATTTGTAGTTGGCAGCCAGAGTAGGTAGCGTTTCCACTCAAGACAGTCGAAAGTACTGCATTTTTCTTTTAACTGATGCACAAACTTGAGGTGCATTATCATTGGTGTTGTGTTTCTTCAAATATAGATGATATGTCCCATCCTCCTTATCTTTGGCTTTAGTAAAATAGTAGCCAAGCCTTTGGCCACTTTGCACCAAGCAGCGTAAGAGAAATGCAGCGAATGAGGGCGTGAGTCAGTTCAATTATTCAACGGTGATTGAGGAGGTCAGGATGGACTCAATGATGGCTGTGTAAGTGTTAGTCATGATGGTCATTGGCAGTTTGTACTTTTTGAGCTTTCTAAATGAGAGAGGTGATGTTCAGCTCCAACTTGAGGTCCTGGGTGATGGTGTTGCCCAAGAAATGAAAGGACACCATGGGGTAGACTGGCTGCAGTTGTTTGTGTACAAATAGAAGAGGGGACAGGACGCAACCTTGAGGGGAGCCAGTGCTGATGGTCAGGGGGTTCAGACAGGTTTTTCCCCAACCTCAGGTGCTGCCTCCTGTTGGAATGAAACTCTGTGAACCATTTACAAGTAGAAACAGGCACTCCCATGGTGGAGAGCTTATCCTGGAGATAGGCTGGGATTAGGGTGTTGAATGCAGAGCTGAAGTCCACAAACAGGATTCTGGCATATGTTCTTGGGGAGTGAAGATGTTGGAGAATAAAGTGGAGAGCCATGTTGATTGTGTTGTTTACACATTTTGGCTCGGTAGGCAAACTGCAATGGGTTTAATACCGGATCATTGATGGTCTTGAGGTGGGACATAGGGGTGTGCGATATTGACAAAGAATTATATCTCGATACTTTTTGGGATTTTGCCGATAACGATAATCTGACGATATTTAGCATTATTCAAAAATGTGTTTGTAAATGTCTTATATTCTACTAGCTCCGTTTTACAATGTCAATAGGATATTAATATATTACTAGTTGAAACGTATTGTTGGAATGGGTATTTATTATTTGAAACTGAAGCATGCATGTAGAAACAACACAAATCACTGCTCTGCTGTAAGGTGAACTGTGCAGTATACTAACAAATATGACATAATAATAGTATCTAAATGCAAACTTCTGTCAAAAACAGCACTAGAAAACCTTAGTAAACAAATTACTCCCTTCTGTAAAATGTTCTATAGTCAAAAATACAAAAAACTAGCCCATAGTATTCTCAATTAACTAACTTGGCTCTGACGTTCTGCTTGACCACAAATCGGTTGTTGTGGCAAAATGTAAAACCTTCTGCACTTTATGCCAAGAGTTTAGCGACATGATTCATACTATTTAGGCACGCTGTTTTACTAAAGTATTTCCGTCCAGGCAGTGTGTATCTTGGGTGTAACGTCTTTAAAAACTGTTTAAAACCATCTCAACCGCTTGAATTGGCACCATGTCTCTGGCAACGTAATTGGTGACAGCGTTTATTAGATCTTGCCGTCTGTCAATTTTTCTGTCGTAAGGTAATTTCTTGGTAAATGAATCCGCCAAAGTTTGTTACGTGTGTTTTTTTATTTCACCCTGTCAGCTGCAGGCGCGTCGAGTTCGGCATATATAATATATCTATGTATATATCTATGTATATATATATATATATCACGGCATATATATTATATATATATTCAGTTTAATCCTCATTCAGTGCGGTGGGTAGTTCCAAGATGATCAAAAAGATCGGACTCATAATCGAAACCAAAAACCTCCTCCATGCTAGTGATGACGACCCACGTCTAGGAATTTAATTTACCGTGGATTGTTTGCTGGTGTTTAAATATCATCTATCACAGTTTCTTTGCTCATTTTAACTTCTGTCACCACCGCACGCTCTGAATGCGCGTGTCACATGTGCACCCTATGCGCGCAGTCAATTCGCGAACAATAATTGATGCAGCGTTTTGATTGGTTTCTGAAAATGAGTGCCATACTCGATAATATGATTTTGCATATCGTTTAAACAACAATGACGATATTATCGCAAACGATATATATCGCACACCCCTAGTGGGACAGCACCAGACGCTCATAGGGTTCATAACCACATAGGTCAGGGCAACTAGTCTGTAGTCATTTAGCCCTGTGATTCCTGTTTTTTGGGACTGGGATTATTGTGGAGGATTTGAAGCAGACTGGGACAATGCAGGTCTAGTGATTTGAACATAATTTACAATACAGTTTCAGAGATTTTCTATATTTACGTCATGGCCCATTTTTCACTCATTAATTTGTTGCTTTGGAAAACTTGCAAATCACCAGTACAAGGCTGACATTTAAAATGCATTTTCATTTTTACTTTCTTTTTTTGTAACAAAACATATTTAAATATCTTTTTTGAACTTCAGTGAACACAATTTAAATGAACTGAGAGTATGCATGATGTAACAATGCACCTGCCAATTTAACCGACAGGAATCTAATATTGTATTAGTATTGTGAGGCCTTTGTGTTCTCCTAGTTTCAGGATGGTAAATCATTGAAAAAGTAAAATGCCTGAATTTCTGAACCCAAGAGTCTTAGATTTCATTTAACACCAAATGTTGTGTCTGTGTGAACATAGGACAATTTTCATTTCAAAGGACCTATCAAAGGCTTTTGACTCCTCCCACGCCCCACCTGCATCCCACCGCTTGTTAAAAGTAAGCGAAGCAGAGTTTGCTTTTTGAATGACTTAAGAAATTAAAGTAGGCCGTATTGTGTTCTGGGAGGCCCAGAGTGTCCCAGTCAATGCCTTCTTCCGTAACAGGAGTCCTGCAAACCTGCCTTCCTTGCCCCAACTTGATTCACGTCCAATAACGTGATCTTTGACTTGTAGTGCTCCCACGCTACACCTGTGTGTGTGTTTGCGAGTACAGAACAGAAAATGTAATTGCTTTTCCCTTCTCAGTAATACCAATCCAATAATCATAGGTTGTTTTGTGGCCAGTTACTGAAAGCACAGGTGACTTTAGTTTTTTCTCGTTTTTGTCAAGACACTTTTTCCGCCTCAGCCAAAAGCTACACTCCGCCCAAAGTCGTTTGCTGGATTTCCGCAACAATTTGGGATCTGGAGTCCTAGTTGAAAGGAAGTATGGAGTTGTCTGATTGGTCCCAGAAACCATGGGTAGGCCTACTAGACCCAGAGTTGAAACCCCTGTGCATGGAACAACATTTTGCAAATGTGCCTCCGGCTTTATACAGTTAAAGAGGAGTCGGTTTTCGTATAACATCCTTTTTCAGAGATCATCTAAACAACAACAATGGAAAAACGAAATGATTTCAGTTTGAGTCATCACCCGGCAAATGCTCAGTTTTACTCGACCAGAACCTGCGAAATACCGTGTGTGAGTGTGCGGGCTCAGGAGCATCGGGCCGGGCCTGATAGGATTAGCGTCTTGGCGGTGGCAGATTACCTGTAACCATGATCTGTTGTCGTGGGGATTAACTTCCCAGCGTTCCCTGAAGCGCTCAGTGCTGTGAGGTACCAGAACACTGAGGGACAGCCCACAGAGCAGGGAGAGAGCCGTTAAAGCGAAGAGGGACGCTAAAGCTAGGCTAATCCCCTTCTCCTGTGACCTAAGCGGAAGGTGGGAAGGAGGAGATTGACCGGGGTTCACAACCTCACCTGGAGAGGGTGGGAATTGGGGGATGATAAAGAGCAAAATGAGGTGAGTGGATGGCTGGCTAAATGAGCGATTTGAGGATGCCCACTACTTCAGAAAGGCAATTAACGAATGAAGTTGAGGGAGAATGAGGTTTAGCAGAAAGAAACGAGAGACGTAGGAGGAAAGTGATCTTTGTGTTTTAGAGCCTCTGGTAAAAAAAAAAAAATCCACTCAACTTTGGTTGCCTTATAACGGGGGGACAAAGAACCTCTTGCCTGATGCAAAGTTTAATTTTCTTTTTGCACAATTTTTCATTTATTGTCTGATGTTACCAATTGACTTCATTGTTATTTTTCTGGATGTTTTTTTAATCTTTTCAATTAAATAACTTGTAGTTGCATTTTGCCAAAAGAACATTCTTGTTCTCTTTCTCAGTGTTTCTCTTCCTTTCATTGCCGTAGAGGAGAAAAATCCATAATTTTGAAGAGGGGAGAAAAAGCAGAATGTAGAGGCGGAGGACCAAGCATGGAGGACAGAAAAGGAGAAGGGCTTCTGTTTTACCCAGTGAAAAGACTCAAGAAGGGTCTCAAGGGCAAAACGCTGACTTATAATAGGAGAGGGAAAATATAAAGAGGGAAGAAAAAAAAGACAGAGACAAACGTGAGGGAGACCATGAGAACCAAAAGGCCACTCCTGCTCACATTTCTCAATTAGTCCTTTACAGTGTGCACCTCCCCATACACCCATTTATTCATCCATTTACTCAGCCTGCCAGCTATCTATCATCTCTTTATCATGCACTCCCACACACTTCCATTCTCCTCCTCATCGATCCATCTACCACCGTTCACACACACATCGCCCAGCGCCCATCCAGCCAACTACTCAACGGTTCCGCTCTCGCAGCGCTTCCGACCTTCTCTGATTGTGGTCCTTCGATGGTGAAATGTTTTTCTGATTTTCTTTCGGCCATGCATTGTGGCTTGGATGGCCGCTGTTGTTGCTGTTTTGACCGGTGAAGAGCTTTGGCATTGTGTTCTAATGCGCTACACTTCGCTTCCAGCGTTGCCCGTCAATGTCGAAACCATTCCGTGAAATGCGCAGTGCTCATTAAACAGCAACTAGCATTAATGTAAGAGCTCACGCACCGCTCTCTTGATTGCGTCATCTCACGCTTTCTCTGACTCTCTCTCTGCCTCGCTCTCTGCCTCTCCCTCTCTCTGACTCTTTGACTTGCTCAATGTCTGTCTCTCTGGCTCTCTCTGCTCATCCAAAGTGCTTCAGACCTTGGTGAGCATTATAAGAGCGAACCTTTTATTCTTCAGTCCTCAATACAGTATTTCAATTTCTAATTGAATTTTCTATTTGTATAGCTCTTAACAAAGTAATTTGCCACAGAGTGCTTAACACAAGGCTAGGCCTCAAACGCCACAATGGAAAGCCTGGGTCTTTGACTGCACATCTACTTCTTCTCTAAAATCTGTACGGCCAGGATCTCCTGGACAAAATAGTTGTCGCTAGTTACCCCAATAACTTCTAACAGATTGGTGGCGTGGTTGTTAGACTAGTGGGGAGTTTATTTTTTATTTAATGTTTTAGCTCAAAATCTTGGCTTGATCACTAGTGTTCTTTAGTCTTTCCTAAACCCACTTTTTACAATACTGTTTATACTGTATTTTATCTTTACTTCCCCTATATGTATTTTCCTGTGTTTTTCAGACCAACCTACCCATCTTCAAGTTAAAAGAGTCTCGTGTGCGGAGACGGTACAGTGACTTTGAGTGGCTCAGAGGGGAGCTGGAGAGAGACAGCAAGGTGAGGCATCTGGGGATTTGCCCAGACACAAACACCTCAGTGAACAATTCAAGAGTTTCTTTATTGGTGTTGTGCATGTCATCAACATATGTGGTATACTCAAAAATAGAAGCATGTCTGTCATGTATTGGGGCACACAACTGTCAAGTAAATGTCTAATCAACGCCAGCGGTTGGTACTTCTGCTCTGCATTCTTACCATTTCAATTGACCAGATCGGAGGAAAGATTTCTTAATCTAAAAAGGCACCATTGTTTTTCACCTGTTTTTTTCTGTGCTAGACCATAGAAATGTGTGGCTTTTCTATCTAGGTCGGTTTGGCAGTAAAAATCTGCGCCAAGGTTTCTGATAATGCAGTCAAAGATAGCGAAACTAAAATATATGGGACCCAGGATGTCTCCTTGTGGGACTTTACGTTATATTTGTTTTCTCTGAATTGTAGTCAGAGGGTTACAGGAAATATGTTTCTTAAACCACTTGAGAACTGGAGTGGGGTCGCAGAGAAGGTAATGACAGTACCAAATGCTGCACTCAAGAGTACATGGAAAGAAAGCCTTCTGACACTTTGTGACAAAAATATTACCACTAGCTGTGGTATGTTGGGCTCAGATTTGAGCTATCTGAAATCCAATTTCTTTAGAATTTACTCCAGAAATGTGCTAACTACTGTACATCAGGTGGTGGTCCCCCCTCTCCCAGGGAAGGCTTTGTTCAGACAGCTGCCATTCCGTGGAGACGATGGGATATTTGATGACGCCTTCATTGAAGAGCGGAGAGCTGGACTGGAGCAGTTCCTCAACAAGTGAGTCCAAACTGCCAAAGTCATTTTTGCTTTATATCACAACAACATTGTGCTTAAAAAAACTACTTTTTGATGTGTGTGTGTGTGTGTGTGTGTGTGTGTGTGTGTGTGTGTGTGTGTGTGTGTGTGTGTGTGTGTGTGTGTGTGTGTGTGTGTGTGTGTGTGTGTGTGTGTGTGTGTGTGTGTGTGTGTGTGTGTGTGTGTGTGTGTGTGTGTGTGTGTGTGTGTGTGTGTGTGTGTGTGTGTGTGTGTGTGTGTGTGTGTGTGTGTGTGTAGGCGGTTGTTAGTCAAACTTTTCAATGCAGCCAATTTCAGCTCAGTCGCAACTAGGAACCTTCTAGACCCTTACCACAAATTAGTTGACAAACTTGATTTTCTTTCTTCTTTCTCAGTGTCGTTAACAACCATCTCCCCCTTTTCTTCATAATTACTCAGTAAATGATCGAGAACAGCCATAGAGGCCGCAAGTGGGTCTCTTGGTATTGTTATTTTTTTTACCAACATTTGTTTTATTTTAGTGTGTAATTTATGATAATTGCATTTCAAATTACTGTGAGCGGTTACTTGAAGAATGGTGTGTGCACCCTTGCTTATTTTTTAGCCTGAGGTGTTCTCATACCCACGTACAGAACAATAAAAGTTACATTGGGACTGTAATTATTTGCTTTGATTGCAGACTTAGTTATTATCTTTGTTCCATGTGCAAATGCTACCTGTTTGAATATTAAGTATCAAAAAAAACTCTGGCGAGGGAAACAAATCCATGTATTTGTTTGTAGAGGGACCTAAGAATGCTTGGGTAATTAATGTACCCCCCGCAAATTAAACGCTTCCGTTGATCAATGCATTGTTCAGACTTAATAGCAGCACAACCAAGCAGAGCTGTTTCACTCTGCAGTTACATACTGTGATTGAGTATATTGTGGAAAGGATAACCGTTTAGCTGTAGGAAAACACAGGTTTCACTTCTTACCAGCAATGAAGAGAACAACACTGACATTTGGAGAAAAAGTAGTTGGTTGTCGTAACTGTTTAAAAATGTATATATGAATAAAGGTGAGAATGTTATAACTTAAGTTGAAAGTGTGTGGACAGTTTTGTGTGCCATCAGGGATCAGATGTGGTACGATTTAGTCGAGGAAAACAAAATGTTTTGATTAAACCCTGGCCTTGTTTGTGGGGCCCTTTTCATATAATTCATGTTGTTTGGCCGGTATGTGAACCTTGGGGTTCATGCTTGCTCTTCAGAAATATTTCCCATTTATGAATGTTACATGTACACAGGTTGATGGGAGTGTGTATGTCATGGGAAATTGGTCAGCTTTGAGGAAGAATGTCTGCTCAGTCGCAGGTGCCCTCTCACATTTTAGCATTTTTTCCTCTTGTTTTCCCCCTTACGCTATAGCTCTCACTTATTGCCTGCCAATTTTGTTGTCTTTCAAACACATTTTTTCTTTCCCGAATCCTTATTTCCTTCTCTTCTTTTACTTCATCCCTCACCTTCCCATGACCTCAATGGTAATTATGAACAGGATATAGAATACTTTGCTCTTAATCAAATGGTCTGCCTCTTGCTCCAGATGTGACACGGGACTACGATTTGTCAATTTAATCTAACATTTAGTAAAGGTGCTCCTTGTTTGTTCTTAACACCCATAATACATAGGTCTGTGATCTTCTAAAGGGCAGCTGGCCTGATTCAAGTTTCCTAAAACCATCTTATATCATCATTCAGATGTCCACCCTTCACTTTTTTGTGTCCATGTCATCTGTGTATCTATGATTCCAAATCACGGGTAAAAAACAATATAAATAATGTAACCAGAGTGCATGTCTGTTGACTACAACTTTAAGCTTAATAAAATAAAAATAAAAAAGTATGTACATAATCTGGCGATATTCTTATTCATAGCACAACCCCTCACTAGGGTTGGGTTCCAAGCTCAGTACTTTTAAGGGTACCGACCAAATTACGATTTACCTTGAATCAATCAGTGCCAAAGTTTGCGCATCTGGGTAAACCGAGAGAGAGTGCCAGAGTACGAGAGGGGCTACATCAGTGAGACTACAACAGTGAGACTACAACAGTGAGGCTACAACAGTGAGGCTACAACAGTGAGGCTACAACAGTGAGGCTACAACAGTGAGGCTACAACAGTGAGGCTACAACAGTGAGGCTACCTCACTCCTGCCGCTTGTTCAATGTTCAACACCAACAGAATCAGGACAGTGGCATAGATAAAACCTGTCTGAAGTGTGGTTACACTAAGAATACACCTGGTCAAACACAAAATATTAATTAAAGCTGAAGCATCTGTCATATTTGAATGCATGAAAGCCAAGTCGCTCATTGCAGCAGCTAATCTTTCTTAAAAATAAATGCTAGAGTAGTTCATTTCTAGAATACCATTTATTTATTTGTTTTTATTAATTGTTTACCCTGTCCTTTGTTTATTTGTTTTCAAAATGTACAGGAAAAAGGTACAGTTGGGTACCGTTACCGAATTCCAGGTCCCAGTAGCGGTATCGCTTCAAATGCGAAAAATTTAATATTTCTCCAATCAATGCAAAATGGTGACCATGCCTCCTCGTGGACGTTTACATTTTGCTTTGTCTAGTTATTCCACTAGTAAAATCTACTGCCTTCCATTCCGACTGTAGTATTGTTCATTATAAATGTTACTTCTATTAGGCTATATGTGTTACTCCTATTAACATATTTGGATATACCAATATACATGAACCGTTAAATGTACTAGCAAGGACAGTCAGCCCAGTAATCAAAAGATTTCAGGAGTTTGGAAGACTTCCAATTTGTCAGGAAGAGGTCACATGTGTATTACCCTCACGCACAGAGAATATGTAAATTACAAGTAGGATCACAGTTTTAGAACTGCACAGTCAAGTGAAATCTTGGGTTTATCAAGTCTCAAGATCAACAGTTAGATGCCATCGCTATGTCAACCAGCACTTTGGAACTGAGCCCAACAAATTACATTAACGCTGGGGTAAACTTTGACAACACTGTACTTTAAATCTGACTTGCTGTAATGTAAGCCTTATGTTTCACATGGAAATGATAATGAATATGTAAAAATTATCATGAATATTTGATATATATATGAGTTTTTTGCCCTTGTAAAACATTGTTCTTTGTTAGCATCTGCTTTGTGGCTGTAGCTGACAGACTGCATCAATGATGTGTATTTTTACCCAGTGCCTTCTCTTGTTTCAGAGTGGCTGGTCATCCCTTGGCCCAGAATGAGCGCTGCCTACACATGTTTCTACAGGACGAGTCTGTTGACAAGACCTATACCCCGTCCAAAATAAGACAAGCCTAAGAGTGGAGCCACCGAACAGCCCAGGCCTTGGGCAAATGTCCTAGCCTTGGTCCACTTCCCAAAGCTCTCTACTGCTAACAGCCCCGCTGTTTAAGAACACAAACACTTACATGATCTTATTCATTCTACTTTGATTTGCCATCTTTCTTTTTTGTCTTTTTATCTGGTTTTGATTAGTTCTCACATAGTGCTCATTTTCAAACCTCAATTGGATCAAATTTAGAAATGATCTACATGTAATAACTATGGTTGAAAATAATATATCGTTATTTTGTTCAAAATGCCACTAACTCTGGTATTTTACTTTATGTCAACTGTATTTATCAGTGTACTATGATGTTTTCATTTTTAAGACCTACATATATATGTATCAAAATAAATCCTTGTATGCAAACCTTATGTTTAAACCCTTTACATCACACAATATTGTTTCTACTCAATGTCAAATTGAACTGATTGTCCTTACTACCATAACTATGACTTTGCACAAATTGTTGATGGTCTCATACTTTGAAATATATATTGTGTTGACGGGCCCTTACTTTGAAATATACACTTTGTTGACGGCCCCTAACTCTGAAATGTACACCTTGTTGACGGCCCCTAACTCTGAAATATACACTTTGTTGACGGCCCCTAACTCTGAAATGTACACCTTGTTGACGGCACCTAACTCTGAAATATACACTTTGTTAACGGCCCCTGACTCTGAAATGTACCCCTTGTTGACGGTCTCTGACTGAAAAAATCACACGTCATAGAAACCCCATCACAACCACAAACTGATGCATGTCCTTGTGTACCACCAGCCAGCACTACCTGCATTAGTTGGATATATAGAGGATTTTCTAATGGGAAACTGAACACGACAGAGGACTCCACATTTCTACAATCGACTGTGCGTTTATGAAATTTGTATACTGCTGTGCCATTTTCTTCATTTTGAGAAATTTCCAATAAAACGGGTAAAACGCACTCATATGCATGAGGTGATGTGTTGTCTTGTCACCATCCAAACCCCCGTCCCCAAGCATGAGGAATGTACACTCAGCGTCCCTGAAATCTGGGTAGCTCCACTTCAGCTTGATGGAACTACATTGGTCACTACAGATGTCAGGAGCTTAGTATCAGCAATAGCTCAATGTCCATTTACTTTAACCTATCTTCAAACCTCATGGAATTAAGTTGCCAATGAAGTTTTCTCTGGATTCATTTTGGATTTTGAAATAACCCAACACCTGAGGAAATTGGAAAGCATATTTGGTCAAAACAAATGTTTCACATACAATATCAGTCAAATGTCAAACTTTCCACAGGTACTGTAAATGATTACAGAGTAAGTAAAGGAATATCTGGGACAACCAAATGTCAATATCATTTAATTTTCTAATATATTTCAGTACAACTCTCACAGAACTCTCCCACTTTGTACAACAAAGACGAGTATTTACAGCCAACAAAATAATTAGCAAATCCAAGTGCTTAATATCTTTTCCCCCCAAGTTAGTGTCTAACGTCACATACAGAAATAATGTTAATGCTTCTCGGCACACCGACACAAATGCAAACAGGCGTCATTTTGTTGTTGAAGACCGAAACGGGCACATTTCAATTAGTCAATTTATTTCTCATTTTAAGAGCCTTTGTCAAGTCCTCTAATGCACTCGTGTCCTTCCTTTCTGAGTGCATGGAACATCATGAGCTCATGGAGGACTTTCGGCTTGCCCCACTCTGAGGTGATGTAGCCTGCCATCCTCTTCACGCAGACAGTTGTGACGCTCCACAGCCTTTTGGTTTCAGCACTGGGTCAAGGGGACAGCAACCCATATCAAATCTGATTGTGGATTGGGTTGTGCATCCTTTTTTGGTTACTTCCATTCACTCAGATTGAACGTTGCGATAAAAGATTAGAAGGGCATCGGTCGTAAAGCTCATTGGTCTTAGAGGTGTTTTGAAACCTCAGACATTTTGAAGGTTAGTCAATTTCGCACAAATGGCTCTTTCCAACTGCAGGTTTTGCTTATATGTAAAACAGAGATTGCAATTTTTTCTGAAATTGTATCCTACTCAGATTGACTAGGAAATTCTATTAGGAAAATGACATGGTGAAAAACAGGCCTACTCCCGATCTACCTGAAAGTAAATTTTACAGTATTTCTGTCTGTTATTTTTTAAATGACTCCGTTGTGAATTTGTCATTTTCTGTATGTTCTATTTCACAGACGCCCACAACAATGTCTGTGCCTATGATCTTTTGCAGACAACTCATGGCTTGTGTGTGTCATGTTGATTTTGGTGGTGACTCATATATCGCTTGATTTGTACATGTCAGAGAGGAGCCTCGTGATTGGCACGTTCCCGATTGTCTTTTTAAAAAAGACTTCTTCTATGGTGGACGGGCTGACTGACCGCAGAGCTGGTAACAGTAGGAGCAGCTTCCCAAAGCGGCAGGGCTGAGTTGGATATCTGCAAAAGTGAGAAAAGATGCACATTTTGAATCACCTTTACACTTTGTGTGATTGTCAAGTGCACAGTGACTCAGACATTTTCAATGTATGTGTATATGAATTACACAAGTACCCAGCAAACAGAGAATTTCCAATGGACATTTTGGCACAGCTGTACTGTCAAGGCCTCTGCAATGACACAGCTGTGCTGTTAGGCCCTTGCAATGACACAGCCGTACTGTTAGGCCTCTGCAATTACACAGCCGTACTGTTAGGCCTCTGCAATGACACAGCTGTATTGTTAGGCCGCTGCAATGTCACATCTGTGCTGATAGGCCTCTGCAATTACACAGACGTACTGTTAGGCCTCTGCAATTACACAGCCGTACTATTAGGCCTCTGCAATTACACAGCCATACTGTTAGGCCTCTGCAATGACACAGCCGTACTGTTAGGCTTCTGCAATGACACAGCTGTGCTGTTAGGCTTCTGCAATGACACAGCTGTGCTGATAGGCCTCTGCAATGACACAGCTGTGCTGTTAGACCTCTGCAATGACATAGCTGTGCTGTTAGGCCTCTGCAATGACACAGCTGTACTGTTAGACCTCTGCAGTGACACAGCTGTGCTAATAGGCCTCTGCAATTACACAGCTGGGCTAATAGACCTCTGCAATTACACAGACGTACTGTTAGGCCTCTGCAATTACACAGCCGTACTATTAGGCCTCTGCAATTACACAGCCATACTGTTAGGCCTCTGCAATGACACAGCCGTACTGTTAGGCTTCTGCAATGACACAGCTGTGCTGTTAGGCTTCTGCAATGACACAGCTGTGCTGATAGGCCTCTGCAATGACACAGCTGTGCTGTTAGACCTCTGCAATGACATAGCTGTGCTGTTAGGCCTCTGCAATGACACAGCTGTACTGTTAGACCTCTGCAGTGACACAGCTGTGCTAATAGGCCTCTGCAATTACACAGCAGGGCTAATAGACCTCTGCAATGACACAGCTGTGCTGTTAGACCTCTGCAATGACGCCGCTGTGCTGTTAGGCCCTTGAAATGACACAGCTGTGCTGTCTCACTCCGCAACTAAAATATTCCAAATCCAGAACATGCCACCTGCAGGCTAACTTACTACCGTATTTTGATGTTTTGCCTATTAAGATTTCTCTCTCATGACAAAAACATCCACACATTGGCCTTTTACTTGTCATTGGAACTTCCATTGAAACAATTTCTATAGTCAGATTAGAACACATTAAAACACATTTTGGCCACAAAGAACTGGGTTTGACATTGAAAATATTGAAATGGTAGGCTGTTTTGATTTCCAAGGCTAAAGGAATCTAGTTAGGATACATGGCATCTTGGACTGTCTACTAGCAAAATATTTTTTTATCAAAACCTGTCTGCAGGAGACTAAGTCAGCAGATCTTCCAGGAGGGGCAATGATCTAAAATATTTATCTAGGTGCACATACAAATGGCTAACTAACCACATAAAACAAGCTTTTCCAAGGGCCGTTTGAGTTCCCAAACCTAAACCCCATTGAAAACTATGTGGAACGCTGAAGAGGAGTGTGTACAGGCAATAATCAAAGTGGTATCGTGATAGATTTTTTGTATGGAAAAAAGGTTTCATGGTATTGCAATGTGCCCTCTCACCTTATTAAACATTACAGTAATCAGTAGGCAATAATCAGTGCTGGTATATTGGATAGTGGACACTTACAACATGCAAGGGATGCAATAATTGTGATTTTTCTTGATAATTAAAAAGTATTAATTGAAGGTTAGATTACTCTTATATTGAGTGTAGCACAAGGTTAATACACAATTACTTACAATAATCCTAGACAGCACTGAATGTACATTGTCAAAATTGCTTAAGCTTAGTTTTATGGATGAGTATCATTGATATTTGAGACTTTTTTAAAGCAAATAAATGTCTGGCTAAAACTTTTCTGTTTTGTCTGGTATTGCTGTATTACTTTTTGGATTACATTTCTTAACTCAGGATATTTATGTTCCTAGATGCTTCATTCATTCTAGTAATGTGGAGTGAAATGTTGATTGATCCTTTTGTATTTTCAGGAATTGTGGTGGCAGCATAGTCATTGCTATTCTTGTCACTGGCAGGAACTAAAGAGTTGTTTATTTTCAAATAAATTATAAAGACAGCCAACCCCATTGTAGGCGTCCCTAGAACTAACAGGAAACCAAACAAAACCTCTACAGACGGGACCATGGCACAACAATATTAAGGTAACATTTTTGTGATGTTCCAGGGACTTCCTAATCTAGGGCTATTCATTTCTGGTCCTTGAGGATTGCTGCTTTTACCAGGTAGTTCACTGCCCTCACCTGGTTTCCCTGGTCTCAAACAGTCCTTCATTTTAATTATGAAATAGAAGATGTCAAGTTTTGTTTTGGTCTTCCAGGACCAGAATTGAAAAGCACTGTCAAAACACCTATTTTTGTTGTTGGAGTGTCACCTCTCTTACCATACCTCTTTCAACCAGTACAAAAATATGTCCATTCTGGTTTACCAATAATTTTGATAAATGAAACTAATTGCTAAATAAAGGCTTTACTTATCTTTAAGGCAAAGTCTTACTTAAAAATGTCTATAAGTCTCACCTGGTGTGTATGTAGCTGTTCAGGGTGAGTTGGGCCTCATCCTGTAGTGAAACAATTGCACTGGCGTTCCGGAAACTCCTCAACTCTGATCCACCATGTGTTGGCACTGCTTAAAAAAAATGGCAAAGACAGTATAGTGTTAGTGTCTAACATTATGTTCAGATGCGTTTTAGGATGTCTAGTCTTACATATGATGGCCAATTCACCCTTTTCTAGTGTAGCTGAAATGAAAGCCAGTTATTTGGTTTATTTGTTTTATATCCTTTTTTAAATATTAAAAAAAAATATGGTTCATTATGACCAAGCAAAGTGAAAAAACCTATTCAAAATTCCCGAAAATTAGACATTTTTAACAATAAGAAACATTGAAAAGAACTGGAATATCATTATACTGTTGGTCAACTTCCTGAAATGAATGGAATAGAAATTAAATGGACCACATTTGATTTGAAGTCAGAAATTCTTCTGAATTCAGTGAAAAGCATTTATTTTCAGATAATTGTTCAGCCCCCCTACTTTGGCTCACCAGCTTTGAACGTCACGATGCACTTCAAACAGGCAAACTCAGTTGCGTCCAGACGTAGTTGTCTAAAGCGTGTAACGACCTCTTGCAGTGCTTGTATTTCTGAGATGATCTTATTCAATCTCTGGGCTTCCGTGTTATCTGTGTTCATACCTTGAAAGACATACATATACAAAAAGATTATCAAGTATGTATATACACTAAGTACAATACAAATCAAATGTTTGGACATACCTACTCATTGAAGGATATTTCTTTATATTATTCTTAATTATATTTTTTAAATAATAGTAAAGACATCAAAACTTTTTAATAATCCATATGGAATCATGTAGTAACCATAAAACTTTTAAATTTGCCACCCTTTGCCTAGATATGTTCAATAGATGAAGACAGATTTTCCTTCACTCTGTGGTCAGACTAATCCCAAACCATAGCAATTGAGTTAAGGTGGGTGATTGTGGAGATCAGGTTATTTGGTAAAGCAATGTTACCGTCCTTAGTCAAATACCCCTTGGATAAACTGGAGGTGTGTTTTGGGTCATTGATCATCCAAATAAGCGTAAACCCAGATGGGTTGGCATATCGCTGCAGAATGTTGTTTTATTCATGCTAGTTGATTGTGCCTTTATATCAACTTAAATCACCAGCAAAGCACCCCCAGACCATTACACCTACTTCTTCACAGAGGGAAACACACATGCAGATACCATCCATTCACCCATTCATTGTCTCACAAAGATTCAGAGGTTGGAGCCATTTATTTTTATTTTGAAAAGACAAATCCACCGGTCTAATGACCATTTCTTTTGTGTCTTGGCCCAAGCCAGTCTCTTATTATTTGTACCCTTCAGTAGTAGTTTCTTTAGAGCAATTTGACCAAAAATGCGTGATTAAAGCAGTCCTCTTAGAATCGTTAATGTTGAGAAGTATCCCGTACTTAATTTGGCTGCAAAATGAGGTACAAAAAATAGACAATTTCTGAGGCTGGTAACTATTTCACGTATTCTCTCAGCAGAGGTAACTCTCGGTCTTCCATTCCTGTGGCGGACCTCATGAGAGACAGTTTTATCATTGCGCTTGTTAATGTGTGCTCTGTTGGGTGGTGTTTGTACCCAGGTGTTTGTACCTCAGGTAGAGAGAACGCAAAGAGCAAAACTGTCATCAAGGCGAAGGGTGGCTACTTTGAAAAATCAACATGAATAGTATTTTCATCTGTTTGAGTCCATGTATTATTTCATAGTTCTGCTGAAGTCGCTATTGTTTTATTTTTACTTTAATCATGACAAATTCAAACAAAGCTTGTTTATCATATGGATTACATACCAGAAACCGCGAGCAGGGTGTTGGAGTCAACTGGAATGGCCCACTGTGCTATGCCCAGAACAAATAATTCCCTCCAAGCGTCCTCCAGCAGGATCAGCTGCAAAACGGATTACAAGCCTCAGTCAGCTCTCCATATTGAGCGTTGATATTGAACTTTAAATATAGATTGGTGCTTGCAACTTACACAGATCACATGCTTGTGAGAGAGGAGCAGTGAGGAGGGAGCTGTAGCAGGTCACATTTACCATTGGATCGGCTGTTGTAACATTCTCTAAGTCAGTGTACGTGTGCGTGCGTTTTTGTTTCACTGCTCCAATTAGGACCATAAGTCCTCACAAGAATAGATAAAAATGGAAAATATCCTACTTATGTTATAGTCAAACTTACAACTTGAATTTTGTATGAATTTGGAGTACCTTTTAGGTCTAGCCATTAAGGTTTTGGGTAATGGTTTTGGATTAGGGTTTAGTTAAGTGGTGTTTAGGCATGAATGCAAGGTAATTGAAGTTAAGGCTGGGTTTAGAGGAAAAGTAACAGGTTTTAGGTCCCCACGACGATAGAAAATCGGTGACAATGTGTCCATGTGTATCTCTTTTCATATGATTTATTGGTCCAAAACAATATTTCGATTTCAAAATAGAGAAGGATGCTGCAAATTGCATTGTTTTTTCTAACAATCCGGGTACTTTAATTAGCTTGTCTTGCGTAGGTTGTTCCAAAATTCAAACAATGACTTAGATCCAAACATGTTTCATGGCGTAGCTTATTGACCTATTACAAAAGAATGTATGCACTTGCTACTGTAGAGATTCTGTTAAATGACTTTAAATAATTACATTTATTTGCTAACAATTCTTATAGTAGGGTGTCCATAGTGTATGCTACAGCTTACCTGGTCAGGTAGGGGTAGCGTGGAGAATGCAGGCACGCTCTTGGCCCACTTAATGCTCATAAACAGCAGGCGCGCGGCTGACTCACACACAGACTCAGTAGCCACCTCATAGAGGTACATAGGCGTGCCGCTGACCTCGTGAGGGTACTGCAAAGCAAGAGGTCAATTAACAAATAGCCCATGTAGGTGTCATTCAATTATGTAGTATGATTAACAAATAACGTGCTTCAATAGACTACACTGCATAGTTGGTGAGAAATATGCATAAGCAGTTTGTATATCTCAAAACTGACAAGCCACACTAGAATAAAATGTTTAGGGTTATTTTTAAGATAATGTTCATACATAACCTAAGTTGGAATTAGGTAATATATGAACGACAGATTGTTTGACTCGAAGCTGCTGAATCGGGTCCGGAATGTCAACTTCAACGTTGCAACGTGATTGGCCTCATTGATTCCTTGGCTCGGTTCAAACGAGTGAGCCGAGCACAAGGGCACTACCTTTGGGGTAGGCTGGGCAAATCCCACTGTTACCTTTGGGGTAGTCTGGGCAGGTCCCACTGTTACCTTTGGGGTAGGCTGGGCAAATCCCACTGTTACCTTTGGGGTAGGCTGGGCAAGTCCCACTGTTACCTTTGGGGTAGGCTGGGCAAGTCCCACTGTTACCTTTGGGGTAGGCTGGGCAAGTCCCACTGTTACCTTTGGGGTAGTCTGGGCAGGTCCCACTGTTACCTTTGGGGTAGGCTGGGCAAGTCCCACTGCTACCTTTGGGGTAGGCTGGGCAAGTCCCACTGTTACCTTTGGGGTAGGCTGGGCAAGTCCCACTGTTAACTTTGGGGTGGGCTGGGCAAGTCCCACTGTTACCTTTGGGGTAGGCTGGGCAAGTCCCACTGTTACCTTTGGGGTGGGCTGGGCAAGTCCCACTGTTACCTTTGGGGTGGGCTGGGCAAGTCCCACTGTTACCTTTGGGGTAGGCTGGGCAAGTCCCACTGTTACCTTTGGGGTAGGCTGGGCAAGTCCCGCGATGACCTGTCTCTCCCGCGTGCTGGCAACGGTGTTCATCTCCAAGTTGTGTGGCTCCAGTTGCGTGACGGCAGTGAAGAACGGAGGCCCGGGTAGGCTCGAGCCGGGGAAGTGGGTCGACGAACTGGTCACCTCTTTGTGACCCCGGAAATATAGGGCAACTTGCTTGCGTATGGTGGACGTCCTTGGACCCCTCTCATGCTGGACCGCTGTGAAAAAGCAGGGACAAGACGCTTCAGTTGACCATTTGTCTGTGAATGACTCATTTATAAAGAGAGTATATTTTGTTCTAAGTGAATTAAAAAACGTTGTTTACATTTCATGGGATATTGATCAATCAGGGTGCACCACGCTATTAACTGAATCCGAATGAGATACAATATTATCATTCCTCCATTGAAAGAGACTGTGGCACTTGTTTACCAGGGGCCCCATCCAGGATAATCTATTTCAAATATATATATATATATGATAATCTATTTCAAATATATATATATATATATATATATTTGAAATAGATTATATACATTATAGATATATATATATTCTTCACACTTCACATTCCTATGATTTTATAAAGGAATGTAAAAACATTTTACAAAAATGTTGTCGCCATCTTACCGTCTTTATTCATGTTAACTTCGAGACACTTTTTCAGGCGACACGCTCGGCATTGGTTCCTGTGCGTTTTGTCCACCGGGCATCCTCCCTATAATAAAAAAGAGAGACATAGACAGAGATCGCAGTTCCGTTTAATTGCTCCCGCAAAGTGACTAAATCACAATATAGGAACACGTTATTTAGGGGAAGGAAACCGGTTGTTAAACAGTTATCTTCCAGACAGGCCGATCTACAGGTAAAGGATGTGTTATTATCATCATCATTGACTTGATCCCCCCCGCGGCTCAGCAGCGGTCTCCTCCCAGAGGATAAGTAGGTCCATCCCGCCCACTGTTGGCTAAATCCTCGGGTTAGTGTCACTACATTAGATTGGATTACACCTGATACATTAAAGAGGACTGTGCTTAGAGCCGCCAGTCAATGGCCCTGGGAGGCGATGCAATTAGGCCTAACGGTGCCCTGGGACGCTATAGGCCCTCTCAGAAAGCAGACACATCTCTAATAAAGATGTAACCATGTGTACTCAGGGCCAGCCAATAAAAGCCAATAAAACCTATGATGGTACCATGCGTAAAGTGTGTGCGTCATGCGTCAACATTTGTCACATGTAATCGCCACCTTAATGTTAAAGATGACATGAAGATAAGCAATAGCCATTACCTGAGAGCCTGATTTGCAGACATATGTCCTGTTTCTGCGGATGCTCCTCTTGAAAAAGCCCGAGCAGCCGTCACACGCGTAAACACCATAGTGTTTCCCAGAGCTCCGGTCGCCACACACTTTACACGGGATATCCAAGATGCGACCTGGAACACAATTAACCAATATTTAGCCTGTGTTGGTTTGCACATCTTGTATCAAGAGCTAGAATAATAAAAAACGATTCAACGCGTCACCAAATGCATTTAAAGGAGCACCGGTCAGAATACATTCTGCATCAAAACTCATGCAAGTCTTCAACCCCCCCCCCTCCTTTTTAATGAGGAATAACGGAACCAGTAACGTGTCGGTGGGACCATGGGAATGTAACCGGTTGGGAGTCCGGTGGGAAGCGTCATATCTGGGGTCTCTAAAGACAATGTCCGGGGGCGCACAATGGAGACATTAGGGAAAGAGTTAACTTAATGATTTTCCCCATTGAACCTCGTCTGACTGCCCCGATCTCGACAAGCTGCCAACTCCCCCTCATAATGGGAATGGACAGCTGCTTTATCCCGCAGGTCTATGGGCCTGAGGATTAGGGAGTGACACTGCAACCAGAATAATGCGCACAAACTCATTTCACCAACTCAAATGAAGTGTATGGAAATCGACCACGGAGTAAATGGAGAAAAAAATATATTCCTGTAAAGATTTGTATTCAAATCTATTTCAAAGAAGTATATCTGTATGCATATGAGGTAGTCTTTTTATGGAGTAAAAGCCGAGTATGTAATTACACTGACGTTTGGCCACCTGCTCATTGATTCACCAGTGACCCGTCAAAAAGGGTAGCATGGGAATTCGGATAGAAAAAACAATGGAGATGTTCTATAAGAAGTTGGCACATAAACCCATTAATTATGCAAAGGTGCCTACTGAGTGTTTAGGTATACCGTTTCTATATCAGAGCTAACCATTATACATAATTAAAAACTGAATCAACACATTCTGGAGAAAATAGTTAATGCCATAATAACAAAACAATTGTCTATGCCTAAACAAAGGTATGGAAAATAATAATTTAACAAGTGACCAGCCAATAATACAATTTTTGGGTAAATTGCGCCCAGGTCTGGCCCTTAACAAATGAATTCAATTAACTGTCAGAAAGTTGTCTCAGTGATAAATTATGATTACGCTCCAACAACAGGAAGACCTAATATAAAGCAGTTTGAGTGAACATTAAATATACATAAACTAAGATGATTTTAGAGTGGGGAACACTTTTTAAACTTCTCTCTATGGGGGTCCCATTCGTCTTTTTTGTGTGTGATAATTGCTTAAAGATATATGGCATATTCCATTACCGTAATTACCATCAACCTCTAAACCCGCTGAAAGAACTTACACTGAGTTTTACTGACGGATAAAAACATTTAGTGACCACCCACAATGTGTGCAATGAACTTGGAGGAAGCAATATAAGGCTAAAGTCATGATTCTGATCTTAATGTACATTTATAAAATTGTAAATATTTCCTATGTGGATGTGCAACACTTGAAGATTTATGACTAAGATTTGAGAACGCCTCAGCGAATATGCCAATATTCTATCTGGTGGGGAAATAGCCTATTGGTTTATGACTTATTTCGTTTGGGTATACAGTTAACTTTACAAAATGTGTACATAAAATTAAAATAAAATATAATTGTTTATTAATTCTTACTGTTTTTTGCTCACTAAGTATTTCAGCCTAGGTTTCCTAAAATCCAGACAGAGATCTTCGCAACTTTCAGGATGTTAGAATTTAACAAATAATAAAGATAATAATTTGTATATGCTATGCCATTTTAAAATAAGTCAAGGCATATTTTTCCTGGCAAACACAAACACACGCATAGATACTGACAAATATCATCAAGACAAAGTTGTCAATACATTTGACGAAACATCAAGACAAGCACTAACGTGAGTGCAGGACAATACGTGTAATACATTACATTTGAAACAGGAATAAATGTGAACACAATTTAGTCCTATACGTTTTCCTATATTCTTTCTAATTTGTTCAGGTTTTCCAGTTTTTTAATTTTAGATTGTTAGGCCTGAATTTCTACATAGCCCTCCATTTCTCTCACCTCTTTTAATTTTCATAACTTCTCTCAGAAATAAAGATCACATCCCAGTCAATATAATTCATTTTTTCCCATGTGAGAAAAAATCTTCACGTTTTAACTAATTAAACTGAGAAAAGTAAAGGCCTTATTGTGCCTGGCGTATATACTGAATGAGTCATATTTGCGTTGACCGGGCCTAGTCTTACCATTCTTGTAAATATACATTGGAAAATAAAGAGATAATTTAGGAACATTCTCAATGATTTTGCAAAAAATATTATTAGATAATTCAAGATAACAAAACGCAAAATAAAAGATGTTGCATGCCGCTTCAACAGACGCATGTCGTCGCAGGCTTTATTTCGGAATGTCTCATGACTTTTCACAATCATGTATTTATAATAATTGATTTATGTATATATATATATGAATTAATCAATTGGAGTATACACGAATACCATATGAACGCTTAGGTAGAAATACAAACTTTAACCTACTTGATTTGACATTTATAATATCCAGACACCCACTTGTTGATCCTGCGGGTTTGCTCATCATTGACACCGTCGTTTATTTGCTCTTTTCAAAAACAAAATCCACTGTCTGTGCAAAAAAAATCAGCTGCAGATAATCAAAATATGAACTATATCGTTTATCGATTCCTGAAACAATTCGATTTCTTGTATGTCCCGAATCGCCCAGGTGGATATTTTCTGCAGGATTACAAAATTGCAGGTATTAATATGGATGTTGAAGTATTTGCATGTCTGAGGTTGAGTCCCATAAAGTCCAGGCGGAGTGGAGAACAGCGGTAATACCCGTTTTATAAGCCGTCCTAATGGAGCTGCTGCTGCGGTGCTCTGAGCCCAACACGGTGCTCAAAGTTAAGCAGAAAGCTGCGGTGGCGCATCAGAATACGCACCAGAAGGACTATCTAGCGTGACCAAAGGAACAGAAATAATCAAAACCAACAAAAAATCAGTATATTATCGCTGATCAACAACAGCTGCAGTAAAACGGTGGTTGTTCAAACCCGAAGCCGAGGTGACTTTCTGCTGCGAATCTTTAGATGAAAGCTTAGTAATACCTATTTATGAGAAGTGTCAGAGAAGGCGGAGAGTGGAGAACTCCACTTCTTTCACCCACTTAGCTTTTCCATGCTTTCTACTCCCAACTCCTGTGTGCCAGAATGACGTCACCCAGCTCAGGAGGCTCGCTTGGAGGCAAGTGAAGTAGTCCCAAAGGCTTGCGCGGAGGTTGTTACTGGGGTGGGAAATAAAACACCAATCACTCTGCATAGATGTTGTGCATGGATACGGGATGTTGTGCATGAATAAGGGATGTTGTGCATGGAAGGGATGTTGTGCGTGGACGAAACTCTCTATCTCTCTCCATTTTATATGACTACTGCGTTTTTGATCTGAGGGTTAAGTCCAAATGCTTCAATAGGTGCAGCTATTTCTTCGAAGGCTATAGTTAAAAGGTTGTGTGAAGTTTTTCATCGTCTTGTTGAATTTGGATGCTTTATGAGATTTAATAGGCTATCAATTTTATGTGCGTGGTGCACCTGTTGATCACGTGTGCATGCTAAATTCACATAAAAATGACCTGTTAACAGCATTTCATATCGGGTTATTATGAATAGAAATCATTTGCATTAGAGTAACTGTTTGTCTTTAACGAATGTCGATTGATTATCATCGGTTATGGATTTAGTTAACGGTAGACGGTTTGAGGATCCCGCCTCATCTACCAGAGCTATAGGTTATGTGACAGACATGGACAGCAGTTCCCATCGCCCTTTTGTAGTCTGCAACGAAGTAGGGGTTCTGGGTCGGAGAAACGCGCTCATCTAGACTTGAGGACTGTGGTGGCCTCTTCCTCAGCCCCCTTGTGCCCCCCTGTGCCCCCCTGTGCCCACTCGCCCGGGCGGAAAGATGCAGCCTCTCCGCTTGAGGAGTAGGGTGTCCCTGTGCCCCGGGGTTAGGGCGCCGCACCCCTAGACTCATCACTGACACCCTGACCTTAACAGCTTGCGGCGCTTTCTCCCGGTAACTCCAGAAATCCATAATTTTGCTTTTAATTATGAACATTCCCACGGTACGGGAGAGGCCATATGGACATTGAAAGTGTCGATTTAAACGGACAAGGGCGCGGCACAATGGCGTAGTTAATTGCAATTAGTTGTTGTCATGTCTTTCCCTGTTAAAGAAAACCCTTCTGCATGCTTGTCTTAGTACATTTTTTGTATGCTCGAGCTGGTACAAGTATTATAAGTCGGGTTCGAGATAAAATAAAATAAAATTAAAGACAGAATCTTTAATTGAAACAATAACAGAGCCTTCACCCTGCCCCTGTTCTGTGGGTAGCCCATATGAGCCTGAAGAAATGTCACCAGTAAACTTTTAGTAAACTCGGCCTATTCAATATATATATATATTGAATAGGCCATATATATATATATATATATATATATATATATATATATATATATATATATAGCCCAATATATTCAACATGCCATACTGACCAACTCCAATAATTAGTATCGTTCGTTTATTGTATCAACATTTTATTGTAAAACATGCTTTTATTTGGGGTCTGATTGTGTTCGCCAGTTTAACTAAGACCGTCAGACATTTGTAAAAATATGTTTTATTCTTCTACAATAACTGGTTACATTTTATAAACGTATTAGATAAATAGGCCTAATGGATGTAACAAAAGCTATTAATAATTCGTTTTCAGACCCCCCTAAAAAAAAACAATGTTTTCTTGCATAAAAATGTATATGGTATAAATGTAAATAGAGTATACCCACCTGCTTTTAACAATTAAGTTATTTCACAGAATTACATCACATTTAGCACAGTTATCTTAATTGCACTTAATTGATTTTACGTGCTAGGTTGCTCCTTAATTCTTTGGTTGATTTTGAATGGTTAGTCATCATCATGTGAGTGCGTTAGAGAGGGAGAGTGTGTGTGGTGGTGGGGGTGGTGGGGGGTAGTTGAATGTGCGAGATAATCTCCTTAACTCTTCCTAATCCTCGTCATTCACCGATAGCCTTTACACAAATATAACCAACATCATGGTTGCCCGGGTTGCTTGCTTTAACTATTTGTATTAGTGACTCCCTTCTTCTCCAACAGTCAATGAAATATCGCGAACAAAAGACTTGCAGATTGTGTATCTGGTGTTTGTCTTGAAAGCGTCAGTATGCAACTATATTTAGATAGTCTTGAACGTTTTGAGAAAGTATGACAACAGTTATTGAAATCCGTCATTACAACCCTCCTATATGGACTGCGGATACCACCATGGAAACGTACCACGGATATCAAAAGTAAACGTTATATTCCATATTAAATACATCCAAAGGAATTGCACTATAATAAGCTTTGCGCAAACCTAAAGGCAAGTCAGTGTAAGCTCTATAGAGGGCGACATAATAGGCAGGATCCAAGCCCACCAGAGACCCAATCATCCCCTAAAACAGGCCTCACAGATCCTAATCCTCACTAGGACGAAATGTTAACGTCTTAACGGGTCTAATAGGTAATAAATGAATAACCAAATCCTAAACAGGAAATACGTTTGGTAGTTCGAGTCTCTGAGTATAATAATTATACAAGTTTAAGTTCTAACTTTTTTGCAGACATGTTAATGTAAATCCGCATATGTTCAATCCGCCTAACAAAGTAGAGCCAATCTACTGCAATGCAGTAGCAACAGGTCACAGTTCAGCACCAGGGACAGCTCCGAAGGGTCGACAAAACTCCAAAAAAGAGGACAGAGTGGACGATACGATGAGGGCTGAAAATACACCATAACTTCACTTGTGTTCTGTTGACAATTTCCATTTTGTTAATTGAGGTCAGCACCTAGTGACGACTTTACTGGAATATCTATATTTCTAGCACCAATTGATATTCTATGGCCTCATATTTCCGGTCACATGTGCATTATGTGGGACCACACATTGACATGGCACTTTGGATAACTGCATCATTACATTTGTGTCGCCCTTCAGGCTTTGGCCTGGACTAACTGTCTCCACTTTTATTTATGTCACACTGGTGCCAGCGTCCCTTTTCTTCGGCCACTACTTTTCCCAGACAGCCAGTGGCATGGCATTCCCCTTTGACCTGTTGAATGATGGGTGGCCAGACTAGCCCCCCCTCTAGAAATCCCCCGCCTCCACCCAACCATCTCCGTCCAACCTCCCTCCACCAAACCCAACCTCGCCAGGGGGGTCAACATGCATCCCTCTCTCTGTCTGGGTTTTAGGACGGGTACAATGAGGATGAAATACCCAGCCTCTTGAGACTTCCTGGTTAAACACGCAAGCCCACAGTGGACGTTATCAGGCACATCTCCACACCCCAGACATGCCTGCGCCCCTCCACCTGCAGAGCACACCTGTCTGGTTACAGTAATACAAAATAGCCTTAAAAAGTGACGCTCCGTGCCAGAATCAGAAACCAGCGCAAGTCAGTGCCGTACGGTGCGGTCGGATGCTCTGACAAATCTATTTAGGGCAAATTGTCAGTGAGAAATTTCCGCTCGAACTGCCTTGGACAAAACTGGCTGTTGGGGAGAGCAAATCCCGCTGCATGAGAGTGGGGACAATGGGGTTGAATGTGTTGATGTGCGGCCGGTGGCTGGGGAGGGACAATGGGCGGATTAGTCCGTCCCTTCGCTGACTGATTTGAGATGGCTCCTCTCGGGCTCTCACCGTGGGGAGTCCCATTGTACACCTCCTGATTCCCACTTCTCACAAACTCCAAACAAAAGTCAATCTCTTTCTCAAGGAGGGGGGGAGAGAAATATCGACCCGGCCGAGTTACTTTATTGCTCTCTCGCTCGGGAAAGTGACTTAAAACTTTATGACCAACTCTGCTAACTTCTTCGACTTATTGCTAATTGTCCACCGCCCTCCTTTTCTCTGTCTTTAACGTGTCTATCGGGGAGACAAGGTTTGGGGAGGGAGAAGATCCTGTGGCCCCTCCCGGATTTGAAGCACTCTCTGCTGGGGTCTTCAGGGTGAAGTGGTAAGGCACCTGTTAGAGGCTTATGCCTGCAGCCTGCAGCTCTGCGGGCCGCGATCCATTAATATTAATATATACAGAGATGCCATCACGGGCCGCTCTGAAATCGGTCTGATGTCGCCCCCGGGTTCCACTGGACGGACCTCTGCTTTCAGTCACTGGTGAAGAGACCCTTCTTTTCTTTCCCTTTTCTCCAGTCTTCGCGTTTTCTTTTTTTCTCTGAAAAGGCTCGTTAACAAATTATGACAGCTGAGTAGAGAGGCTTAGGCCGTTCACACTGCAAAGACCAACACTTTGGAGTCCAGGAGGTAGTAAAGCAGCCGGAGGTGCAGCAGTTGTGGGGGGACTGTGGGGGGACTGGGGGGCTGTGGGGGACTGTGGGGCTGTGGGGGGACTGTGGGGGGACTGTGGGGGACTGGGGGCTGTGGGGGGACTGTGGGGCTGTGGGGGGACTGTGGGCTGGCATCTCAGAGCCCCGCTGCATCCTGTATCTATCTGTGTGCATCTGTTAAGGCATTTATTAAATACAGATTCATCTGCTCGTCTGCTGTGAAGAGTTACAGAGCCTGGCATGAAGAACTTCATGATGCTTGCTTGGGATTAGGCTGAGCACCATTTTCAATATTTAAGTTGAGACCTTACATGTAAGTCATTCATCTTGATTCCGTCTAATAGATTTTATTTTTACAATTCAACACGTGTGGTAAAAGCAGGAGTAAAACGATACATGAACTGTCTGAATGGTTGCATTATGTTTGACGGCACATTTCAGGCTTAAGACCGACGCATAGGGAAATAATTGAGTTGCAGTGGTAAATACTTGACATGGAACCATAAAACATTTTAAAAATTTATAATGAAAACTATGAATCATAGACTTGAAAACAATTATTTGCATGCATTGTAAAAACATCTAGGCATAGTGCATTGCCATGTCCCACTTGTCCCCGTGTAAATAGTGACAGGGATATGAATGAACCGAGAAGTTGAAATGAACTCTAGGTCTTGACATTCTCACCAACATGCTTGACTGTAGGGATAAGGTTCTTTTGGTGTTATGCAGTATTGGGTTTTTGCCAAACATATCGGTTCTGATTAAAACCAAATAGGTGAATTTTGGTAGATAGGTCTGGAAATAATTGGACACTGACACTGAAGTTTTTATTTGGGCCGTTTAATATTTGGGCTTAAAGTGCGATCCACCAGCTTTCATTTTTAGGAATTTTTGGATGAAAATGTTTGGGAATTACAGCTCTTTAGTATGTAGACCGTCTATTTCAATGGACGAAAAGTAATTGGACAATTGACACAAAAGCTCTTTCATGGACAGGTGTGGGCTGTGCCTTTGTTTTCTCATCGTCAATTAAGCAGGTAGAAGGTCTTGAGTTGATTCCAGGTGTGGCTTTCACATTTGAAAGCTGCTGCTGTAAACTAAAAACATCTGGGCAAAGGAGCTCTCAATGCAAATGAAACAGGCCATAACTAGGCTGCAAAAAACATCACTAGAGAGATAACAGGAACATTATGAGTAGCCTGATCAACAGGTTGGTACATTCTGAGAATTAAATAACACAAATGAGCTCGACATCAGAAAAGGCCTGGACGTCCATGGAAGACAACAGTGGTGGATGATCATGTGATACTTTACAAGGTAAAGAATAAACCTACACAACATCCAGCCATGTGAAGAAGACTTCAGGAGAAAGACATATCATAATCCACGTCTACCATAAAGAGAAGAGAGAGAATTTACAAGAGCAAATACAGAGGGTTAATCTCAAGGTGCAAACCATTCATAAACCTCAAGAATAGAAAGGCCAGATTTCGATCAAAACGTATCTTAAAAAGCCAGCCCTGTTCTGAAGGAGATTTCTTTCGGTCAAATTTGTCTCAGAATGTTCAGATTGCTCTGATTCAAGTTCTGCCAAGTGGATTGGACAGCGCTTCATTTTACAGATGGACAATCAGAACAATCACTCAAATGTATTTTATAAAGCCCTTTTTACGACAAAGTTGTCACAAAGTGTTTCTACAAACAGCCTGCCTGAAACCCAACAAAGCGTGCATCAACAAGTTGATACAAGTGGATTCACAGCGGGATGGAAAAACTCCCTTGGGAGTCGAATTTAGGAATTTAGGAAGAAACCTAGAAAGGAACCAGGCTCTGAGGAGTGTCCAGTCCTCTTCAGGCTGTTCTGGATGATCTCATAATAATTGTTAAATGCATTTTTTTAACTGCAGAGAGTGTTATAAAAAAGTCCAGGCCAATTACCAACAACAGACTGCAAAAGCAACCCAGTAGTTTTTAAGACAAAGAAGTGGAATATTCTGCAATGGCTGAGCCAACCACCTGATCTCCAGATCAAGCATGCTGAAGACAAACCTCAAGACAGAAAGATCCACTAACAAACAACAATGGAAGACCGCTGCAGTAAAGACCTGGCAAAGCATCACAAAGAAGAAAACCCAGTTTGGTGATGATCCAGACTTCAAGCAGTCATTGCTTGCAAACGATTCATGTCAAAGTATTAAAAATGATGTGTTAATTTGTTTGTCTGATATAAGGGAAATGTGTACGAAAATTGTTGCCGTTCGTAAAAGTTTCATGCAATATTTTTGTTCAACCTCTTGCATTGAAGCTGAAAGTGCACTTTAATTGCTTCTCGGTTGTTTCATTTCAAAAAATGAAAATTGTGTCAGTGTCCAATTATTTCTGGATCTAACTGTATGTCCAGAGAATGAACTTCCAGAAACCTTCAGGTTTGTCCATGTTTTTAAGACGGTTGTATCTTCCCCAGATTGATTTGCTCTAACCCCCCTTTTCCTGATTTTCTCTGAGGTTTGACTTCTACCCGGCATGGTGTTTTTAAGTCACCTGTAAAGGTAACATAAAAATGAACTGGTCCATTGTTTTTATTCATCCCAGCCAAACCCTTTACTAAAGATCCCCCTTTTGACTTGTTCATTTGCTATCAAATTTTTAACGCACTTGATTTTACTTACCTAATTGATATTACCAACGCAATTCAGAATTTTGCACCTGCACTAATTCCTTTTTAATTTTGTTCATTTAATACATGCATGATTCACTCTAAACCAACATATGGAATTGATAACTATGAACCTGTTATATCACATATCTAACACTGGATGTGATTAAATAAAGTTTTCACAGTGACCACAACACATCTATAAATGCACAGAGGTGAAGGGTTCACATGCTTTCAAGAAGCACTGAATAAGAACCATGAGAATTTTCTTTGATGGCTAACTTTTTTTAGTGTGAGCAGTTAGAAATAAGATTATTAAATAATCACCCTGTTTAATATGTCTAAATTAAGGGATCCCACAGATACGGCTTGGAAAAAATGTAAACAGCACTAAAATTCCTAATAATTTTACTTTACTGAATACGTTCACCAAGTTTGATGTTCTACTCCTACTGCTCCGATGTCATCATAATGCTACAAATTATGGACTGTCATTATTATGATCATATTGTGGATCCCAGAACAAGTATTTTGAGCGTTTGACTTAACCGATCATAAAAAATCCAGTATCAAGTATATTTGTTCCTAAATGTGTCCTGATGTTAAGAATGACACAGCATCAAAAGTCACAAACACAAAGACAAAGTCTGAATTCCAGCACTGCTGTCCTATCATGCCTGTGAACACGAACACCAGTCAAACTATCGGTCGCGGTCGTCAGATGAATTATTTAAACAATGGTTGTCATTATGTGTGACCAAAATCAGGGTTGTTCTCATCTCTGGGTTCAACTGTGGTCATCACGGTAGAATGAGAGGCATTATAGTTAAACCACTCATTCGTTGCGGTCCTCTGTCGACCAGTTCAAATGGCAGTGGTCCGGGTCATTTAACGGACAACCCGTAAGCACCGCAGGGCCCAAGTCTAGGTTGGCTGGCCCATCCAAAATAAGCCTGTATGCTCTGCATACTATGTAGTGCACTACTTTTGGGCTGATCTGTTTGGTACTAAAAAGAGCATAGGGTGCAGTGTGTGTCTCGGTTGAAGGGTCATTGCTTGCGGTCATGGTCCTGCCTGTTTTTAACACTATGTATGTACAGCACTGGAGTTTTTTTTACGACTCTCACAATCACTTTAATGTCTTGATACGGTGCCGACCAGACAGATGAGTGTCAGTTGCTTCTGGACAGTCAAAATCAGAAAGTTTTACTGGAAAAGTACAATTGCAAATAGTTTTAAGTGGTTTGATGCTAACAGGACATACAGAAGGAAATGCCCAAAATTGTCCTCAGATTTTGTTATAGACTATCATTAATTACATGTATTTATGTCATCAATCGACACAGAAATACCCGATAATGAAAAAGCAGAAATACTTTTTTTTATACATTTTTTCCAATTGATTGAATATTATGAACTGATTATGAACAGATTCTGCCTCAGATATATCCTGTGTCATTTGATCATCCTTGAGATGATCACTTGAATTCAATAAATCAATTGAATTTAGAAAGGCACACACTTGTAAGGTCCCACTTTTCACATTGCATTAAGAGCAAAAGCGATCAAACTAATTGCAGACCAAACCAAGTAACCAGACAAGAAGGCCTTTGATCTTCTTTTTTCTAACAGCTCTTTAGAGCTCCTCTGCAGAGATGGGAGAACCTGCCAGAAAGACAACCATTTCTGCAACACTGCATCAAACTGATCCAGAGCAAAAAGTAATTCATCTTTGTGCATAAAAACAAAACAAACCAGACAAGACAAGGCAGAAGTGTATTCGGCTGTAAATGTCCTTGAAAGCCAGAACTTAAAACCTACTGAATATCGGTGGGAAGATCTGAACATAATAGTTCACTGACTTTGACTTCTGTTCAATCTGACTGAGCTTGGAGGATCTACATGAACAAATGCATAACAAGTATATGCATAACCCAAGAAGACTTGAAGCTGTGAACTCAAGTTTCTATAAAGTGGGCAAGGGTCACTTCTCTGACCAAGGAAATTCATGTCCGTTTACTTAGTTTGACCAAATGCCTAGCATCAGGAAGTGTTTGACAAAATGCCTAGCTTCAGGAAGTGTTTGAATAAATGCCTAGCATCAGGAAGTGTTCGACAAAATGCCTAGCTTCAGGAAGTGTTTGAATAAATGCCTAGCATCAGGAAGTGTTTGAATAAATGCCTAGCATCAGGAAGTGTTTGTCATAATGCCTAGCTTCAGGAAGTTTGACCAAATGCCTAGCATCAGGAAGTGTTGGACCAAATGCCTAGCATTAGGAAGTGTTAGACCAAATGCCTAGCATTTGGAAGTGTTTGACTAAATGCCTAGCATTAGGAAGTGTTTGACTAAACGCCTAGCTTTAGGAAGTGTTTGACTAAATGCCTAGCATTAGGAAGTGTTTGACTAAACGCCTAGCTTTAGGAAGTGTTTGACTAATTGCCTAGCATCAGGAAGTATTTGACTAAACTCCTTGCTTTAGGAAGTGTTTGACTAATTGCCTAGCATCAGGAAGTGTTTACCAAATGCCTAGCATTAGGAAATGTCTTGGTGGTTTCAACATTTGGGCTCCACCATTTTACAATGAAGGAAGTTATGGTGCTCCTGGGAATATTCAATGCTTTTTCAATGTTTCATACCGTTTCCAAGATCTACGTCTACACAGAATTGTTTCTTGGAGATCTACGGAGAGTGCCTTGGACATCATGACTTGGTTTTTGCTTTGACATGCACTGTACAATGTCTGGTTGCATAAGTGTGGACATTCTCAAACTAATTCTTTGTTGAAGCACCTTTTGATTTTACTCCAGCACTCAGTCTTTTTGGGTAGGAGTCTATTAGCATGGCACATCTTGACGTGGCAATATTTTCCTATTCTTCTTTGCAAAAGCTCTTCAAATTTGTCAGATTGCGAGGACATCTCCTGTGCACTGCCTTCTTCTGATCCCCCCACAGATGTTCAATTCGATTCAGGTCTGGGTGTGTGCTTTGGATCGTTGTCATGCTGGTGAATGAAGGTAAACTTCATCTTCTGCTTTCTAACGGAAGCCTGAAGGTTTTGTGCCAAAATTGCTTGGTATTTGGAACTGTTTCAAATTACTTTCCACAGTGACATTATGCTGCCACCACCATGCTTCAACTTTGGTTTCATCAGACCATAATTTGCCCACATGCTTCTGGGAGACTTGGATGTTGGATATTTTTCTCCGTAAGAAAAGGCTTCCGTCTTGCCACCCTAACCCATAGCCCATACATATGAAGAATATTGGACAGTGTTGTCACATGTAACACACAGCCAGTATTTGCCTGAAATTCCTTCAGCTCCTTTAATGTTGCTGTAGGCCTCTTGGAAGCCTCCCTGGCCAGGTTTTCTTCTTGTCATTTCATCAATTTTGGAGGGACGCCCAGTTCTTGGTAATGTCTTTTTTTGTGCCAATATTTTCTCCACTTGATGATGACTGTCTTCACTGTGTTCCATGGTATATCTAAAGCTTTGGAAATTATTCTGTACCCTTCACCTGACTGATATCTTTCAGCAATGAGATCCATCTGATGCTTTGAAAGCTCTCTTTGGACCATGGCTTTTGCTCTGAGATGCAACTAAGAAAATGTCAGAAAAAAACTACTGGAACAGCTGACTTTTATTTGTGATTAGACAGTGTCGCTATAAATGATGGCAGGTGTGTAATGACTTCTGTTTAAGGTGTTTGAATGTGATTGTTTAATTCTGAACACAGCCAAATCCCCAGTTATACAGTTTTTCTCATTCGTTTTGGTGCATTTCTTAGATCTCAAGTGCAATTGTTGATACTACTTGTACAAATTCTAGATCATTTAATCACTTGTGCACATCATGAAAGCAACTTCTTAATCCCTTGAACAAATTACATTTGTACATATTGCAATTGATTATATATAAGTGTCAGATGTTTTCTACATTTTCAATTGCTCATATCATGTTGATCAAAATATAGTAGATGGTTCTCTGTTGAATAGTCTTACCTTAGAAAATATTTAGGCATTAGTTCCTGTCTTAATGTCACAAACAGATTGGCGTAGTGTGGTGGAAGCCATAGGCAGAGTCAGTTGATCCGTTTAACAACAAACTGTAAATGGTGAAAAAAGGCTAAACTGTTGTAACTAGAAATGAATATGCGCATATAGTGTCTTAATATAAAACATCCCAACAACAGCAGCAGAACAACAACGACAAAACACTCACCTTTAATTAAACCGTGTGACATGGAACAATGCTAAGCAAGGAGTGACTTGCTAGCAACCCCTTTATATCCCCACTAATTACAAAATAGAACACATCTGTGAAGACAAAGGCTGCATCTGAAATCGCGTATTTCCAAACTATATAGTATGCGAAAAACAGTAGAGTAGTATGTCCGAAATCATAGAATTCAAAAAACAGTATGCGAAAAGTACCCGGATGACCTACTACTTCCGGCGAAATTCTGAAGTGCGCATACGATGGACACTTTACTATCCCATAATGCAAGGATAGTATATAAACGATAAGTAAACAATTGTCTTGTTAAAAGTGTAGATAATGTACATTTTCGCGCTGTATGTCAATTCTAACAAGGCGCATGTAGTACGTCCGGACTCCATTCATACTACACGGATTCATACTATATAGAGCAACCTTTTTTAACGATGGCAAAGTACGTTCTAATTTAAATGTAGTACGTACTCACATAGTACGCGATTTCGGACGCAGCCAAAATGTAAACAAAGTGCAACACATTGTGCAACACGAAATAGGCCCGTGTACCTCACCACTCGTGACACATAAGCTATGCACAATTGTTGAACTATTTGTCTTAAACTGTCAATGTGTTTTACACATTACTATTAGCAAAAAAGCCTGAATCGATGAATCAAGCAGGTGAATCTTGACTTTCACTAATAAAGGGAATGTAAAGTTTGTCCACCTTATTCACCATTCCTTAACTCAATTGAGGAGTTATTTTCAGCATGGAGGTGGAAGGTGTACGATCGCCAGCCACACACACACAGATGACCCTACTGGTTGGAGGTGGGAGGTGTACGATCGCCAGCCACACACACACACACACACACACACACACACACAAACAGATGACCCTACTGGTTGGAGGTGGGAGGTGTACGATCGCCAGCCACACACACACACACACACACACACACACACACACAAACAGGTGACCCTACTGGCTGGAGGTGGAAGGTGTACGATCACCAGCCACACACACACACACACACACACACACACACACACACACACACACACACAGTCAGACAGACAGACAGACAGACACACACACACACACACACACACACACACACAAATGACCCTACTGGCTGGAGGTGGAAGGTGTACGATCAGCACACACACTGATGACCCTACTGGCTTGGTAAAGGCATTTCAAAATATTCTTTACACGTTACATTGAAAGGTAAAATATCCGGTGTGATGTGGATTAGATGAGAATATGGCCCGACAGACAGGAACATCTAGATGTGTAGAGACAGCACTAGATCAGTGCTGAGTGCAAAGTTGTGCCTTTGTGGTGTTTCCTTGTGTTTCTTTCTAATTTACTGTTTTCCCCTTTGTGCCTCTTGTCTTTTTCTTACTAAATTATTTTGTTTTCTTCCTTTCATACAGTAGTACTAGTAAAAGCTGTGAAAAACAAAATCCAGTCCAGTCTCTTTCAATCAATAACCCAAATACATCAATATGTAAATGAGTATTGTTGAAATTGATATATGCCATGTAGAAGAAGTGCATTTTTAATACAGTAACTGTCATCCAAACCGTAGCCTAAGTTTACATCAGGTAATACTGTCAAAGACAGGTGTGTAGAAAGAGACAGGTGTGTAAGACAGTGTAGAGACAAGTGTGTAAAGACAAATGTGTAGAGGCAGGTGTGTAAAGACAGGTGGTGTAAAGACAGGTGTGTAGAGACAGGTGGGTAGAAAGGGACAGGTTTGTAGAAAGAGACAGGTGTGTAGAAAGGGACAGGTGTGTAGAAGGAGACAGGTGTATAGAAAGGGACAGATGTGTAAAGACAGGTGTGTAGTGACAGGTGTGTAATTACAGGTGTGTAAAAAAGACAGGTGTGTAGAGACAGATGTGTAATGACAGGTGTGTAAAAAGACAGGTGTGTAGAGACAGGTGTGTGGAGACAGGTGTGTAAAAAAAGACAGGTGTGTAGTGACAGGTGTGTAAAAACAGGTGTGATGAAATAAACAGATGTATAAAGGGCGACACCTGGTTTGGCTGAATACAGTCAGTCAGTAGGGGCAGGGCTCGATCAGCAATTGCTGGGTGGCATGTGTGGTTACAATGCTACACCAGACTCAGTTGTAGTGCATCTATTAAGTTGTTCAATTTTCTGTGGTAAATTTTGTCTTCAAAGTTTTGCTTTTTTTATTGTATTCATTTAGTTACTGTATCACTATTACGACCTAAACAGGTTTGCTTTGGAAACCATCCATTCATGCCAATAAAGCACCTATTGAACTGAATCAGATGGGCGGTTGCTCGATTTCTGGAGATGTTAGAGGTTCTAAAAAAGAAAATCTTAAAAACATACAGACAAGATCTGTTGCTAATTCGTACTACCGATCTAGATTTTTTTATATTGCATACTCACCATAAATTCATTCTCACTCCACAACAACAAACCTGTGTTGCTGGCCCTCTACATTGGCAGGTCTCAGGAGAATGTGTCCCCTTCCTGTACACAGATGAAGAGTCCATCAAATTCAAGTTGTTATACACATAACCTGAAATATGTATAGAGTAAAGATGCTGCTGGGGATTTATTCATGGTTGAGAGGCCAGTCTCCAACTTTGTGACAATGCGACAGTGGCAGGCCTGATCACTGATAGCAACTAGACAGCTTGTATGGAAGTCAGAGATCTGGCTGGGTGCTGCTAGAAAATCAATATCTGCCTCAAAATTATTAAGACAAAAAACTTGATCATGGATTACAGAGACCAGCACACCGCTATCTACATTGACTGAGGCTCTGGTGACGCGAGTCCAGAGCTTTAGGTTTGTTGGTGTACAAATGAGAAATGAACATGCTTCACACACCCCACACACACACACACACACACACACACACACACACACACACACACACACACACACACACACACACACACACACACACACACACACATGGTTAAGAAAACACGTCAGTGCCTTTTCAACCTTGTAAGGCTTTACATGCATGGGCCTTGAGATCACAAGGCGCATTCACACCACCTGCGACCAAATGTCCTATGGCATAGTTAAGTCTCTCAAGGTAGAATAATGTAATTGGCCCTCAGATCCCAAGTTATCTGTTCACCTTCTACCCCTAACCCATAAGACTGTAGAATACCCAATATTGTGCGTTTTTGGCATTTCAAACTGATTGTGTACCATACTGGACTCTACCCACGTTTGGCCTTGTTCACACAAAAACCCTTTCACACATACTGATACTTATACATTCATATAAGATGCTGCTACCCGGCTACCTCAGCTTATCCCATGTATATGGACAGTACATAAACCTCAACATTCTTGTACAACATGACATTTTATGCAGTACTGGTACTCACTGAGTAGAGCCAAGCAATTGTGCAACCCACACAGTTTAATGTGAAGATTTAATATTATCTGACTGGACGGACGCAGGTTAAGTCTGTACAGTGTGATAGTAAGGTTAATGATGTTTTACCAGGGGGGAAACCCTATGTTAATTTTGCTGTGACTGTCTTCTCCTTGACTGTTATGTTGTCAGGACAACACAACCACTTTAGTGAACTGAAACATTGGTACACATGGTCTGGGAGTCTGGTGTGGTGTGCATTAGGAACCAGGATTTTTTTTTACAACTTTACATCATATGGTTTGAGAGGCCATAGAGCTGGGATGAAATGAGTTCCTGGTTTCAAGATCGAATTAAATATCCCAAATAAAAATGCAGTCTTTTTTACGCCTTTCTTTTATGAAGTTCCTCTCTTTTTCACCGCCAAGTCATTGCTGTGTTTTCCCATGCTTTAATTCCCGGGCAAAAGTTTCAAACAAAAACAATCCGACAATACACAGATGCTGTCCTTTAGCCCTTACGCCCCTGGCTTAACCCAAAACTATCATTCATAACCTTTATGAGAAGGTCTGAGTGAAAGAGGTGCGGTAAACACGGAGAGCTGGACGAAGAGGGAGGTGCAGGGGGAGCAGAGGAGAGCAACACGGCAGCTTATTTAGAAGACTTCCTTTATTGGAACATGTGCAGGCAGTTCACTCACAAAGGACTTAAATAGGATATTTTCTGTTCCCTATAGTTGCTTTACCCTTTTAAGTTCCGAGAGGGGGGAAAAAAAAGTAAGTTTACAACTCCCTCCTCAATAGGGGCTCTTCACTCACAGGTTGCCGGGACCTGAGTGACCTACGAAAGTTAATTAGGAGCTGAACAAAGAGCGAGCCCGAGCAGAATGCCTCGCCTCTCCTCCAGCCAAAGATGTCATCCATTAATTAGGAAAATCTTTAAGGTGGCCTTATTGAATTTACAGAAAGCCCCGCGGTTGGCGGGCAACAGTTTTTTGATCAAGCCCTTTCTCAAACAATGCCTTTTCTGAGGGGTTAAAAAAGAAGAAGAAAAAGTGAGGAGATTGGTAAGGTTGGAGTAGAGAGAGAGAGAGAGAAAAAGAAGAAATAAAGGGAGTAGAAAAAGAAGAAACGTATGGGTTTCCAGTGCCGTACAGTCTAATGGGGGAGCTGCCAATTGTGACATCTAAGATTCACATGGGTATGGGGGGCATACTTCTGGGATGATGTCATGCAAAGGCAACCTGGGGGCTTGGGAATAGGGAGAGGGGGGCGGCAGAGGTCTGTGAAGGGAGGGGGGGGTCCAACACACTGAAGCCAAAGGGACTACTCAAAGTTAACATTGCTGCCTGTATCTGGGTAGAGTCCTTCTCCCTTACAGAGTTAGGAGAGGCTTTTCTTGGCATCCCACCACACACACACACACACACACACACACATAAACAACAAATCAAAGCAGCACCTACTTCACAGATAACACTGAGTTATCTTTACTGTACTAAGTGCATAATTTCTGGCAAGTGAAATTATATAATAAGAAATATAATTTAACAAATTACCGTGTGCTTTCCCCTCATTATTAATAACTTGAATAATTCAATAACCTGGTTAACCATATTAAATACCGTACTCCATCTGGAGCAATGACAAAATGATTGAATTAACATGAAGTTTTTTCGCAGAATACATTTTTTTGCTGACTGTATGATACACAAAAAATTTGATGCTTTCACATAGTTTTTTCATGTCATATAAATCTGTCTTGGAATGCCAGCAAAAACATCGATCCAGAATGTCAATCATATCCACTCATGTGAACAATTAACATCTCGGATTGCAGGCTGATATTTCCACACGTCACTAAAGTCATTGCAGCTTTCCCTTCAGGACAGGAATAGCAAGTCCATTGTATACACACATTCAGGACACCTGGCTCAGCCTGGCTCATGCAACGAGGAAAATCATGAGCAAGATACTAAAGACAATAAAAATAATATATATAATATGTGAAAGATCTTATCGGCTTGTAATACTGAGCTGAATACCATGTGAGAAAAGTTAATAACCCTTTCTGTGACTAAAACCCATAGTGCCATCTTGGTAAGATTATCTTGGTAAGATCAGGAAAGCTCCTCCTCAATCTCTCATAGCGTTTACTGTCACTGCCTCACAGGGGTCGAACTGACGTCACCCCCCCACGCCAACCCTCTGTGCAGACTAATCGGAGGGGAGGATCTATGTGTTTTGTTGCTTGTCAAAAACAATCAGTCGTCAGGCCATTACATTTACAGCACGTCGTGCTTTAATTGGTGTAACGCACTGAGCTCTGAAAGGCGGGGTGGGCGACCCACAAAAACCAACGCTCTGGGACAGAGAAAACACTCACACAAAACTGCTCTTCACAGACGAGAGAAAAAAACTTTTAGTTAGCTACTAACAGGGTGATATACATTTGTTATTTTTATTTTATGTGATACCAAGTAAAAAAAAAACAGAATCAGTGTTTGGCCCAAAATGTACTCACTTAACATTGTTAGGTAACAACTGAGAAGCCACTATGAGAGAGATCAAGCATGTTTGAATCAAAAGATGGTTGTCATACCAAAAAAGCTGGAATATTGCGACTCCCTGTGCACACTTGGCAATATCTGGAACCCACCAGCAAGAAGGGTTATGTGGGACTTATAATTTAACATATACTGTATATGTTGGATGCATTGTACCTAAAATAATCAAAGTTACATCTGGAGTATATAGCCTTTTATGCGAAGGCCATTATTCTTTGAAGAATTTAAACTGAAATGTGGCTGAAGGTGTGAATGAATGTGAAGGCTACTACGTATTATGTCAGTTGTAATAAAACATGTACAATCTTTCCAAGTGAGTTAAGTGCTTTCCAACACACAGATTTGGGGGGTTAAAACTGGGGGGGACTTTTAATGCTCTGGGGTCTGCTGTGTTTTTCCGTGTGGCAGAGGGGTGCACATTGTGTTTATAGGGGGTGTAAAACTGGTTTAGCAGATTATCTTAATTTAATTATATCTGTCCTTCCCCTGTCTTGTTTTATTCAACTGTTATTAGAAGAATCTGAGATTAATTCAGGAGCCTACTTTAGAAATATACTATGTGGTACAAACATGCCATCACCCTTGCCCTATTCTTGCAATCTACAATGCTGGTGTTACTGAACCAGCCTCCATTTCACACCCCACTATTTCATCACCACTATTAAACAATATTTATGTGGTCTAATAACCATACTCAACTTAAATGTAACTTTTATTTTGTTTATATGAATATTCATTATCTCTGCAAATGTACCAATGTCAATAATATACAAAGTGGACATTATTCATTAAGATCTGTATCATTGGTTTTCAATTGATTCACATTTAGCTGGATAAATTAATAGAACTTGCCTCTCTATCCCATATAGCAAAGGGGACTTCCAAGGACAGAGGGGACCTCATATATAATGTACACTATAATAAATAATATAGGTGGGGGGAAAGAAGCACATCCAAATGACAAACTGCCTCTTGCAATCTATTAGACTCATGTGTTTCCTTAAAAGTATTCAGACACTTGGGCTTTTCAGTTAAAATTACTCAATATTTTATGCGAAACTCACTAAATAATCTGGGAATATCAGCACAAACTAGCAAAGGCAGTGGTGTTAATAAATCTGTGATAACATGACTGGGAATTTATTAAACATTGTCAAAATATGAGGTTGCATGCTTCTAATATTTAGAGATGGTGCCACTTTTTTTTAAAACAAAGATTGGTCAAGTGGAAATATGTTAGGGAAGGTGGTGAGGTTTGTATTAATTATACCCATAGTACAACCAGCCTTCCTCCCCCAAAAAAATAACAATCTCTCCCTAACCTTTAGACCCACAAAGAAAACCCTAATGCAGAACATTGATACAAGGACTTTAATAGGCTTTAAGCTTTAATACAATTAACATTTTTGTTTTGAAGTATGTAACACAGTTAAAAGTAAAACCCCCAAAACAACACAAAATCAATTACAGCTGGCTAGTTGTTGAAGTAAAAAATTACTTGTTTCATTTGTCCTCAACTTTTTCATTTTTGTAATTCTGAATTTATTAGATGTATGTCCTGTAAATGTAATTCCTGGTCACGGCCATGCAAGCAACAATTCATGGGGGTCTCCCATATAGCAGGACAAATTAGCTCAGTGCTGAACAGGCTGGTGTAGGGTGGGTGTCAGAAAATGTTATCTTGCTTAATCATGCTCTAGTGACTCCTTGTGTTAGGTCAGGTGACTACAAGCTTAACGATGGGCGTTGAGCAGTTAATGCGTTCCCCTCAAAGCACTTGGACGCTGGCGTGACCGACCTGGGTGAACGAGCAGAAAGATAAAAAGAACAGCTTGGAGAGATGTCAGTTCTCCAGGCCTATTTCCTCTGCATGTTATAGAACATTTTAAATATGCTGTTGTATTGTTATAATTGGACAATGGTGTTCCAGACAACTTCCAGGAAACATGGGACACTGAATGTTAAATGTACATTCTGATGCTGTTTTGTTTCATAAGACTCAGCTAACTTAATCATTAAGTTTCAACCGGAATTGCTACTCACCAGAGGTTCTGCCCTCCTACATTCAGTTAACAGACACCCAAACCGCCACAAGGAGACGCTATAGCGCAGGACAAAACAAGGCATCTATGTCCGATGACGAACTACCCCAAAGTTGGATGTTGCTGGCCAATTGCTTTATGGTACATGACCCCTGAACTAAGCTGTAGGGGGGTTCGAACCGTAGTCTCACTGGCAGCTGACTGCATCAATAAACCAAAAAGTTAAAGGGGTTTAAAGGATTGACTGGGGTGGTTTTAGAGGTCCGTTGTGGCATTAAACTTTCTTAATGGCATGATATATCCACCAGTAGTCCAGGGGAAAAATGTCAGAAAGGGCCGATTGTATTTGTGGGCCTAACAACTTTATCCCTGTTGCACTCCTCCACACCCTCCGACTTATACTCTCTCTCGCTCCCTCTCATTCTCTCTCGCCCCCTGGTTCAGTTTGGGCACTGGAGGGTGTCAGCCGGGGTTTATGTCCAGTTCACTGGAGCTGAAAGAAGTCAGGTTCTGGTCTTGTTATGAAACAAGACGTATCTGCCTCCCAGTTCGCGGGAGCGATGAGATGTGGTTGGGACGAGCGGTGTTCTGTGCGCGTCATGTTCTGTGCGCGTCATGCCCGTCCCCAGGAGGCGACCAGCAGTGGGGAAGTCAAAGCCGCTTTTGTGTCACTTCTGCCGGCTGCATGTTCGTTCATTATCCGGTCTGTGCGCTCAGACAACACAGGCATTCCGAGAGCCGACCGACCCAGTGGACGGAAGAGCGCACAGCACCGGCAAAGATGAACTTACACCGCACTATAAGAAAGGAATCAGAGTGAACAGTTAACAATTGACACAATTATTATCAAGTCAAACCTATAAGGTTCCTGCGCATGTTTATAGATCCAGATGTTTTGCAATTAAGATTCGGTCATATATTATTAACCATATAGGGGGGAGGCCATGCAGGGTGCGGAATACTCCACTCCTTATTCACTATATAGGTTCACCCCAAAGTGAAACTATTATGCACCAACTCAAATAACCATACCAACGTTTAATCGTTTTAGCACAATCAATTCTAACTTTCGAAATAGCCAGTGAATGGCAATTAATCTGTTGGCAGTTCATGCTTTGCGGTCTTGGGAAGCAGTTAAGGAGCATCCGTTTTTTCCTCCAGAAAGTGAAAGTGCGCGTCATTGAACGCCTTCATAGAGCCCGGACTTGACGGTTCTCCCTCTGGCTCAGATCACTTCCATTGGGCCAGGACTTTACGGTTCTCCCTCTGGCTCAGATCACTTCTATTGAGCCGGGACTTGACGGTTCTCCCTCTGGCTCAGATCACTTCTTTAGAGCCCAGAATAGCCTCGAACAGCCCTGTCTTGATCCGCATCAATTGTCATCCCGGGTTCCGAGCCACTTTGGCCGCCAGTGGGTGAAGTCAGGGATAATCCCTGGAGAGGGAATCACGGTGGAAGAGAAAGGCAACAATAACCAAGTCAAGCGTAAAAAATGAAGGCGAAATCTCTATTATCAACTCACTGCATTTCCCAGCGATGTAGTAAAGATCATTAGTTTGTGATTCAAGACAGACGCCTAGGGAATAATATGGGGTCGCACTGGATTGGTATAGTCTCACACGATGAAGAGTGCAATATTTAGGTAAAAGGGGGCCTCGCATTTGCAAAATCCTTCTCACATCCCGACATAACCATTAAATTCAGACTGACTTTATGTTGTATAGAAAGCGAAAAACAAGAAAAGAGGCACAGTTCTCCAATGAAAGAATGAGGTTTTTGTGGATTAGGGACGGCCCGAAGGATATAGAATAACTTTTGCATAACTTTAGAGCTATTTTCTCCCCATAAATGTACTGCTAAACTAGTTGAAGTTAACCCTTTAATGCCTCCCATTTCCCAGACTTCAGCAGGTTAATACCAATTATATTACATGTTATATTACATGACGCATTCGCTTTGAAAATAAATGTATTATTGTTATCTGGACAAAGCTTATAACTCATATAACTCTTAAATTATATTCAAAATAATGATTATTACGATTTTAGCAGCCTTTTAGAAAAACGGGCTGGGCGTATTGATATTTTAAATGTTATGAATAAAAGTTTGGCGTATTTGAATTTATTTTAACAATTGTGCTATGGGCCTATATAGCCTAAATACAAATACAAATGTAGCGAAATTCTGGCCTTTTTGTATAGCCTAATCAAATAAAAAATGTAGCCTATGTATGTATTCAGTACTCTTGGCTTGTGTGTAATTCCATTTATTGATCATGCTCATCAATCCTCAAGAGAAATATGACATTCTTTGTTTCATTTACTAATGATATCTATTGACCGTGAAATCATGAGGCGGTTGTCTGGTGGGGTCCTGTGTCTCATCACCTCACTAAATAGCCCTCCAGGCGATGGGATGCACTCTGCCAGCTAATTAGTGATTTGTGTCCCCTTGGAGCCCGGCTCGGTATCACACATGCTAATGAACCCCTTCAGTCGGTTCATCCTGTCCATTCGCCATGGAATTAACGGGCACACTAATGAAATTCCGATTTGGTATACTTTCCTGATTGGGACAATGGAAAATCTGTCTTACTTGGGAAAAAGTACAAATAGCGGTACATATATTTGTATGTATAATGGGGGTTTTTAAATGGATAATAAATGTTTACCATTAGGTTATAATAATAATCGTTATTTATCAGCGTCATACCATTATTCGTTTATTTTAATTTATCATTGCATATCGCATCCATTGATTTCGATTTTTTTCTGTGTGATTATAATCTAGGCTACTTTATAATATTCAAGTCTAAGTTTTCAAAAATACAAAAAGTATGAACTTCGGAACAATTAAATGAGCTAGACGAAAAACAGCTTCTTTGTAATGATCAGACGGTGGTATATTATGAGTTGTGCACCGGAAGAAATAATCCATAAAACCCGGCATATTCCTGTGCAGACTTCAGAGCAGCATTAGAATAGGCCCTAATGCCAGGCATTCTGTTCCGCTTATTCTCATTAGGCTCTGATGACTGTGGAATTGCTGCGGACTGCAAGTTATCAAGAGCCAATTTCGCATTAAAGACCATTGACTGCAGTGGCTTGATTCGAGGGTTGTAGACAATTATCCCAATCAGAATTTGAGCCCAGATCATTTACCATGAATCCCTGATTATTTGCTCGTGACATGCACACATTCGGAAATTGCATGGTGTCAAAACCCGCGACAGTCAATGATGAGGAGGCGAGTGATGAGAGATCAGGTGGTCCAGCTCTCCTCTCCAACACACGCTCATCTTCACAAACTCACTCATTACTGGCTTCCTCGAGTCCTGCGTTTCTTGTCTTTCTGTCTTTCAAACAAGCACAATCACAAGCCTTGTCCACACACACATTTAAGGCCAACATTTTGTTTGATATAGTTTTCTCCCTTTTTGTCTCATCTTCCACAGGTTTGAAGTACATATTTTGCCAAAAGCAATTCAGTATTAAATTGACCAAAAGACCCAAAAGGAATTTCAGGTGAAACGTCGAAAGTTACATTTAAAGGACTATATGTTGTGCTGTATGACTGCACGTTGGAGTTTAACGAAAAACAGAGGAACAGGGGTCAGATATTATAGACACTTTTCTTTTTTTAAACAGTAAGAAATTGACTGTTCAAGGTTGGTGTAAAAATGTATTTAGTTTGACGACACCTCAAACGGACACATCAAACAGGAAGTTGACCTACATTTCACAACTGATTAAAACATGTATTCGACTTAAACATTGGTCGGGGATATTTCATAATCTCACCCAATGTCATCAAATCATCAAATTCATTTCAATATCAGCCTCAATTTTTTTTACCATTGAATATTATTTTAACACATGAAATCTAGTAATTGTTCTTATTATCTATGACTTCTTTAGGCATATTGTAATCAATGCACACTTCAGTCATTTTTTCAGCAATTTATTTATTTCCAAATACATTCAATTCAATTTGTGACAATCTTCACTGGATCAACTCCCTGTGGACTTGTAACAGTCGATGTGGAGATGTGTCTTACAAAGCACATTATATGTTTTTCTGGTTCCACCCATGTAGCATTATCCAAGCCATTTTAATTCATGGCCTGCACTAAATTTAATCAGATATTTTCCCTGATATGCAATTTAACTGTTGAAATCGCTAACTTATTTATTTTTAAGTATTCAAAAACTATAAAAATATAAAAACAAAATGTACAGGAATGTCGGCACCCATAATTTTAAATACAGCATTATTAGAAATAATCAGTGACAAATAGTTTTAAGAACACTGTAGTAAGTGTGTTTTTTTAGAATGAAAATACATTATTATTTTGTTTTACAATACCTTACTTTAATGTTTTAGACAATGGTGTTTAAACCATTGCATGACATTGTCACCATACGCTGAAGACCCATGAACTCATCCCCCAGGCTCATTTGCAATTGTCTTGTCATTATCATTCACACCTGGATCCAATTCAGCAAATCAGTATGTGTATAAATGTTTGGCCCTCTGTTTCCAGTTTGTGGATCATTGTTACATGTCTGTCTTCTGTGTTGGTGAGCATCTTGTTAATAGCGGTTTAGTTTGTAATTTTTATATCGCTTCATGAACACTTTATTTTCATTATACTGAATGAAACAAAACATATAAACTGATGTTTTGCAGTTTGTGTTCTTTTGTTTTAATAAAATCCCACAAATGTAATTCTGTCTGCATTCTACCAGAAGAAAATAATGTGGGATACTGGTCTGAGTAGGATATCCCTGGGAAGATGGCTGCAGCTGGAAGCCATCGAACGTCTATTCTAGCCAACTCACAAGCTATCAATAATCTTTTCCTCAAGGCAAGAAACTACTTTTTAATATTTTTAATACTTTTGGACATTCATCTTTTTTGTTGTTAAGGCACCACATGTTGCATTAAAGAGCCACTTCACCGATTTTGCATTTAGCTTTGTATCAGTAGACACATGGTAGTATTTTCCAATGACCCTCCTCCCACCCCTCAACTCCATCTGATCAGTGGCGGCTCCAGAGATGTTCTGTTGCAGGTGCTATGGGGATGCTCGTCACTTAAAGAGAAGGTGCTTCGATTTTGGGGTGTTTCATTATGTAGATCGCCTCGGACCACCCTTGGTAGACACATATAATAATATATATTAAAGTATTCAACTCAAGGGCTATAGATAAAACATACATACGCCTGCCAATGTTAACCTCTGTAAATGATATTTCACATAATCCTGCCACAGTCGAGCCAATAGAATGGAGCAGCAACAGAAGGCTGCACGCTTTGGCCTAAAATGCTCAGATCACGAAATCACACAGCCAGTTACCAACACGAGTCTAATGATGAATCAGCAGTGTTCCTATTATTGGAGCATCATAAATGTGACTAAAGCCAATATTTGTGCTTCAACCACCAAATTAATTACATTTGTAATAGCCAACATAGGGGGAAATCAAGCACTAACCATAGACGTCTTCACAACAAAACAATACGTCTGTTGCTGTGATTGAGTGTGAAGGCATCAATCAGGGCCTGAATTAGATTTTTTAAACTGGGGGGGAATTCCCCCCTTACATGGGTCACAAGGGTGGGGGGTCTAAATATTATGGGGGAGAGAATCACTTTTGATGCATTGGTCTAATTAAATCATCTTCATTTATTAATATCTACACATATGTGTGCATAAATTGTGCATTTCCAGTTGTGCCACATGTGGGTGGCCCCTGCAGACTATCTGGTTTGAGGTTAATAGGTCACTGCACAAAAAACCTAATGAGATTTCCAGTATTTAAATGCATTTTTAAAACTTAAAATGTTTTATTTTGAAAAACCAAATCATGTGCAACATGTGAAAGACCTTTGTAGACAATATGAAAGTAAATTGAGGTTTTCAAGTGATTTCACAAAAAAGATAAATGTTAAATGTTTATTAAACGTCTCTAACACCATTTCCTTAAAAAAACTAAGCTGTGCAAAATGTGAGTGTCCTCTATAAAACAAGTGGTTTGAAGTTTCAAGGGCAAATGGTTAAACAGCTATTGAATTAGTAACGTTGAGACTTGTACTTTAGACGGTCCCTAACTATAAGCACACGGAGATTTCTGTCGGTTGATTACCCGGGTTTAGTGTGGCTGCTTGCGGGAAAACCGGACCTGATCTCGGGCTCCGAATATCTGTTAAATACCCAATATCGAATATCCAACCAGCTTTACCTTGGTCTGAGATGAAGCAAATATATTTGTGCTGGAATTTCTCGCACTATAAAAACTAACCTTGCAGGAATGGTTTAAATTATGCGCAATTCCCGCAATCCCGCACCGAAATTCAAGCCCTGATCAATAATGTTGTCGCAGTCAAGGGTCCTCGTTCTCTCCGTCTATAGCCAAAAGTGCCAGATTACTGGTCCTAGTGTCTCCACTACTGTTCCTCAGGTAGTTTTGTACACGGCCCAGGCAAGAACTACTGTGTTCACAGCTAACTGATGTGACAGGAAGTTTCACGTTAAGGTCCAAAGTTTACCAGGCGCTGCGCCCATTAGCCAAAGCAGATCACCTGTTTGTGCCTCATGTTATTTTATACAAAAATATTTATTTTTAAATTATGATTTAATTCCCGTTTTTAACAACATCAAAAGGACAATTCAAACATGACATTAAAATATAAATATAAAAAATTACAGACATTTCTTGGGGGTGCTGGGCGGGTGCTATGGCAATTATAGGGGGAGCTACAGCACCATCTAGCCCCCCCCTGTCGCCGCCATTGCATCTGATAAGAGGCATATCGTCTCCGGTTACGTATGTAACCTTAGTTCCCTGAGGGGAACGAGACGCTGCGTGAAAACGCTATGGGAACGCTCTCCGTGAGTGCGTCATGAAGCACATGTGTAATCAATCCAATGGCGTGACGGAACGTCACAGACGGGTGACGTCGCGACCAGGAAGTCATAAAAGCACCCCTAATTACCGGCACCTTCAGTTTCTGATGGGCTGAAGCAAGTGCCAAGGGCATGCTGGGAGAATGGCACAGACACGCAGCGTCTCGTTCCCCTCAGGGAACTAAGGTTACATACGTACCGGAGATGTTCCCTATCAGGGAACTTCGAGCTGCGTGAAAACGCTATGGGAACGCCACTACCCACTTCGCCATACGAGCAAGTGTCCGCCATGTGAAGTCAGAGCGCACATTCGGACGAAAGCACCTGCGCCCCTGGCGTGGAGCTAAAGTCAAGCTGGTAAAATCTCACGAACGTGTGCGGTGAGGACCAGCCTGCCGCAACACAGACGTCATGTAGAGACACTTTACCTGACAAAAGGGCTTTTGAAGCCGCCATACTCCTGGTCGAGTGGGCTCGAACAGCCAAGGGTGAAGGCTGACCAGCCGACTCGTAAGCAAGTGAGATGGCCTCAACCACCCACTTGCTCATCCTCTGCTTAGACACAGGACCCCCTCTCTTGGGTGGTCCAAAGCACACGAACAAGTGTTCGGGCAGCCTCACAGGGCAGTTCTGTGGACGTAGGCGTCTAAGGCCCTCACCGGGCAGAGGAGGTTATGCTTCTTCTGGTCCGACGTCAAAAAAGGAGGAGGGCAGAAGGCTTGCAGCACAATAGGCCCAACGATGTTAGTTGGGACCTTGGGGACATACCCGGGTGAAGGTAGTAGAAACGCCTTGACCATCCCGGGTGAGAAGTCCAAGCAAGAGGGCGCCACTGACAGAGCTTCCATATCACCGATCCTCTTCAGAGAAGAGATGACAAGTAAGAAGACCGTCTTGAGGGTCACGAACTTGTCAGGGACCCCCTCAATGGGCTCAAACGGAGCACGGGAGAGGCCTTCTAGTACAATGGCCAGGTCCCAGGATGGCACCCTCATGCCGGCTGCTGGCCTCAGCCTCCGGGCGCCACGAAGGAAGCGTAATACCAGTGGGTGTCTCCCCAGAGAAACCCCATTTAGAGGGACATGGCATGCGGACAAAGCCGCCACCTACACCTTCAGTGTGGATGGGGGTAGACCTGTAGAGAAGCGTTGCTGCAGGAACTCCAGTACTGCAAACACTGGGCAGTTAACTGGGTCCGCCTGCCGCTCTCTACACCACGAGATGAACAGTTTCCACCTGGCGGCATACGCCTTCCTTGTGGCTGGAGCTCTGGAGTGAAGGATGGTCTCAGCGACCTCAGTCGAGAGACCTGAAACTAAAAGGCGGGCCCCCTCAGAGGCCTGGCCCATAGTTTTCACAGCTCCGGGCGGGGGTGAACTGGATGACCCCATGCGCCTGGGAAAGCAGGTCCCTCCTGATCGGCATCTCCAGGGGAGAGCCGACGAGGAGAGATATTAGGTCCGCAAACCATACTCGGGCCGGCCAGTACGGTGCTACGAGCAGTAGACTGACCCGCTCCTGACGGATCCTCTCCAGAACTCCTGGGAGCAGAGCAACCGGGGGGAAAGCGTACAGGCGTGACCTCAGCCATGCCTGCACCATGGCATCCAGCCCCAGTGGGGCTGGACGAGCCAGCGAAAACCACAGAGGACAGTGTGACGTCTCTCTGGACGCAAACAGGTCCACTTCGGCCCGACCGAAGTGCGACCAAAAGAGCTCCACCACCTCGGGATGGAGTCTCCACTCCCCGGGCCTCGGCCCCTGCCTCGACAGGGTGTCTGCCCCCTAATTTAGGTACCCCGGGATAAAAATGGCCCTTAAAGAAAGGAGCTTCCCGTGGGACCACAGAAGGACCTGGCGGGCCAGATTGTAAAGTGGGCGTGAGCGCAGACCCCCCTGGTGGTTGATGTAAAAAACCACCGATGTGTTGTCCGACCGGACAAGGACATGATGACCCCTTAGGTCTGGGAGGAAGTGCTTCAGAGCCTGGTAAACTGCCAGCATCTCTAGCCAATTTATGTGCCATGATAGCTGATGGCCCCGCCAGAGCCCTTGAGCTGGGCGACCACTCATGATCGCCCCCCAGCCGGTGAGGGAGGCATCCGTCGTTAGTGTAACACGACGACACGGAGCTCCCAACACAGGACCCGACGGAGCCAGAATCAACCAATCGTCGATGTAAATGAGGATGCGTATGCCCTGGAGGCGCAACGGCGCCAGGGCAGCGTCTATACATCTCGTGAACGTACGGGGAGAGAGTGCTAGGCCAAATGGAAGAACCCGATAATGGTACGCTTCGCCCCCAAAAGCGAACCTCAGGAACTTCCTGTGTTGTGGAAGGATGGAGATGTGGAAATAGGCGTCCTTCAGATCTATCGTGACAAACCAGTCCTCGGACCTGATCTGTGATACGATCTGTTTGAGAGTGAGCATTTTGAAGCTGAGTCTCCCGACCGTCTGATTCAACAGACGTAGGTCTAAAATAGGACGCCACCCCCCATCCTGCTTGGGAACAACGAAGTACCGGCTGTACCAGCCCGACTCCCTGCTGAGAGGAAGAACTCGTTCTACAGCCCCTTTTAGCAGGAGAGTCTGTACCTCCTGCTCCCGTACCAGAGCCTGCTCTGGGCCCACCACTGTGGGCAGGACCCCATTGAAACGAGGCGGATGCGTCCTGAATTGGATGGCATACCCGCTCTCGATTATCCGCAGGACCCACTGAGATACATTCGGCAGGGTCTTCCACCCTGCCAGAAAATCTACTAGGGGTACCAGCCTCTCGAGGCTGGCCTCTGGAGTAACAGGTACTGCAGACACAGTGCCCTGTAACAGCGCACTGGCAGGGAACAACTGGTTCGACAGTTCTGGGCCCCTCCTCGGAGGAGGCGAGCGCCCCTCGGGAAAACGCTTGCCTAGGCCACCCCGCTGAGGGCACCAGGAGAAGCTCACTACTCCCCTGGTGGGGACCCCCAGCGGTTTGACCCCCCTGTCAGGGTCTCTTAGACAAAGCCTTCTTGGGTGTAGCGACAGGCCTCGGAACTGTCCTACCCCTCGAAGGCCCTGCCTGTGAGCGTCGCCCCCCGGCCCACGTGTGGGGGCGCCCGAGTAGCGACACTCACTCTCTGCTGCGCCCGGTGTGCCGTGCTCGGCGCCGGGCGGGGCTGCCCCCGTCCGACAGCCCCCGCGACGCGGCTACGACGGGGGAGAAATTTCTGGAAGGCAGCCGCCTGCCTTCTCTCCTCCTGAAACCTCTCGACGACCGAGCCAATAGCAGGGCCAAAGAGGCCGTCGGGGGAAAGAGGCGCGTCCAGAAGGAAGGCTTTCTCCCTATCTCTCATATCAGAGAGGCTTAGCCAGAGATGCCTCTCCGTAGCCACCAAGGCTGCCATAGCACGGCCCACTGATTTGGCCGTCTCCTTAGTGGCACGAAGTGACAAATCCGCCGCCTGACGAAGTTCTCGAACATCATCAGGACTTACAGTCTCCCCCTGAGCCCCGTCGCTAAGCAGCTCTGCCTGATATGCCTGTAGAATAGACATAGTATGCAGGCAGGAAGCTGCCTGACCCGCCGCCGAATAAGCTTTGCCCACCAGCGCCGAAGTAGTCTTCAACGCCTTGGAGGGCAATGCCGGTGTCCTCAGAGACGATGCCGCGGGAGATAAATGGCTAGCCAGTATCTCCTCCGCGACCGGCATCGGTCCGTACCCATGAACATTAGCCTCGGCAACATTAGAGTACATATGAGTCCGCGGATTAAACACCCGGGACGACACCGGCTTATTCCAGGACCTCGACACCTCAGTGTGGAGGTCCGGGAAGAAAGGCAAACACCGGCGAGGAGGTAAAGCACGGGAGGGCAAGAATCGTTCATTCAACTTACTGGTTGAAGCAGACTCCTGCCTGTCAGCCGGCCACTCGATGTTGAGCTTCCCCACAGCTCGGGTGAGTACCTCCAGCAGCTCCTCGTTCGCGGGTGACTGAACCAACAATTCAGCCTCCGCCTCGAGGTTTTCAACCTCCATTTCCTCAGAACTGGACGGCTGAGAAAAAGGTGCATCCCCCAGGGCGGAAGAAACCCGCGCGGGTGCTTCCGGACCCCGAGCTGAGGCACTGGCTCTAGCAGACGAAGACCGAGAAATTGCATGAGCCGTCTCGGAACCGCATGCTAGATCCGCTTGCGAACCCCACGACGTCAGTCGGCGCCGTGCCTCGGCAGCGGCGGGACCTGAACCGCGGGGAACGCGAACCGAGCCGCTTTCCTGAAAAAGCGCCAGGCGAGAGCGAAGTGTACGGATGGCGAGACGGTCGCAATGCTTACAGCTAGCCTCTTCCAAGGCTAGCTGGGCATGCTCTTCTCCCAAACAAACTACGCACAGAACATGTGTGTCCCGGCCCGTGAGAAAGCGGTTGAGGGAGAAGCACACTGTCTGAAACGCCGCTCGGTTGCCATAATCGCGGTGAGCTCTTGTACAAAAATGCCAAGAAAATTTCTGAATTAACAACGTAATAGCAGAAACCCACGAGGACTGTCACAACATGCACTTGCTGAAGCAACAAAAAACTGAAGGTGCCGGTAATTAGGGGTGCTTTTATGACTTCCTGGTCGCGACGTCACCCGTCTGTGACGTTCCGTCACGCCATTGGACTGATTACACATGTGCTTCATGACGCACTCACGCAGATCGTTCCCATAGCGTTTTCACGCAGCTCGAAGTTCCCTGATAGGGAACTTGATTTTAGGTCAGGAAAAAATCCTCCAATGACGTAAAATGACGATTTTTACATCATTGGAGGATTTTTTAAAAGAGGCTACGAACTACAGACAGAAGTAGATACTACTTCCGCATTTTTATCAACCCGCCCATATGGGGTGGGGCCTCGTCACAGATTTTCAAAACAGTGTCCGCCATCTTGCAAACCCGATCTGGCTTTTGGGGAAATTACAGTTTTAGACTAAACACAATGACAGAAAGTAATTTTGAAGACGAAATGGAAGAAAGGGATTTTGAAGATCTGTTGCGCGAATCCAATGTTCGTGGCTGCCTGTACGAGCCGCAATACAGCGAAACACAGTTGCGGTTGACGGAGGAACAAGAGGCTGCTGCTGCAGAAGAGCGAAGCTTGCCTGGCGGTCATGAGGAAGAGCCCGTACAGAGGCGGAGGCTGGGGCGGACTGGTGGTGCCAGTGCTCTCGCTGTGTGCCTCTGGACACAGATAGAGTCCCGCTGCTGTTGCGAATTTCAGCGATGCCATTTTCTTCTTGAAGAAATAACTGAATCTGCATTAGAAACGGGACCGGGCCATGCGTAATAGAGCACCCCAGCTTTGATCCACACGAGTTTTTGAAACTTATTTCAGGATTCCGAAGGTCAATGGGAAACGCCAGCCAAAGCCCGCAGGGACAAACGGACGCAGTATAAGTGAGTATTTATTAGTTGTTCACGTCAGTTAGCTGAGCTATCGGTTATATTTACCGAGCGCAGCATTTACCATTTACATATATGCTAGCTAGTCTATTGTAGGTGCAAATAGCTTGCGTTGCTAACGTTGTGCTTATTGTTTTCAGACAATATCGCCTAACAGCCTACCGTCATTTCGTGGAATGGGTCCTGCAAGGAGAGAGACTGGGGAAAGGCTATATCGTCTTGTTTTGCCTGCCTGTGTTGTTCAGGACATCAGACAGAGATTTCCAGCTAGTGACGGACAATACTGTGGCTATCAAGAAACTGCTGAAGCTCTGGAAATTGTTTATATTATGTTTAAAAACAATAAAAGTTCAAAGTTTATAATGTATTACTTTGATTTACAAAAGAGTACAGGGAAATATGAAGAAATGTATATACTTTTATTAATTACAAATATTCTCGGAACACTGTTTGCACCGCTCTAAATGTTCAACGGGAAAACGATGGAAACTAACTACATGTCCTTTCCTTGTGTTGGATGTACATCCCGGTACAACGCAAGGCTAGTATTTAAATTACTTTATCCAGAAACTCGTCACGGAGACTCATGTTAACCGGTGTCTTCTGTTTTCCAGTCAATTAGCTAGTAGCTAGCCTTCCCTTCTGCCTGCCCTCTCGAGCCGGTAGGCGTGGCTTGGGAGTGGATTCTTAGAGTAGCGAAACAAGTGCATTCTGGGATTTGGTGTATTTCATCCACATGAGCCAAAAACACATTTTAATCTTTTTCTCTGCCTAGAAGGCACAAATTTCAAAAATGCTTTCACATTTCTACTACATAAGTGACGACGATAAGTGAGAAGTTGCCCTTTAACGTTGTGCTTAGATTATTATCCAGCTTATAGGTGAACTGCATCCCAACATGAGTTTTGTTGGTGCACTAAAGCAGTTTTTTCATCTTTTGAAATTGGGAGAGACACAAAGAACACATCACCAGCATTCAGGCTCCAGAGGGTGTTTTCATTACTTGGAGGTGGTAGAATTGAAGAGGAGGCCTTACAGTGGTAGTTTGAGAGGAATGGGTGTATGAGGTCAAATCCTGGACGGGTTTTGCAACAATCCTCCCCTGTCTGTCTTCCTCCATTTTGTTCTGCATTACTGGGGCACTGCTGGGATAGTAGATTACCCATCGTCGTCTTGTAATTCACTGCATTTTCAGCTATTTTATCCTGACCTAATCTGCTCCTTTGAAGCTTTGATGGTCTAACAAGGTCCTTGTGGAAGTCAGCTATGAGGGTGATAGCCTTGTCGGCTGCCTCCAGAATGTTGCACAACCTTTCAACGTTTGAGGCAATGGTGTGGTACGTTAAGGACCGGCTTTAGCTCGCAGCCAGGGACCGGCACAGGTTCTGAAGGTAGAGGCCAGTCCTTTCTCCAGCAAAGGGTTTATCCTCAGTCCTCTCCAGCACCGGTGGAGGCAGAGTCCAGTCCGGCTCTGGGACACTGTCTGCCGGGGACTGGCTCTGGCACGCTGACAACCTCTCGGCCACCTTCAGGGGCAGGTCATATAGTCCGTTTAGGGTTTGTGAGGTTGCTGGCTGGAAGGGGTCGCTGTTGCGCAGTGGCAGGGCTCCCGATGACTCTAGTTGCGACACCAGAGCCGTGGGTGATGCTGTACCCACAGTTGGCTCTCCCCAGCGTCTCGGCGCTAGCAGCAGTGAAGGTTATTTTCTGGAGTTACCTGCTGGTTGAGTCCAGGGTGCAGAAAGTCCTGTGTGGTCCCCCAAGAACTCCTTTTCACCCCCCAAAAAATTATTTGCGGTTGCCTCCGGGGTGCTCCCCTGCTCTGTCCTTTAGTGGATCGCAAACCTTGAGTATTTTGACGCCACGCCTGCCCGTCCCGGCCAGTGTTCTAGGACAGGGTACCACATGATAACACCATTGAGGGAGTCCTTCATCTAGTTGTACGACGCCTCCTCATCGTCCAACGTGGGGGAGTCGGACCTGCCACGTACATGGCCTCTACTTCTGCGTATAACTGTGGGCTTCTTCCCACTGACCGCCAGACTTTGCAGGTTTGTTGTTTGGCTTTTCATTCTGTCACGAATCCTTACTGGGTTTAGTGCAAGGATGAACCAAGTGCAGAGCCAGATAAATGTTTGTGGTATATTCAATTGGAAAAAAAACATGTAGCATCGAATGCAACAAACATGTATACTAAATAAAATAAAAGATGTGCATACTTAGCGACTTACTACCATAACAAAAGCATGGAACCTAACACTTACATGGAACATGACATGAATGCCAAGCAAATGCCTATATCCCCGGTTAACTAAAATAGCTTCACCGAAACTAATCACAGCTGTGCCCAATTAAAACAAACTTACCGGAAATAATGTGTGCACCCCACTAAAATACACTGAGTGAGAACATACGGTTCCCACTCATGCAGAGTGCAAAAAAACAAAACTTGTAAAGAGCAAAAAAAAAAAGCTGGACCCCCAATCAACAGACACTAAACATCATCATCAAATCAGTCATCTTTCTCTCTACATCTGTACAGGTTAACATTTGAAGGATCTCATGGGAGTGGTTGTGTCAGGGAATTGCTCATGGTCTCATAACAGTTAAGAATGGAATATTATAGGACCAGGTAAATCCTTTAGTGGAAACACTTTTTTCTCATGATATCGTATTCATGATGATAATAATACCCACAAGCACACTGCTGAATTATTCAGAATCAGAAAGAGGTTTAATCGCCAAGTTTGTTTACACAAACAAGGAATTCGTTTGGACCCCTTCCTGCAACACTTAATGAAAACATTAAAGAACGAATACAAACAATGCGAGCAAGAGAGACCATGCTTAGCCGGAATATTTAATATGTTAATATAATAGGTAATATATGTATATGCAATTGTATAAATGTGCAATGTCTAGTGAGAGTTCAAATATCCATTACAGTTTTGAATATCCCGAAATTGTACAGGGTATCAATGAGAATGCTTAAGAGTTCAATTCAAGAGTCAAAGCCTTCCAAGTCCTCCCCAATCACCAAGATTTTAACTGGTGCCCGCTTTGGCCCTACTCCTTATGAGTTAATTGACATTACTATTTTGTGAGGTATTTTCATTACATTGTGCATCCTCAGTTTGTTTTCTATTACCATTTGTTTTTAACTAATGAGATAGGCGCAGGTGAGACGAAGTTTGAGCCTATCAGTTTGTCAAGCACAATGGCTGGGAGTCCCATAAGGTTGAAGTTGACCCAACATCTTCCGTGTTGGGATTAGAGATGCAGGCAGAAATGTCCTTCCTTCCCCCTCTAGCAAATCCTAATTGTGGGGCAAGCACATATGTTTAGAGCAGGGGCGATTCTAGGGTCAGAGCTTTAGGGGTGCTGAGCACCCAATGAGCCACACTGCCACACCCACCCTGTTTTCACACAATAAACTAAAATATGTCTTTTGATAAATTACTTTATCATTTTAACATTGGTTCTACTAACATTGGTTCTTTAACATTGGTCTACTTTACAGATTATTATTACAAATGGCCATCTCTAATATATCTGGTTGCACGCCTGTCTGAACTTTCATAAACCAATAGAAGGAAAGCAGCATTTTGTCTAGAATGAGTATTCCACCCATCTGAAACTTTTGAACCACTGTTCTTGAAAGGCTTTTTTGTGTGCCAAACTGAGTATGAGGGTATTGAGACAGCTTTAACTGTTTAGGACCCGTGTTTTTATCCCCTAAGTCTGAACAACTCTCTTCTGCCTCTATTGCTTTGGCTTGGTGGTCTCTATGTTGCACTCCCTCTGTCTCTTCATTTATTTCATAAGTCAATTCCCTCTCATCCCTTATGGACTTTCTCTGTTGTTTTCCTCCTCCTTTATTATGAAGAAATATGGTGTAAAATAACGTTACAAAAAGTACATGTAATATAGGCTACTTAATGCCAATAAGTTAGTATAGGAGTATGAGTAGTTACGGTTTTGCTTGCCTCTATTCTCTATATGTCAATGTATTGTAGTTTCCTCACCTGGTTCTTCCTGCATGCTCTACCTTTCCTTTTCCTCCATCTCCCTCTCTTTCCCTTGGCACTGACAGTCATACACAAATATATTTTAAGCAGGAGATTTGAGGTCAGTTTGTCATGTCACAAACATTTTACGGAGACCATTTACAGATTCTAAGGATATGATCAAAAGGCACACAGAAGAGAGTCATTTTAAATGTCTTTATTATTATTTTTAATCACAAAACCCTTTCACAAGAGAAGCTCCATTCTGGGTTTGAAATAAATAAAATAAAAGCAGGGGACCATTACCTAGATAAGTAATTTGATACAACAACAGATAGCTGGTTTGAATTATCTGTTACTTTAGCTTAACACTTTTCAGAAGAACAAAAAAAAGACAGAAGACATTACGGACTGTCCCTAGTCTCTCACCTGAATCTGTCTTATGTCTTTTAAAGAGCTGTCGTATGTCCATTGTTCACTGGCAGGGAGAGACAGAGAGAGAGAGAGAGAGAGAGAGAGAGAGAGAGTACTGAGAGTTGAGGAGTTAAGCCAGGTTCAGGTTAAATCCTCTGTGTGTCAGGAATGAATGAATACAGCAAAAGTTATGAGGGGCCGTATAGAGTTCCGGGGGATGACGTAGTTACGCGACCTGAAACCGTGGGCACCGCCATTTTGGCAGCATTCGGCAGATTGGCAGACTGTTGTGGTGAAGGCGGTTAAACATGGTCAGTAACTGTTGTCCACCAGGTTGCACAAATAAATGAGGGAAAAAAGAAAGGTACGTCGTTTTACCACATTCCTAAAGATGCGGAGAGGCGAGTTAAGTGGATCAGCGCCATTAAAAGAGCCAGGAGCAAGTAAAACAAGACAGAAAGATGGGACCCCCCAGCTGTATATAACACCCAATGAGCTAAAAACCATTAAAGGAATGGATTAAAGGAAAATAAATGTCTTAAACCTTGTATTTTTAAATACGTTTTATTAATAAAGTAAAGGCATAGAACCAGTTTAGTGCATTGACAATATTTTTATATAATTCGTTTCAGGGCATGAAATTGGCACCCGCCAAATGCGGGTATCTTTTGTGATTGTCGGGTGAAACCTTCAATCTACCTGCCACGTTGGCGGGTAGCCAATAAGACAACACAACATCGATCAAGCGTTGTGTTGTTGACCAATCACGTAGCCTATTGTTTTTGTTAAGCAAGCCCCGCTATTTTCTTGGACGTTCGAGACAAAATGCTGGCGTGAAGTGGTTGCCGGCTGTAGAGCAACGAAAAGAGGATGAGGAGGACGGTTCCAAAAATAAAATATCACATTGCACAATATCAATATCGAAAATGTCGCAAGAAGTGCGATATTTATTTATACATTTATTTTGTGGAGAGATGCGTCGGTTGGCTTTGTGGCTTAGTTGTGTTTGATTTAAGCGCACGCTTGAAAACTATATATAATGATCACGTTTATATTGGTCAGTTGCCCTGTCACATGCAAGTGACAGCAAATGGGTCCACTAAACGAACAGACCCTATGGAACACGTGACGTATGTGTGAGCGCACGGGTCCACTAAACGAACAGACCCTATCGAACACGTGACGTATGTGTTAACTCCGACTACGAGAGTGAAGAGAAATAGAGACCCCCGGACAAAGCGTGAAAAAGCGAGTTAGAGAAGTTTCAGAAAAGTTTCAGCAAACTTATGTCGCTCAATCTGTTGTACTCTGCAAACCCAGGGATAAATCACCAACCTATTTTCCCATCTTAAAAACCACACATGCCACTATAGGATGAGTGCAAACGCCACAATCGATTTTGTTTATATATTCATCTATTTTGAGGCATTTTCCCATAACTTGTGTGTTTTTACATATGTTTAATAATATCGAAATTAATATCGATATCGCAATATTCATGATCAATATCGCAATATCACATTTTGTCAATATCGTGCAACCCTAGTACAAACTTAAAAATAGTACTTTGATATAAATGTTATGTTTATTGTTAATCTAAAATTTGAAGTGACTAATGGATTGCAGTTAACTTGCAGGTGTTAACTAAATAAATGAGATCTTCAGTGAGATGATTGGCTGTTTATATTTGTTATTTTCTATTCTAAACGCCTGCCACACCAGGTCAGATACAGTTGTAAGTCATTATGTTGATCTAGTCATAAATGAGATTGGTTAAGTTGGTTAATAACTCGACAGCACTTTAATGTGTATTCTGTACAAGTTCAAGAACCATTCTTATGCATTTTCTGAGTCATTGACCTTTATTTTAGGCACAAAACATTTTGGCTGGTAAAAAAACACTGTGGCAAGTAGATTTCAAAATCCACCTGCCACAATGGCTGGTGGCCAAAAACGTTAACTTCAGGCCCTGATTCGTTTATTAATTAAATTAATAAAAAGACAAAAATACCTTGATATGTTTGGTAATTGGTGTCCAGCATCAGAATTTTTAAAATGCCCTTGAAGCCAATTTTCTTTTTGCACATATAAGATTAAGGTCGGAACTTACTTTAACCATTATTTTTAGAAGATTAAAAAAATATTTCCTGTATAATTATTTACATTTTTTAGATGAAGTCCATAAAAAATTATCATTACCGCAACATGACATTACATTAAATATATGGTTAGAAAATTGTATTTTTGGCTAATGTTAAAGTAGACTTTTATTTCTCATGCTCAAAGCTATGTAAAACTCTGGAGAGATTACTTTTTCGTATTTATTATTTTTAGTAATTTCCTTATTTTCTCTCATTACCGAAACATACGTGATGATTTACAATTTCTTTTATTTAATTGCTTTACTAATAGATAACATACACGTTTTTTATGTAGCAGACCTTAAATAAGTAGTGTTGTATAAAACGTATATACATTTTAAAACAAAATATGATTATCTTATTATCACTTAATTGGTAAAAAAGATACATGTTGCGGTAATGAAAATGCCATTTCGGTAATGAGGATCATTGTTTCGGAAATGAGATTTAGCTCACACATTCACTGTTGACAAAGGGGTTTGATGCCTACATATTTAAAACACATACAATTTTTTAAAGAACATTTATTTCCCTCGTCATTATTCACATTATATTTTTCCCTATTATCACCCTGTCCCCTGACCTCTCTCTTTCCCTATTATCACCCTGACCCCTGACCTCTCTCTTTCCCTATTATCACCCTGTCCCCTGACCTCTCTTCCTATTATCACCCTGACCCCTGACCTCTCTCTCCTTTCCCTCTTATCACCCTGTCCCCTGACCTCTCTTCCTATTATCACCCTGACCCTTGACCTCTCTCTCCTTTCCCTATTATCACCCTGTCCCCTGACCTCTCTCTCCTTTCCCTATTATCACCCTGACCCCTGACCTTTCTCTCCTTTCCCTATTATCACCCTGACCCCTGACCTCTCTCTCTCCCTATTATCACCCTGACCCCTGACCTCTCTCTCCCTATTATCACCCTGTCCCCTGACCTCTCTCTCCTTTCCCTATTATCACCCTGACCCCTGACCTCTCTCTCCCTATTATCACCCTGTCCCCTGACCTCTCTCTCCTTTCCCTATTATCACTCTGTCCCCTGACCTCTCCCTCTTTCCCTCTTATCACCCTGACCTCTCTCTCCCTCTTTCCCTATTATCACCCTGTCCCCTGACCTCTCTCTCCTTTCCCTATTATCACCCTGTCCCCTGACCTCTCTCTCCTTTCCCTATTATCACCCTGTCCCCTGACCTCTCTCTCCTTTCCCTATTATCACCCTGACCTCTCTCTCTCCTTTCCCTATTATCACTCTGTCCCCTGACCTCTCTCTCCTTTCCCTATTATCACCCTGTCCCCTGACCTCTCTCTCCTTTCCCTATTATCACTCTGTCCCCTGACCTCTCTCTCCTTTCCCTATTATCACCCTGTCCCCTGACCTCTCTCTCCTTTCCCTATTATCACCCTGTCCCCTGACCTCTCTCTCCTTTCCCTATTATCACTCTGTCCCCTGACCTCTCCCTCTTTCCCTATTATCACCCTGACCTCTCTCTCTCCTTTCCCTATTATCACCCTGACCTCTCTCTCTCCTTTCCCTATTATCACCCTGACCCCTGACCTCTCTCTCTCCTTTCCCTATTATCACTCTGACCTCTCTCTCTCCTTTTCCTATTATCACTCTGTCCCCTGACCTCTCTCTCCTTTCCCTATTATCACCCTGACCTCTCTCTCTCCTTTCCCTATTATCACCCTGACCCCTGACCTCTCTCTCCTTTCCCTATTATCACCCTGCCCCTGACCTCTCTCTCTCTCTCCTTTCCCTATCATCACCCTGACCTCTCTCTCTTTTTTCCCTATTATCACCCTGCCCCTGACCTCTCTCTCTCTCTCCTTTCCCTATTATCACCCTGACCTCTCTCTCCTTTCCCTATTATCACCCTGCCCCTGACCTCTCTCTCTCTCTCCTTTCCCTATTATCACCCTGACCTCTCTCTCTCCTTTTCCTATTATCACCCTGCCCCTGACCTCTCTCTCTCCTTTCCCTATTATCACCCTGACCTCTCTCTCCTTTCCCTATTATCACTCTGACCCCTCTCTCCTTTCCCTATTATCACCCTGACCCCTGACCTCTCTCTCTCCTTTCCCTATTATCACTCTGTCCCCTGACCTCTCTCTCCTTTCCCTATTATCACCCTGTCCCCTGACCTCTCTCTCTCTCTCTCTCATTTCTTCTGTAATCCTCAAGTAACACTGGATTACTGTGTATTTTCTCCCTATGCTTTGCCAGCCTGTTTTTCGCTGATGCCCTTTTCTTGTCAACTGTCTGTAACAAAATACACAATTGCCATCTTGAATGTAACATTTTGTAAAAAATTAAAACATTGTTTCACAGTAAAACTATGAAATAGTAAATAATATTGCATTAATAGTAGGTGGCCTATACTGCATTCACACTGCTTTTTGTGGAAGCATTTAAAAAAATAAAAAATAATTAGTGACCCCTGCTGGGGGGGTTGTAATAGCTATTTTGTTTACACAATCTGTTAAAGAACCGTTTAAGGCAAATCAAGTTTTATTGAAATGAGCAACAGTTATAGTGCACGTGCCTCCTTCATAAGTCTGTTTCTCACTACCGAAACATTGAGTATCTCCACCGCAACAGGCCTTCAATTGTTGCGGTGAATGATAGGGGTGTTGCGGAGGATGAGCGACCTTAAACATTCTTGCTAACTGTGGAAGCTAAATGAGAGAGTTAGCTAAACTTTCCCTCTTTTTATATTTAGACCATAATGGGGTATATAGTAATAAAAAAAATTTAACTGCAACATTTTTTACAACTTCACAAACTCATGTTTCAGTAATGAGAACTAAAAAGTCGTGTAGGTACTATGACACGCCAAATTTTTACTTTTATCTGGAGAGAAAAAATAATAACTGATTACCTGATAGCCATCTTGAGTGTCGCAGTCATTTTTGGCCCTTACAACAAATTCCTTAAAAAATGATAGTTCCTTGAGCACTTAAATAATGATTGAAAATTGTTGCGGAGGATGAGAAAATTGGTCTTCGACACATTTTAATTCCTTATTATTGTCACTACATTTACCAATGATCACCAAATACCACATGTTTCTTTACTGTAAATGTTTATAGTATAACATGCACTGAAGCTTTTTATTTTTTCTATTTTTTTATTATGAATAATTTCATCTAAAAGAACCCAAATCCAGCCATGGACACGTTGCGGTAATGAGAAATTTCCCATTAAATGTGGAAAAAACAACAAAATTCATATTCATGATTTCATTTGAAATCATGTGCAAAATCGTACATGAAGAGATGTTTATAACGGTATCCTTCTTATTTTGATAGCATTTACTTTTATCATCAAAATGTTTGATGACACCTCATAAGTCTAATTTCGCGAGAATCACCCGTATAGATATCTTTCCTTCGGTCACAGTATTGGGTCAGTGTATTTCCTATATTGTAACACGACCTAGAGCTATATTGCATATATATATTATGTTGACGTGTGGAAACTTTTGTGTTGTTCTTTACACCACAGCTGTCATGTTCACGTGTCAAATTTTATATTTTAGTATGTCTGAAAAATACGACATGAGCCTATGTACCTGTACAGATGTTGTATCACAAGTTAATCTGGGCGCACTACACTCTGTTATACTAGTGGTCTATATGTATCACAAATTAATCTGGGCGCACTACACTCTGTTACACTAGTGGTCTATATGTATCACAAGTTAATCTGGGCGCACTACACTGTGTTATACTAGTGGTCTATATGTATCACAAGTTAATCTGGGCGCACTACACTGTGTTATACTAGTGGTCTATATGTATCACAAGTTAATCTGGGCTCACTACACTCTGTTATACTAGTGGTCTATATGTATCACAAGTTAATCTGGGCTCACTACTGTTATACTAGCGGTCTATATGAGCACAGCCTAATGTACCTGAACAGATGTTGTATCACAAGTTAACATGGGCGCACTACACTCTCTTATGATAGTAGCGGTCTGTACTCGTTTGTGCTGCGGAGTAAACATACACATCAGACTGTTAGGCTGAATTGACTTAATTACAAACACATTAAACAAGATTATGACACAAAAAAAGAATTAAATTACGAACATATGAACGATTCATTGAGGTTTGCATTTTTCTGAACAGGCATCGATACGGTCAACTACATTATACTTCCCAGCCGGTGTTTCTAATGACACGCCCACGTCGCATCTGCAATGTCACTAGCTAACATGATCACCAGTTAAAACGTAACACCGGAATCACTCTGTTTGTATGTGTCTAATTGTGTCTATATGTATTATATGCATCTGCTACAGTATTTAATAAAGTCAACAACAAAAAAAACGTAACACCGGACCCTTCGCTTTTAGCGCTCAGCGACCTGCTCATTTGAAACTATCCACTGCGCATGCGCAAAGCAACAGAACCGCACGGTGGGAAATGGTTGGAGCTACTACAACAAATATAGAAAAATAAAGACAACGTAAACTCGACCCATTATTTCGTTTTAGTGTCCTTGTTTATTATATTTGCCGTTTCGAGCATAAAGCAATGAATCAAACATCAGTTTTCAATATTTTTGTAAATACAAAAAAAGCGAAAAAAAATATATTGATTCGTTATTTGGTTTTTGGTTTGCCAGATTAAATTGAATAATTGAATGATCGGATCATACACTGACCGAAAATGTCCACACTATATGTACAACTCCAAAGTGTATAAATGAACACAATATATAAATAGGACACCAATAAAATGAACTCACTACCCTACAATAAATAACAGAATTTCAGCTAAATAAAGCTACTACAACCTACCCATCTTTAACGTGAAATGAAGAAAATAGTTAAGCAATCTATATCAATCTGATAGAAAGCTCATAGGAACGTTGATAATAACTTTGGTAATTGATTTGCGAACTGTATACTAACTAGCTAGCTAGTGCAAGATTAGCTTGATAAGATATTCAAAATATTAGCTACTGTAATAAACAAGTCAGTAATCATAGCGTAACTTACCTCTACTTCGATTTTTCTTCCTCCTTTTTCTCCCCTGTGGACCTGAGAGTTTTGGTGCTCTTTTCATTTTTTAAATGATTCATGAAACTAAAGCAGACCATCATGTTACATGTACATATCAAATGTGAATAATGCTGCGTGTCAGCAGTAATGAGTAGTGCGTGCCCACCCCCCACTGCCACCAACCACCAGGTACTGTAGGCCGATTTCAGAGGCTAGTGCAGCTCGAGACGAAAGGAGAGTGGGGTGTTTAATATACATTTTTGGTGCACCAGCAAAACAGTGCATGTAAATTTTTGCAGCAAATTACACAGTAATGCGCCCTAGGAAAGTTTGCACCCTTGGCAACCTCCTTGCCCGCCTTTGCAAGGAGCCGGCCCTGTGCTGAAGCACCCCTAAAAAGGGGCTAGCCTCGCCCTTGGATAGAGTGTTCTTTTTCAAGCTGGTCCAGCTGACTTCCTGGCTTAGCAGTGTGATAGGCTGCGTTGCTGAATTTTGGTGCCACTTTTCCTAAAATCACATTCCAAGAACGTTTTGAACATTATGGATGATTGGGTGGCTATGATGATGTGTGAGCCATATTGACATTAGTCAGGACACTAGATGAAAAACTTGAACTCTTACAATGAGTGGCACAGAATCTTTAGTGAAGGATACCCATTTCATTTATCTTTCAAATTACCATAAAGGCTTGGAAATGTTATAAATATGTCTGATGAATAGCTATGATTCTAAACTTGGCCCTGTCTGATTAAAGACTTGGCCCTGTCTGATCATTTCTGTGTATTTTTTGAAGCATTAATTACCCCGGATGTTAGGTACATTAATGAGAGAACCAATTCTCAATTTATGGAGGCTATAGCTTCTTCACCAACAATAAGTGCAGAGTCAGTTGACAAAACTCCTGGATAAGTTTAATGAAAAAATATTGAATGTCATGAATCGTGTCGCACCGGTAAGGGTAAAGAGAACTCAAAGAAAACAGAAACCTTCATGGAGAAGCACCATAATGGTTAACACCCTTAAAAGAGAATTTAGAACATCTGAATGTAAGTGGAGAAAAACTAAGCTTCATATCCACTATGACATCTATAAACAAAACCTTGGTAAATTCAGCCTTGAGTTACGCAGGGCTAGACAGCAACATTTATTAGGAATGATCAACAAGAACATCAACAATACCCGCACTCTGTTTGCCATGGGCGACAAACTCACCAACCCCCTAAAGGAGATAGCACCTGAACTTTTGTCTAGTGCAAAATGTAATGAATTTCTTAGTTTCTTCAGTGAAAAAATCCAAAGTATTAGGCAGACCATCAAAACTACACAGTCAAACAATGACCCTGTATTGCCACTACAACCACCAAGAAATAACTTGTCTGTTATGTCACAATTTGATAGAATTGACCCAAAAACCATAGAAGAAGCAGTTGGACGTCTTAAAGCTTCCACATGTTGTCTTGACACACTACCAACACACTTTTTAAAAACAAATTTTAACTCCATAACAATTGATCTGCAGCAAATAGTTAATAGCTCTTTACAATTAGTGATTTTCCCAACGTCACTAAAAACAGCTGCCATTAAACCGTTATTAAAAAAGAGAACACTGGATGCAACTATTTTGAACTATAGACCAGTCTCAAATCTACCTTTGATAGCCAAAATTATTGAGAAGGAGGTCTTCAATCAACTCAGCAAATTAGTGAACTCAAACGGTCTCTTAGACAAATTCCAATCAGGCTTCCGACCTCACCATAGTACTGAAATGGGTAAAATGACAGTTTTGGTTCTATTAGATCTCAGTGCTGCATTTGACACAGTAGATCATATAACACTTCTGGACAAGCTGGAAAATTGGGTAGGACTCTCCGGGACAGTCCTTAATTGGTTCAGCTCTTATTTAGATGGGCGGAGTTACTTTGTCACCATAAGCAATCATGAATCTAATAAGGTGGCTATGACATGTGGAATTCCCCAGGGATCAATTCTCGGACCACTTCTGTTCAATCTCTATATGCTACCACTGGGCAATATTTTACAGAACAACAACATTAACTACCATAGTTATGCAGATGATACTCAAATATATATGGCTCTCAAACCATCTGAATGCAGCTCTATTGACTCAGTGTATCAATGTATAGAGCACATCAATGACTGGATGAACCAAAATTGTCTACAATTAAACCAAAATAAAATAGAGATTATTGTGTTTGGCAACAAAAATAAAAGAACTAATATTAGGAAAGAACTTGATTCTCGAGCCCTTAAAACCAGGGACCAAGTGCATAATCTAGGTGTAATGATAGACTTAGATCTCACGTTCACCAGTCATATCAAAACGGTCACCAAAACAGCGTTCTATCATCTTATAAATATAGCCAGAATCAAGGACCTGGTGTCGAAAAAAGACTAAGAAAGGCTTACCCATGCATTTATCTCCAGTAGGGTTGACTACTGTAATGGACTTAACTGGACTTCCCAAAAAGACTGTAAAACAGCTGCAGCTCATTCAGAATGCTGCTGCTATAATGTTAACAAAAAGAGAACAGAACACATCACGCCAGTTCTTAAATCTTTGCACTGGTTTCCAGTTAGTTACAGAATAGATTTTAAAGTTTTGCTAGTAGTCTATAAATCTCTGAACGGACTGGGCCCTGAATACATTTCTGATATGTTTGAGGATTATAAACCAAGCAGGGCACTCCGATCACTAAACTCAGGACAGCTAGTGGAGCCCAGAGTCAAAACTAAACATGGTAAAGCTGCATTTAGCAGTTACGCTGCATGCCAAGTTCGGAATACCTGTTAGCTCAAAAAGACGTAGATGTTCTAGAGAAAGACTTCTTGGCCAGGTTCTAAAGACCTGGAAAGGTTCTCAAGACCTTTTGAATAAACAAGTAGGGCACTGGGCAATTCCCCCCGCCGGACGCTACATTGGTGTGGGATTGGCACTGAGGGAGAGGCGTGTCTCTGTGAGGGACTTTGGACAAGTGAAGTGTGAGGACACGCTCTCCCGTTTAGTGGGGGTAATGTAGCGACCCTGGTGGTAAACAGGTTTTTTTGTAGATGGCTCTGCCCAGCGTTCTCCCACAGGGGAGCCCTAGGTTGCATATGCCGTCACTTCAGCATTACAGATTGTTATAAAATGCATGTATTTAATTTTTTTATTCTGATAAAAGCATGTATTTGATCATTTTATTATTATTTTCCTCTGTAAAGCACATTGAATTGCTTCTATGTATGAATTGTGCTATATAAATAAACTTGCTTGCTAAACTTTTCAGTCAAATACTGTAAAATAATTGTCTGCATTATGCACATTTGATCACAAATACATAAATAGTCTCAGATAAACTCTCGGGTCACTTTATTGAACTTTATTTTAGATAATACAATGTGAAACACAAAATAAAATACAATATTTTGTCCATCAATTGAAACAGATGTTAGATTAGGGATGGGAATCGAGAACCGGTTCTTCTTTAGAACCGGTTCCCAGTGAATCAATTCTTTGGAACCGTTAGTGTACCTGCTTAACGATTCCGCTTATCGGTTCGGCTCGTTGCAAATGTGTCATCATGACCGTCACACACGCGCTGCGCATTTTGGTTACGCAGAAGCGATCTAAAGTGTGGTTATATTTCCCTCGGAAAGACGCCAATGCAGTCATTTGCAACAGTTGTAAAAGTTTAATTTCGGCAAAAGGGGGAACTACCTCCAATATGCAGAAGCATTTGGCCACACAGCACGCAATCCGTTTGCAGGACTGTCGCGTGTTTGATTCTCTACTACAACAACAAGTGAGTCAAGCAGCAGCGGAGCTAATGAGACGGCATCTGCTATTAATGCCAAAGGTACCTTGTCTATTTAGTTAATGTGAGCGCCATTTCGTTGTGTAAACTTTTACTATACGGATAAAAATCTCTATTGTCAATCATTTGCCCAAGTTGATAGTTGTGGTCTTTACAGAAGACTTCTTTCTATTTTGTATGTCAGTTGAGTTGAATTTAGTTTCATGTTGAATATTCCCAAAGGAACAAGCTCTTCCTTGACTGTTTACCGTCTGTGTTTTTGTTTTCATGGCACTTAAGTGGCAGTTTTATTATTTTTTTTGGCTGGACCAATGAATGTGAAAAAATCTATATGTCCCTGGACTTTACTTTGTAGCTCACCTACTTTTAGGTTTGTTCTGAGGTTGCTACACATAATTTGTGTATACTCTGAGTATGTGCGGTGTTCTTATCAGATATTAAAGCGAGTTAATACAAACAAACAAATTTGTAATTATTTCCTCACCCAATGAGAATCGATAAGAGAATCGATAAGGAATCGGATCGATAAGCAATATCGATAATGGAATCGGAATCGTTAAATTCTTATCAATTCCCATCCCTATGTTAGATAAAGATGTCTTCTGTCAAGTTGTAGCAAAGTTGTCCAAAAAAGGAAACAAATAAAGGACATACCAATTTGCTCCTACCTTTTTTCATTGTTCGGCCCTGGGCTTGAGGAGAGATGCTTGGGCCTTTCAGTGATGCTGATGGAGGTGACGGTGCAGATTTTTGGGTGCAGGAACTTTTGACCAATAGAACTTCTACAACACAACAAGCATTCATATGCATCCAAAATAATTTCTACTGAATAAATGTTGTTAAACAATATCCTACCTCTGATAGCCTTTACTGTATCGTTTCTATTGTTTTTACAAAGCAAAAATTCTACATGTAAAGATTATTTATTATTTGTATGTATAAATAATGCCTACAGATTAGGGAAGCAATTAAAAAAACAATGCGAGACAATCAAGGGTCTTGCAATGTGCTACATGGAGAGGTGGTCTAAAATCTCTCAAATTGATCGAGTGCCAATATTGTCAGACATTACAGTAAGAGGCACAGTGCTGGTTTCTACTTCAGGGGAGGCTTCACCAAATATTGATTGTGGTGGTACCAATACTTTTGAAACCTATGTTTTACAGAATTGGTTTAGATGGTTATTAAAATGCTTTGAGTTTTTAGATACTATAATGTTGAAATAAATAAAATAAATGTGTGTACATCAATTTTGAGTCAATGTCGGTGTTGTTTTTGCATTGACTTTTGCTCTTTTTTATGAACGGTGCCAATACTTCTTGGGTTGACTATAGAAAAATAGAGATCCCAATCTAAGTGGTTCAAGAGGACGTTTCGTGACGTCAGCACATCTGCATAAGCCAAGATCAGTAAAGCTCTCACTTAAATGCTGCGATTATGAAAATGTTTACGAACCGTCAAATCGGAAATGTAAAACGTTTGCCCTAACCGAGGAATGTATCGGCAAACTAAAGTTCTGCAACTGAACGATGCCCGGTTCTCGCGAGATCTTTATCACATGACCATTGAACAGAATGAATACAGAAACAGGAAGTAATGTTCGGTTGTGAAGTCTGAGCATTTATACGCGTTTGGAATGTGATTATTCAGGCTTTATTATTGTTTATTATTTATTATTAACATGTCTATCTTTCAGGTGTGTGCGTTATTGATAGCGTTGCCATATTACGGCTATGCTCACATGTTTGCTGTAAACACCTCCACTCTGCGTCTGAGCGCCGACCACTTGAATCAACCTGCAGAGGCGCCGCAGTCACCGGTTTTTCGATCTAGTATCGGAAACTACTTCGCGCTTAACCTTTTATCAGCTTTTCCAGAAAATATTGAGGTCAACGAGCTCTGCGTCGAACTGCTTGGTATCTTTGGTCAGCGATATACCGCCTATGCGAATTGTTTGGTACCCGCCGCGCGTCCTGTCAAAGTGTGCCAGAACTGTTATGGCGCATACAACGAAGTAATGAAGATCTACACTAACATATCATCAGACCAGGTACGCGGAACACGTGGTTTTCTTTGTTTATTATTGTGTTATATTACGAGTGTCCTGTACCTTTGTTATGGACTAGTGGTGCGCCATGGTCACATGCATTTAGTCTTGTGACTGTTACAAGAGCGCCTCTAGTGTACTGTACTACAACATAGAATGTGTGTCCTGTCCTGTACTGTCTGTAGTACAACATAATGTGTGTACTGTAATGTCTGTAGTGCAACCATGTGTGTACTGTACTGTCTTACAACATAATGTGTGTACTGTACTGTCTGTAGTACAATATAATGTGTGTACTGTACTGGAAAGATGAAGATCAGGAGACTCGTATTTAGTGAAAAAAATGTGTGTAAGACAAAATAATTGTATATTTGCTGTGGCCATGACGATCGAATATGGTCCAAAGTAGGTGCCCTGCCAAACTATTTCAGTTTGTAAACACACATCTGTTTTGACTTAATCCTAATTATACAGAATATTTGGAAATTACTATACTGAAAACCCATTAGTAAGGCTGTGTGTTTCCAGGGCACAGGAAATGTAAGCTGCAGGGACAGCCTCTTGCGTTCTGATAGGTTGATGCTAGTGGTCCGGCTCTACAACAACCTGGGGGTCATCTGGTCAGATTCTGATTGTCAAAGTAGGTGGTGCCCACATTATCCTTTGCTCCTATAAGTATCTTTTGATTAAGGCATCTGTTAATTGACTAAAATGTGTATCTAAATTCTAAATGCATAAAGCATTTTATTAAATGTTTTCTATGGTGCGCGGTACATGGTGTGTGGTTCGCCCCAATTAGCTGCTTAGATTATCTCCTCTGCTTTGTGATCTGTGCTCTGAATTGATATCATATGTTCGTAAGCTGAGTGCATGAGCAACCCTGTCTTGGTTCTTCCGTTTCTGTCTTTCAAGGTTGTGTAAGCCCGGATCTCCTCAGCTTGACCAACGACACACTTCACTTCATGGACACTTTTAACCAAACCATTGGCTGCTTTGAGAAATATCAACAGGTAAGTGGGCCCCTGCTATAACTCGTAGTGAGAAGAAAATGTTTAGCTTGTGGCAACCAAACAACTTACCTGCAGCGATAACGGATGAGGTGTTTAAAGTTGACTTGATATGAAGTTAAGGATTGAGTTGTGTCTGCCGGTTTGTGTGATTTAGCAGGGTAACCACTCTGTGCTATGCAAGGAGTGCAAGGCCACATACAAAGTGCTGAATGATCTTTATAGCCGCATGGAGAAGAATCACACACTCTGCATCGACATTGAGGACTCGGTATGTATTTCACAGCCGCTGGTTGTTGCAACACTTGGCGCTATGTGCTGTTAATATTTTCCTTGAAAAGGAACTAGGATGACCAAGCGAAAGCGATAGACACCATTACAATAAATAACCTATCAGGCCCTACTAGAGATGGATGTGAGATGAAATAAGCGCTAATATGAGTGTAGTAATAAGGCACCTGATGCCTGCTACCTTAAAAGTGGTACCAGTAATTGCATGGTTTGAATGGGAATAGTTACAGCTGCATATTAATGCCCACGGAGTGGGGACGCATTATCAGCTAGGTTTTTTCAGGATTTTATAATTACACTGTAGCGACTTCTTTGGGTGGCTTGGGCATTTGCAAAGATACCAGAGTTTGAGTAGATAAGAAAGTTTGCTATTTACACGCACGCACGCGTCTAGTTAACTTCCTGTTTGGAGAGGAATGTGGATGAAAGCAGAAGTGCTTGGAACAGATGTCATAGTGACATTTAAAATGAACTGATACAATTGTAGATGATGATTGTAGGGAGGAAAGTGTACTAATAAATGTTTAAAAAACTAATAAATGATGGTAACGCACACAATGTCAAAATATATATAATTTAAAGTGATCTGTAGAATTAATGAGCCATTGAATTTCATGTTATTATATATTATGCAAATTGAATTAAATTGCCTTGAATTGAAATTTAAGTATTTTATTGGGAGCAGAAGTCAACATGCAACTTAAAAAGGCAGGTTTCAATACCGTATTTATGTGGGACTGAGAGGACGACTCAGAAGTTCAGCAAGCTTTCTCCCTGTAGAACAGCGTTTTTTTTTGGCAACACACATTTTGAAAATGACAAACCATTGTGACATGAAAGTGTTTTCAAAAACACCATTATCCTATCATTGTTCATTATTTGTAACAGCATTAACAGTAAACTCATTGTAATTGTCATCGGTAATAACACAGCATTAATTTGACTAATTGTCACCATCTCTGTGGTCAGGACAGGACAGCAGGAGCACCTCTAGCCATCTCTGTGGTCAGGACAGGGCAGCAGGGGCACCTCTAAGCATCTCTGTGGTCAGGACAGGGCAGCAGGGGCACCTCTAAGCATCTCCGTGGTCAGGACAGGGCAACAGGGGCACCTCTAAGCATCTCTGTGGTCAGGACAGGGCAGCAGGGGCACCTCTAGGCATCTCTGTGGTCAGGACAAGACAGCAGGGGCACCTCTAGGCATCTCTGTGGTCAGGGCAGGACAGCCGGGGCACCTCTAGGCATCTCTGTGGTCAGGATAGGGCAGCAGGGGCACCTCTAGGCATCTCTGTGGTCAGGACAAGACAGCAGGGGCACCTCTAAACATCGCTGTGGTCAGGGCAGGACAGCCGGGGCACCTCTAGGCATCTCTGTGGTCAGGTTAGGACAGCAGGGGCACCTAATTGTGGAGCCTATTTAAGTGGCAATCCACTGTTGTGGTTGATCGTTTTTGTCATTGTTTGACTGCCGTTTCTCGTGTTTTTGTACAGCTAAAAAACGTTGTTTCACCCAGCCTGCACCCTACACCTCCACCCAACAGTGTGACATCAATATTTCAAATTACCGAGACCGATGTCTTATAAAAAAGTATAAAAAAAGAACCAAGTTGTTTTTAACATACTAGACTGCACTATTATTTTACCTACATTAGGGGCTAATATGGTTGGTGCGTCAACTTGTTTTTTCTCATTAATCCAGTTCAGTCAGGGGTGCAGGATGAAAGCGCATCTGTTTTGTGATTGGTCTTTATTCTTTGTTGCAGTAGAAAATCCGACTTCACTGTGCCTAGGTTGTGAAAGGCAAAAGCAACAACATGCACTGGATATTCGCACTGTCGCACTGGATATTCTGATGCGATGCTGAGCCAGAACGAATTTTTGGAAAGCAATCACCTGTTCAATAAAAGGTGCAATCTAAAATTCTGTTCATTTAATGCAGAACATGTATCTGCAAAGTATGATGGGATAAAAATCCACTCACCAGTGAACAAATCCACAAGGGTTATGGTTAGGTAGAACACCTCCAGGAGGCGTGTATTTAATGTTTGGGTTCATACACTCTAAAAAGCAATCCACCTTTCGAGCCAGTGTACATCGACGTGGAACAAGTGTATGTGTTCCGCACTCATGTCCAGGAATTTCATCAAAAAGCATTTTGTACAAGGCGCGGCCATTGCCTTGTCGGCAGGTATCATTTTGCTGCTGATGCGTCTCGGGGGTTGACTCCGTGTCTCCGGACGATTTCTAGCCTAGCTGCTGCTTGGATTTGTTTCACAACACCACTTTTCTCGGTCATGTTTGGAACCTATCCAGTGTTATTCTCTTGCAATTAGCCCAGTCAAGTCCGCACTTACAAACTACGTTGTTATTTAGTTGAGCAAATATTTGTAGTAGAGTCAAGCAACACAAAATATCCCCAAAATAATTTCCCCAGGTGAATCTTGGTAAACCAGCTGTGGCGCGGTCGGGAACATGTAGAAACGGCAGGCTACTTTCATCCTATTGGTTGGAGAAAACGTCTGCTTTTAATCTAGCATGGTGTCCGCGGGGTCTTGAAAAGTCGTAAAAGGTAATAAATCAATTTTGCGAATATTAAGACCCTTAAAAAGTTGAAAAGTATTAATCGGAATATGGTATGGTATTAATATTTTCCAAAGGTAATTATTCCAAATAGTTTGTTAAAAGGATTGCGTGTATTAATGTGTTATCCGGATTATGGCAACACAATAACTATGACGACATAACACTTTGCGCGCCTGACCGACTGAGTTGGGACGATACTCTGTCACTACGTATTATCATGGTGAAGTGCAAGTGGTTGGAGGACACGCAATTTAAAGCGTGGCTGAGGCCTGTCGTTGGAAATAACCGGGAGGCGTATCGTTAGAATTGTAAAAAAACTTAACAACTTTTGATAAAAGAATAACCAGCAATGTCATTAGGGTTTATGTCCACGTAATCAGTTTTTTCTGCTGAAGTGTGCATTAATTGTTTTGCGTAATATATTTGGAAGAAAATTACTGATGTAGGATAACCAGGGCAACACCAATCCAGTGGTTTTAAACTTGTAGAGCACAGTGAACTGGTGCACATTTTAGGACAAAAATGTATTATTGGACCTAAACAAAAGGGGTGTAATGATAGACTTTGTACCATTTGATTTTTTTTAAGGTGTGTGTGTGTGGACCTTGCCTCGTTACAGATGAATATAACCCATAGATTGTGGAGCACCAACTTTAATTGTTCCTTCCCCCGGGAGGAGACTGTACCTGTCATCGCTGTGTCCAGCTTCATGCTCTTTCTGCCCATCATCTTCTACTTGAGCAGCTTCCTTCACTCAGAACAAAAGAAACGCAAGCTCATACACCGTGAGTAACCAGCTTAATTCACCCATTGTTGTAATGAGGGATTTTTTGACAGGGGTGGGATGGGGGGGCTGAGAAGCGGGAAGCGGGTTAGTGATGTGTTGTTAACAGTAGCACTATTCCTTCTTGCCTCTTCAGCCAAACGAGCCAAGTCCAACACCAGTTTCATAAACATCCAGGACAAGTTAAGCTGAGGAGAACACAGAAGAAGAAAAGGCTGGTCGCAATCCATGAAGATGAAGGGAATGCAAATGTATCATGCCATTAACCTTGTGGCTGTGGTTTCCTGCAACAGTGTGTTGCCAGTGGATTCAAAGAGCGCCCCCTGTGGGACTTTACAGATCGTGTTAAAGCAACCAGAAAACTGTACGATTTTTTTTTAATGGAAGGTGATTTGTAATTGTGGTGTTTGTGTCCCACCTTGAACCCCGTATGCCGCTAATTGCTTTGAAAAGGAAGGACACAATCATGGCTACTGAGTTATCAGCAATGTGGCATTGGAGTTTATATTTTTTGTATGTTATGTTTGTGTGAAGAGATGAGAAATTGTTTTTTTGTCCTTAATGTAACTCCAGTGATAAGATGGACTGAGGGGCGGACAGATGGACGAACAGAAAGTACTTGATGTCCATTAGTTATGACATATTCTTGCTGTGTAAAAGTAGATGACAGCTAAGATGGAGATACCTTTTTTCTTCTTAGCATTGTAAAAGCACTCTAGGATATCACTGAACATCGGTACTAGAGAATGAGCTAGTTCTTTCAAGTCTTATTTTTATGTTCCTATGTACCGAGAGCTGTTTGTTATAACCACTAGGACATAAAAAACTAACTGAACATGCATTTTTGCTTTATTTATAATAAACTAGGTCTATTTCAAAATGCTAATGCTGTCATTTGTTGAATATTTCAACAATACTTGTTAATTTATTTTTGCTATTTCCCTGTTGTGACTTATGACTTATTTTCTTAATCCTACATTCTTAACGGTATACTGTTGTTTTATGAATAATGTTTTGTGAAATTTCCAATTATTCAAGGAAAAATCATATCCAATTAATAAGAACATAAATATATGCTTTGAATTTGTTTATTGTAAACCAGCTGTTACACCATCTCTCAAATACATTCTGAGGATTAAAGGTTCTAGAAGCGTCCTTTGGAGGTTCTTCACATTGAAACTGTGAACCCCAATCCAATAACCCTTTCAAAGGTTTTTCGAAGAACCCCCTTTTAAAAGGTTTCCCGAAGTACCCTTTGAGATATATTTTTTTGAGTTGGTAGGTTTCTTATATGGTTCATAGTTTGAGAAGTGTAAATACTTTACTATGCAATTTTTTTATTGAAGATCATATACTGGTTTCCCACCTTTTTTAAAGTTTACTCCAAACCGTTTTTTCTACCCCTTCAGAGAAACTTTTTAGAATTTGTACATTTGTTTCAAATATGTTAAAGTATTTAACTAAATACATTAGACATATTATGCACAATGGCTGTTAAAGTTATTTAGTTTAGTTGTGCCTATTCTATAGGATATAACACTGAAATGGTGTATATGTTATATCACTCACGATCCAAGTATTTGATTTCCATGTTGTGTTCAATCTACCCTTTATCAGATACATTCATGTAGAATACTTGTTTGTTGTTTCTTGTTGTTTCATCACATTTTTCAATAGGCCAGTCCTATTTTTGGTTATGGTTAATAATCGATTTATTCTCACAGAGCAAAATAATTGTTTGTTAGGTGGCCTTTTGTAATGGACGAGCCTTTCTGTTTAGCAGCTAATCTAAATGTAGGATGAACTTAGCCAAATAATTGCAGCAACACTTCCATTTTAACTCCCTTGGCTTTTTGGTCTTATGGAGTGCTGCCACCGCTGGTTATTAAAATGGGTCTAATAGCATTACTGTTTAGTCCCTGAATATGCTGAATCATATGATCGAGCAGAACGTGCCTTTCATTTGCACGCTCTCAATGCAGAACCGGTTCAGTGGCAATTGTGGAGCCGGAGCTCGAGAAGGACAGTTCTGATCTCCTGAAAGACACCATGATGTTTATTAAGCAGGCCTGAAAGTGCATGGAACTCTTCTGTTCGGGCGCAAACAACTTGAGGCAACCAGGAGATGGCGAAAACGCTGGGAAATTCAACGTTATTGGCCTACTACGAATTTGAATTGTTCAGTATAGATTCAACTTTATTGTCATTGAACAGTATACAAGTGCAGTAGGCCTACAACGAAATACAAAAAGAGCAGTGCAAGAAAGTACAATGTGCAAAATGTCCCCATATGTGAGTACACAATGTGAGGGCAGCCGAGACCGAGGCAGATTCTCCCATCCATAGACTACTTTCCCCTCTGGATTGGGTTAACTGACCCAGTAATGTTCATACTTCAAAGGAAACCTGAATTAATGTTACACTGAATGAAGATTGTGATGATTGTGTTTGCATGTAATTTTGAGCATTCCGCTTATGAATAAGCCCTCTGAGTAACATGTGTATGTATTTGGGAGTAACGAATTACAAAAAAACAGTAGCCTAGCTGTTATCCGTTACATTACCGGATGACAGAAATAGAAAAAATAATTACTTGCTGAATTACTTCATTTAAGTAGCCTACAATAAGTAATCAAAAAAATATGACATGCTGCCTGTTTGATTTTTATCATTATTTAACCCAAACAACAGTTGCGCTCCACAGGTGTCTGTGTGTGATCATAGGCATAAAGGTGGGTGCGCATATTTAAATTGTCAAATTCATTTTTTTGGTTTTGGCTGGTTAAAAAATTGAGTTTCTGCAATGTTTTGACGATGTTGGTGGTTCTGTAAAAAAACATTAGACTTTTTGTATAGCTACAGGTGAAAATCTACGGATATCTGGATTTACATATAGCCTATACTAGAATGTTGAGAAAGTGCAAAATTAAAGCATGAATAAAACACGAATAATGTTATGTTCAGATTTAGTCAGATTCAGGGAATTCAGTGGTTTAGAAATGATTTCCAAAGACACTGTACATAAGGAATTAGGCAAAATTCTGTTTTTGGCCTGCCATGTAAACTCGAACATTGAGCAAAATGTGTTCAACTTGTTATATTTTAAATTGTCCTCTAATGTCTCATAATATGAAAGTAATCTAAAAGTAATCACATTATAATATAGCGTTTGAGTAATCCAAATGTTACGTTATTGATTACAAATTTGGACAGCTTGTACCTGTAAACGATTAGTTTTAAAAAGTAAACTTAGGGTGTACCTGTCAGAGCTGTGTGTGATGTGTTGGTTGAACCTGATTAATTGTTAAAGATAAGGTAGATTCAAAAATACATATTTGTACATGGAACCAACAAGGGTTCCCACACCTGGACAGCTGAAGACATTATAGCCAAGGAAAATGGAAATGGAGAAAAGCCCCCTCTACAGAAAAAATATGCTTTTTCGCTAATAATTTTTCCGGCATTCATCGGTCATGAGTTGGCCAACGGGGTTGTCAACGTCTCCTTTATGCCATTATTAAGAAACGGTTAGGCCTTATGTACGCAAACCCTTGTTAAGCTGTCAATTAGTTAACTGGCTAAAGTTCAGGCTAAGCTCATCTCCTGAGAAATGAATATGATGCTTTGTTTGTTGCAGTGGGTAAACATGTTGCGTGTGTTGTTAATTTAGAACACACACAAAAAGAGAGCATGTGTGCAGCCGTCTGAATGGAGCTTATTATTCACCTGTAATAGGGGTCAAAGTCTATCGATCCTCTGACTGGCTTATGGTGTTAACAGAGATTATAGAATCACTCTCTAATGGCAGCAGTCATTGCGTTTATAATCGCATACAGCTAGGCAGCGAGCTGCAAAATAAAGCCCTCCGCTCTCTCGCTAAAGAGCCATTGGAAATCAAGTCCCTCCTTCCACCTTCACCCACTCCTGACTACCCCCCATCCACCCCACAAACATCTTATGACAGGTCAGCTGTTAGTGACATAACAGATGCCGGATCATATGTCAGAAACCCTCGCTGCCTGACTTCTGTCCCTTGCAGCTCAGTAGTGTGGACGGGAGAGAGGGGGGTTGTGGGCACTCGAGTCCCAACGGAGCGAGAGCAGCGCCCCGGGGGATGAGGTGGGGGTCTGCCAGATCCTGTGAGCGCCGCTGGGTCTGGGTAGGTCAGGGGGGGCACTCTTTAGGGCAAGGACATCTGACCTCTGTGGGTGGTGCTGTGGACAGGACAGGAGGACAGAATGGGCTCAGGCAGGATGGCATCAGCTTGAACAGACATCTTTAGGGCCAGGGGGGTGGTTACAGACAACCGGATAATATGGTGTAATAGTATAATAAAGTGGGAGGGGGCATCGTGCCCGTGTTCCACAAAGACTGGAGAGACGATGCTGCAAGAGAACATCATACAGAAGAGTGATATACAGTATATGAAGACCGCTACTGTCCTCTGTCGGTCAGTTTAATCCTGTCAGAGATAACGAAAGGAAACTATTTGTTCATTCTGATTTATTTTGGTTTGTCCACTGGGGGGCAACGTGAGACTACCATGGCAAAACCAACAGCTTTTGGTTGCGTTCACCTTCCTGAAAATATGCACTCGCTACAGTCTATGGGACAGGAGAGTGCACTGAAATCTCACAAAATCATGCATTTTTAGGAATCTCAAAAAGAAAAAGCTGTTGGTTTTGCCATGGTAGTCTCACGTTAAAAAATAAAAAAATAAATGCTGGTTAAAATTTGTATCTTCTGTAATCGCCAACGGCTATTTCTTTGACAATTTTTTTCACATAAGGCTGTTTGCAAAGCTAGGAAATAAGTGTGTACTAGAATTGCTGTGTGCCAGATTTAGTCTCATGCTCACACCAGTATGTGTCTTTGGAAGGCAGCGCCTTAGATCTTTTGACGCCCGAGGACATAAATTATTATTTTTAGAACAAAACCATTAAACTGAGTCACACCACACGTATGTCCCCATCTTAACCAATAATGTACACAAGTTAGCATCTGAAGAGCTGTCAAAGTCTGCTAAAACGTGTGTCAACAACAAAAAGTGTCAACTAAGAGTTACATTTTCTGACTTTGGCAAGAGTGGCAATTATTTTGTCAACATACAAACATGTGTGTAGTGTGGAATGTTTCTTTTTCAAACCCATGCCAACTAATGTATGCCGGGGTCAGTGGTTTAGCAAACCTCACTCACCTTTACATATATATTTCTTTCATCCAACACTACTGCTATCTAAATGAACCTCTTAACACATTCACATACAGTCATGTGAAAAAGTTTGTTCTCCTATTGTTTTAATATCTGGACAAATGGATATGTAATCTTCACTTTAACACTACTGACATTGGATAATTGACATTTATAACATTATTTAACAAATAATAGAAAGATGTATAGATTGATGATAGATTTTCATAGTGCAGAAACAATAAGTACATCCCTAGTATCAATAGCTAGTGTAGCCCCTGTTTTTGTGAAGTAACTTCATCTAGCCATTCTGTGTAACTGTATTTAAGTTTCTTACATTGACTGGGTAGGAGGATTTTCTGCCCATTCTTTACAGTACTTCTTAACTGTGTCATGTTTCGGGAGTTTCCAGCATTCAACAGCTGCTCTGAATTCCTTTTAATGACATAGATAGGATTGAGATCTGGGCTTTGACTTGACCATAACATTTGTTTCGGTGTGATTTGTAAAATTGGATTACTTTTATCAATTTATACAATTAAAATATATTTCAAATATCAATGTGTCCAAATATGCAAAGAATATGTAAATAACTTTTCAAGGATTGTCCTCACTTCACATGACTTCACTTTTTGTAATATTATCTGCTTTTGTGGAGTGTACATGTTTCGAGGGCATGTGGAAGGCTTTATTTCATTGAGTCAGTAGATAAAAATTAGGGAAGTCGTTTTACTAAATAAGCAGTGGAACACATATTGCAGCAATATGCTATTGCATGGCTTATACCACTGGACCCTGGAGTTAGCTATGCTTCCAGGAGCTTTAACCTGAAAAATACCCAGATTATAATCTTAACTATACCAAGATTATAACCTGAACTATACCAAGATTAGAACCAGAACTATAACAACATTATAACGTGAACTATAACATTATAATACGAACAATACCAAGATTATAACCTGAAATATAGAAAGATTATAACCTGAACTATACCAAGATTATAACCTGAAATATAGAAAGATTATAACCTGAACTATACCAAGATTAGAACCAGAACTATAACAACATTATAACATGAACTATAACAAGATTACGCAGGGGCCTTGCATTATGGCAATGCAATATGCGTTCAGCACACTCCATGTTTTTGGTGGGGATTCTGCCTTGTCTTGTCATGCAATAGCAACTCCTTGTGGTAGGTCAGAAAAATGCAATTCCAATCATGGTTGTTGGTCGATACATGTGGTCCTTTACAAGCATGTAGATTTTGTTGAGTAGTTCCTAGTAAAGTGAGTTGTTAAAGCAGAATGGCTTGGCAAGAGCTCTCCTGAATCTGTTGGGAGTTGATGTGAAGAGGCAAGGCAAATTGTTCTTAATGCAATTGACGGGGAAGTGAAACAGGGTTAAAGATAGAAATCCAAATAAATAATTAAACTTTTAATGGAGCAAAACGATTCCAATGGCTTTGTATTCACACACAAACTCAAGTGAATCCCTTTGTCAGAAAACAACTCCCCGTACTGAATGCTCTTCAATGTCTTTTACCTCTACTTATTAGCTTTCTCCCTCGTTCTTTCTCCTTTTTGTCATCTCAGTATATCACTCTTCCATTCTTTCTGTTCCTCTCTTATGTCTTCTACCTCTCCTTATCACCTTTCTCCCTCTTTCTTTCTCCTTTTTGTCATCTCATGATATCACTCTTCTATTCTTTCTGTTTCTCTCCCTCTTTCTCATCTTTCTCCCATTCTTTTTTTCCCCTCCATCTCTATCAACACTTCTCTCTGTTTCTTTCTCACCTTCACACCTTCTCTCACCGCCTTATCATCCCTCTGAGTTTACTGTGAGCTAGATATGTTAGCGGTCACTCTATTTCTGTCAGTCAGACACTGACAGGTAAATTACACGTCCCAGACACACCTGGTTATCTCCAGACTGACTGATGCACTGACAGATGGCCAGATAGCGGGGTCAAAGACTGATAATTCAGCCGTAAAAATGGGAGAAGCAGGGAAATAAAGTTGTCTGGGTGGACTAGTAATGCTCGAAACTAAGCATGACAACAGCTTTAAAACAGAATATTAGTTATTTTATTATATAGATGCCTGTTCTGTTATTGTGCACCAGAGTAATGTATTGATTCAAGGATCAGCTGACGATCTTTCGACAATGTTTTGAAGTGGGTGTAAAGAAAAAATGTAACAATTCCTATTCAAAACAAGAATGACCGTACCACGCTGATTAATTGACAGTCAGGAAAATGTTCTAATGCATTTACTTTACATACTTAACATTAATTGACAAAAACGTAACATTCTGGGATTTTTATAATGGAAAAACTACTAACATTTCCCAGATCTAAAACAATTCTAAATGGAAAACAGGTTTCAGGATGTCTGGAGTTGAGAACCACTGACCATCTGTGTGACTCCTGCGACGGTTGGTTGTTTAATTCAATACAGCTTAATGAGATAATAACTATCTACTGACATGTTCCTCAGTTCACCACAAGAGTGCAATGTTGAGTTTTTGCACTTGTTTAAGAAAAGTTGTTTGAGTTTGTGCAACTATTAAAGATTGCGCTGTGTGCCTTGTGTGTATGAATGCCCTGTCTACCTTGTGTGTGTGAATGCCCTGTCTACCTTGTGTGTGTGTGTGTGTGTGTGTGTGTGTGTGTGTGTGTGTGTGTGTGTGTGTGTGTGTGTGTGTGTGTGTGTGTGTGTGACTGCGATGTAGGGGTTCTGGGGTATGGATTATCTTGCCCTGAGCCTTATTTAGAAAGGCCAACCAAGCGTGAGGCGCGGAGGAGAAAGGATGCATTGTTGCCATCCAGATGAGTGTCAGAGGTGCCTCGGAAAATAGATTCACTCACGGGGGAATTAAGAGAAACACGGTCGGGACAACCATCCTGCAGACCGTGACGACCAGCCAGCTCTCACTGTGGCGGTCAGAGGGTTAAAGGGGTTTATTACATCAGAATGTCTTGAGCGTTCACACGCTGACATCAGAGCGCCGGATGCGTTCACGCTTATTCCCAAGAGCTCAACAAAAAGCCAAAGCTAAAGCTAGAACGGAAGAACAGTCGCCAAACCAAACTCCAGTGTCAGTTCGAACTGGGTCGAACCCAGGCGAAATGAGACCGGGTCAGAAACTCCCAGGGGAAGTTAATCTGCACCGGCGGAGACGACGGCGGCCTGCACTTCTCCCAGATCGGAACAGGCTGACCTACTCTCTCCTGACATCTGGTTTACAACAAACACCAGCGGTAGTATCAGCCACCATTAAAAAAGTTTTTCTCCTGGTTTGACATTAGAGATGAGAAATGAGATCTGAAAAGTGACAAAGCCGGGCAACAAAATAATGGGAAAGTTATGTGCATCCGCTAGCTTGGGCTCAAACCTCATTTGGGTCTTCAGGGGTAAACATAGACTGGGTTTTTGTAGCTGCCTTTCCCAGTTGCTCTGCAATGCTTTTGATAGCCTCACTCCTGGGTTCTCAGGACCCGTGATTTACGAGGCTCCATCTGGTGCTGTGGCACACAGACTCAGGAGCTTGTGGAGTTCAAGATGGCTGGCCTGCACTGTGACTCTTGTTGGCCTTTAGGGGAGAGATTAAGGGGAGGTGGGTTAGAGGAGGGACGGGTGAACTTGGGCTCAGGGTTGCGTTTAGGGTTTTTAAGACAATAACGGAACAGCTGTCAGTATTTTGATGTTCGTATGTATTTAAGTGACAGCAGTCTGTATTCTGCTGCATGTATTTAAGTGACTCCAGTCTGTATTTTGATGTGCGTATGTATTTAAGTGACTGCAGTCTGTATTTGTGGAAGGTCTGTCCATGTTGAATGTATCCGGATTGAGAAGTGTTTCCTGAGTTTCGATTCTCTTTATCGTTCCATCCTTGACCTCTTTGTGCAAAGACACACAGGCACTTGAGGACACGACAACTTTAGTGAAAGTGTACATTCTAAAAAACAAGTCAAGTCAATTCATTTATAAAACACATTTGAAAACAACCAAACTTCCAATACTCCGAAATAGCTCCTTAATGCTTCACTCTGGTATATAACAAAAAACGGAAGAATTGAACGCAAGAGGAAAAAAGACAACACATCTTTATACCCTGAATCTTCAGCTCAATCTCAATGTGGTGTTCCTGTTTCACATAAATGTCTGGGAGTCTGAATCTTTAATAGCCCATGGAGGGAGAGGTGTCCTGCTTTCATTTGATGCCAGGGAATTTCCTCTTGGGTTTCAGTTGAGCAACAATAGTGTTTTTCCAAACAGTAATACAAGAGAATAGAAATTGAGAATGGCCAGTCCTTCTGAAGAACATTGTAAATTACACTTTGACCCAGTTGATGAACAAATCATTTTGGAGGTTTTGTCAACTCCCTCAGGGTTGTCTATGTCATTAAGCCCAATTCCTCTTTAAAGTGTAAAGTTCTGTATTTTAATTTGAACAAACAGCATAAAAATCACAGACACAATTGGAAACTGTCAAATCTATATATTCTTTCCCATTATTTTACAATTTCAATAAGCTAAAGGTATATTCTTCAATAACTGCAATAACAATAATTCTAAATCAATAACCTGGGAGCAATTAAGGATGACTATCCTGCTTGGGGAGGAACGTCAGGTTTCTTCTCCTTGTCTGCATTCATTCACTGGCCCAATAAAGTTGACCAATAGGCTATTCCTGCAAAAATACATTTTAGAATAAATCTACCGAACAATCAAGTAATCAGTGAGACAGTATAGAAACCTCTATCAGGTAAAATCCCTGTTATTCACATAGAGTAACACTCTGTCTGCAGTTCTGTGACTGACATACTATGCCGTCAATAGCTCAGAGTGGAATGTAACATGGTGACCTGCTAGTGACTCTTGACTCTCAAAACTGGTCCAAAGTGTTCAACTTGTCCGTCAAGTGAACGGTTGGGTCTTGTTTATGACAAACGATCCATATTACACTGATCTCCTCTCCAGAACTCTCCATTGTTGGGCCAACGTCCTGGTCGTTGCACCTGAGAGAGGCTGCTGCCAGCGTTGCACTCAACTAAACAGTACTTTATTTGTTTTCCACATTCTTTAGCTTGTAATTTCAGCCCCACACACACACACACACACACACACACACACACACACACACACACACACACACACACACACACACACACACACACACACACACACACACACACACACACACACACACACACACACACACACACACACACACACTGACTGAGGTACATAATCTAATCTGTATTTTTCTTTTTTTTGTGTTTAAAAACGAAGCTCTACGGTAGACTGACAGTCTTAACATACGAACAGTGTGTGCGAATGTGGCCTTCTAAGGAACTCCTGGCCGCAGAGCAAAACTATATTGAAGCCAGATGGCAAGACAAGGTTAAAATGGAGGAGGAAGAGACAGATTCACATAAAACCCAAACCTTTGATTCAGATTACAGTACTGCATTCCAGTGTTCAGGTGCACTTTACAGGTGGTGCAATCTAACCTCAGCTCTATTCTGGGTTAAATAGTCTCCTTATTGGGTAGAGATGATGTTGCAAGTTCAGCTGCTGTTGTTTACAGGGCATAGCAAAAGCAATGTGTTTACTGCTCTACATCAATTTAACAGCTAGATTACATCTGGCTAGCATGTCCATCTAGCTAACATTATCGTGAGGTTTGGAATTCCCATTTCATAGCCTATCCTGTATTTTGTTCATTCATTTCATTTTGCAGTAAGGACGTCACCCTACACTATTGAACACAAAACAATCCCCATTTCCATCAGGGAAAAACAACCATCAACCAAACAATGTATCTTTGTGTTAAAGCTACCCATGTTTTCCTCTTTAATTTAACATTTTTCCATACTTGTTCATGATTTGCACTTGGCTTTAAAAACGAGATTTTGTCACCTGGGAAATCTTGTGCACCTCTGCTTCTCTCAAGGCTAATTAGCGTGTGAACTAATTGCAAGGCTAACTTTAGCCTAGCATCAGCCTAGTTCCATCTGTTCGCTCTGTAAAAAGGATGTTGTAAGCTAGTGGGAGCTAGCCTAGAGGTGACACAGTGTCTGGTTTTAGAATGTTCTAGCTAGTTCTAATGCCAGGAGAACTGCTTCTAGTGGGTCTAACTGAATCAATATCAGGGCTGTTCAGTGAAGTAGGAGAGCAAGACCCACTGCCTAAACAGACATAGGTGAGATATCCCGCAGGTGGTTGCGTTTCCTCTCTTCAAACTGTTAGTATTTAGTCCTGTTTGGATTCATCAAACCAATTATAAATGGCAAGAGATTTAACCATCTCATAAATGGGGAAATGTTGGGAAACTGGACTTAAACATAGCAGATTTTTAGTAAATAAGAATCACTTTTCACATTCACTAGACCTTCAATGTCTACATTTATACAACTCACACTCTCTTAATGTGAAAAGGAGCAGCGAGCGAGAGACTGATTGGAAGAGCACAGATTCCCGAGTGGTAGATTGGATATAGAACACAGCGACTGGATTGTAAAGTGGGTAGGAGAGGGGAGGGAAATGGAGTGAGTAGGTTTATTGTAGCATTACTTTCAAAGCGACAACTGTATATGGTGTTTTGATGTTTGTGGTAGAGGTATAGGAGATTCTGGTCTGAGGGGGAGGTCTTTATTCAAGGTATAAACTAAAACATTTCACACAGGGACTCTCCTACAACTCTGTGGTGATTTGGATGCTAATCTAGTACAGAACAACAAAGACAAAATGTCAACTGATCAGTGACATTTCACTTCTGGGAGGGTTGGGGAGGACAGGGTCTTGCGATTGCATTAAGTTAGGAAATTGCCAAGCTCCTCCTCCTTTTCTAAAATCATGACCTCACCTTGTCTCAGGCTTATCACCACCAATCTATGTCCCATTCAAAATGTGCTGCAGCTGTGTAGCATGATGTTTCAATAGGATAATCAGTTGTCAGTAATATAATAATAATTATTATCTTCTGAACCAAAGGCTTGCTAGGAGGGACTTTTCAACAGGAAGGTATTACAAAAAAACTAATACTCAAAAGGTTTGTTTTGCACAGCAATGCAGAGATATATTTATCCTATATGATAGGTAGGAGAGATGTTATGTAAAAAAAACGAGGTTCTCACAGGATTTACCGCCTGTTGCCCTGTTGGAACTGGAATTTTTGACGGTGAGGAGATCATCTTCTGTAGCCAGCGCTTGACATCAAGTGGCCAACACTTGATAATGTAGGACACAGTGTATGAAATGAGGCTGGACATGTATCCCCACGGCAACAGCAATGATCTGAGGGGGCAGCGCAAATTTATTCTATCTCATTCTGTTAGGAGGTTTGATAGATGATCAAACACGTGCGAAAGAATGTCTGCCCTCAGGGTGTGTTTGTGCTCTGTGCCCTACTGTCTGCTTTTTCACACACACACACACACACACACACACACACACACACACACACACACACACACACACACACACACACACACACACACACACACACACACACACACACACACACACACACACACACACACACACACACACTGTAAATGAAATCGCTTTAACCAAGCGTTGCCGTGGGGTTATTCCTTTCAAGATAGATTTAAAAAAGTAAATGAAAACAAAATGGACTCATTTCCTTATCAAATGCAAAACACCATAGTCTTTGGAATTACAATACGTTGTGCTTTTTGACAAACTAATGCAACATCCTCAACGGAATCCCAGTGTTAACAAAAACATTAGTCAAAATTGCAAAAATACAGGAAGAGCAACTATGCTATCATTACCAGTGCACTATAAAAAATAATATTATTTCGTTATTTGACAAATGCATCCCATAATGGCTAATCCTAATGAAAAACTATGTGCAGATTGTTGCCATCGGTGAAGGCGATGAGGGGCACAGGGAATCTGTTTCCTGTTACAATCACATAGGATGTTTTTTCTCTGCTCCACTGAGTGTAAGAGATACATAGGGGAAGTAAACAAGGTTTCGGTTTCAGCGATACGACTATTTCATTAAGACGTTAGGGTAACACAACAGTTGGTCTAGAATGGCTGATCTGGGTTAAAGTTAAAAAGTTCAAACCAAATTTCAGTCCGGATTCCGGGTAGAGCAGTAATGCCCCCTGTTCTATGCTACATATGCAGTCAAAATAAGGGGAGTTACTGTCCACTCATTAGGGAAAAAACTATAATTGAAATCAATATATTTTCTTAGTATTTTAGTGAAAATATATTTCATAGTATATAAGTATATTTTCATGAATGTTATGTGATAAAAACAGCTTTTTGGTTTTTGCTTAATTGTCTTTTTGCCACAATAATTTGTTTGTTTTCTTCATGGTTTTCTATAGTTTTGAGGGATATGTGTAACCCAGATTAAAATAGTTGATTCATATTATGTTTAATAAATATTAATAAAATAATTATAGACAAACTTCATAATATTAGTTTAAAAAGTTCATAAGTTAAAGCGGTTAAATAAGATTTAAATAATCATCCAGGTTATTAGTAATGTAATTGGTTGTCATGTTCAAAACGTTCTAGTGCTTTAAGAATTGACAAGCTAGTAGCTCACTTGCTTAGCAGGCTAATAAGAACCAAGGATTAATCTAGTGTCAACTTAAGTTGAGTAAAGACTTAGAACGCATGACTAGCTAAAAAGTTAAATAGAAATGAGTTAGTTTAATAAAATAGCAATTAAAGGACAACTTTGATTTAAACTTATGGGATAATAGTACATTTTGCCAATTTAAATAGGTTGATGTAACGAATAGGGGATTCAGAACTTGAATCTATTATATGTAAATGTATCTGCTTTATTATTTGCATATGTAAATTGTGTGTATTTGGTAATATTCATTATTTTCTATTGATTCCTACACTTTCATACTCTTTTATATAAAGAAGCCGGTTTAAAGTAAATAAGTATTTCCTAGTCTGGGTGTGTTTTATTATTTAGTTACAACTGTGCTCCTCAAGAACCTAGAGCCTGGTCCTAACATCTTCCACTACCAGTGGTATGTGCTACATATGTTTAAGAAAATATATTGGAAACAAATATGCTTGGGGGTGATAATTATTCTACATATATGGCCAGTTCATGTTTCCCTCTTGATCCCATGCTGGCTAGAGAACTAGACGTCATCAGAGAGAGATTCCTGTACACCCTTTCCTGCTTTTCTCTCTTGTTTTTTTCTCTCCTCTCTCTCTGCAGAGTTCACGTGTGAATGGCCATTACTTCTGCCTGTCTGACGGCTCTCTCTCTGTAACAGACGTTGATCTCACAAAGGCGTCTCTCTCCCTGTCGCTGAAAGGATCTTGTGAAGGGTTGGGCTCTCAGCGTTTCTGAGCCGATGGTGGAGATAAGCTTGGTGAAAGTGTGTTGGTGTGTGTATGTATGTGCGGACAGCAACTGGTATAGATCCCGCACAGCCTAAAGCTATGCGTCTGGTAACTGTGTGTGTGTTTGTGCCTGCTCATTGGTAGCAGACATTAGTGCTAATTTTCGCTCCACCACCCACACATGGTTATTTGCAAACATAGCGTAATTACACCTATTACAACCACCACAATGAAACAATAAAGTCAAAATGAATGATTAAGACAATTAATCAGGCCAATTGAGGTGTTGATGTGCATGAGAAATTAGTGTGTAGGTGTGTGTGTGTGTGTAGGTGTATGTCTTTGTGCTTAGGTGTATGTCTGTGTGTGTAGTGTAGGTGTATGTCTGTGTGTGTAGGTGTATGTCTGTGTGTGTAGGTGTATGTCTGTGTGTGTAGGTGTATGTCTGTGTATGTAGGTGTATGTCTGTGTGTGTAGGTATATGTCTGTGTGTGCTCGCATTGATGGCATGTACTTGTACGAGTCTGTGAGAGAGTGTGGGTCTTTATATTTGTGTAGAATAATTCCAAACATTGTGTGGCACCTGTCCAAAATGGCACATTTTGTGCTGAGTACAGATATTATTTTGAAGTAAATCGGGTTAAACCTTTGAAATCAGAAGCATTCTTTACTGATGTGCCGATGTCTTGTCAGCACAACACCATTTATCAGCTATTTTGTCTTTCTACTGTCTCTATAGTCTACTCACACACACAGACACACACAGAAACACACAAGCCCAAACCCTTCAAAGTTTTTACCAAGTTTGCACTCTGCTTGGCAGGCTGCAGGGACACTTCTGTTCAGTGTGTCAGACAGTATGTCATGCGTGTAACTGACATGGGCTTATTAGTAATGAGCTGATGTGCACTTAGTCCCCAGGGTGTCAGATAAGTCGTCCAAACTCCCAGGGTGTCAGATCGGTCGTCCAAACTCCCAGGGTGTCAGACCGGTCGTCCAAACTCCCAGGGTGTCAGACCGGTCGTCCAAACTCCAAGGGTGTCAGACCGGTCGTCCAAACTCCCAGGGTGTCAGACCGGTCGTCCAAACTCCCAGGTTGTCAGACCGGTCGTCCAAACTCCCAGGGTGTCAGACCGGTCGTCCAAACTCCAAGGGTCATTGATGGTACCTACAACCAAGTATAATAACACACATGTTGATTTATTGAATGTTTTCTCTAGCCGATTGAGCATATTTGGGACGTGCTGGACCAACATGTGCGGTCCTTGACGATTCCTCGCAACTCATCTCATCTCATCTTCAACCGCTTATCCGGGGTCGGGTCGCGGGGGTAGCAGCTCTAGCAGGGGACCCCAAACTTCCCTTTCCCGGGCAACATTAGCCAGCTCTGACTGGGGAATCCCGAGGCGTTCCCAGGCCAGTGTGGAGATATAATCTCTCCACCTAGTCCTGGGTCTTCCCCGAGGTCTCCTCCCAGCTGGACGTGCCTGGAACACCTCTCTAGGGAGGCGCCCAGGTGGCATTCGTACAAGATGCCCGAACCACCTCAACTGGCTCCTTTCTATGCAAAGGAGCAGCGGCTCTACTCCGAGTTCCTCTCGGATGACTGAGCTTCTCACCCTATCCCTAAGGGAGAGGCCAGCAACCTTTCTGAGAAAACCCATTTCGGCCGCTTGTACCCGCGATCTCGTTCTTTCGGTCATGACCCAGCTTTCATGACCATAGGTGAGGGTAGAAACAAAGATTGACCGGTAGATCGAGAGCTTTGCCTTTCGGCTCAGCTCTCTTTTCGTCACAACGGTGCGGTGAAGCGAATGCAACACCGCCCCCGCTGCTCCGATCCTCCGACCAATCTCCCGCTCCATTGTTCCCTCACTCGCGAACAAGACCCCAAGGTACTTGAACTCCTTCACTTGGAGTAAGGACTCATTCCCTACCCGGAGTAGGCACTCCACCGGTTTCCTGCTGAGAGTCATGGCTTCAGATTTAGAGGTGCTAACCCTCATCCCAGCCGCTTCACTCCCTCCTTCCTCGCAACTTACAGTACTTAAAGGATCTGCAGCTAACGTCTTGGTGCCAGATACCAGAGGACACCTTCGATGGTCTTGTACAGTACATGCCTCATCGAGACTAATTCATGTAGTAACATTTACTCACGTGACATGAAGCATGTGTAATCTAATACAGAGGAATATCCAGTTAGTTTATACTTTTTAATCCGTTATTCGATTTATGAACATGACTGACACCCAGAACCCATGGGCCTTTCACACTATATTTGCGAGTGTTATTGCGTCCTTAACTTGTCCATCACAATAATACCCAAACACAACAGAAACAAGAAAGCAATTACTAAATGCAGGAAGTGTTCTCTGCAATCCAGGAAGTAATTACTGAAATCAAAGTTGAGCCTCACAGACTGAATCAACAGAGAAACATTTCCTTCCATTACGCAAACCTACGTATTCAGGTTCCAGGAAAACCAAGATGCATTATGCTGTTCCCAGCCAGAAAATGTGAATAGATGTATAACATAACCCACTAGCATGGCATGGTAATCATCATATTATTGATTTATATAAGTTAGCTAGCTGGCTGATTGCTACCGATTGGAGTTTGGGCCTATGAAACTGGTAACAAGCTCAAATAGCTTAACTCAGAAAACGTTTTATCAACAGGACCTTGTGCTTTTAACTCAATGTCTTGTTTGGGAACAACCAGAGGTGCCATTGAGGGAGAAGCAGTTAGATATATGTTCCACTCAGGTCACTGGGAAATGTCAAAATATTAACTTGTTAGCTTATTCTTCAGCTGTTGTTAATCGTCATCTTGAGAGACTACATCTTGTCTGGTGGGAGGTGGCCGTTGTTTGACTGTTGACCCGTTACCTGAGTAGAACATATATCTAACTGCTTCTCCCTCACGGACACCTCTGGTTGTTCCAGATCTAACAGTCTTGAGTTATATGTGGTCATCCCTTGACAGGAAAGATGATATGGCGTTATAAGATCTGAGTTTGTCTACCGAGGGACGTCAACACCCTGTGGAGCAATTACATCCTCCACTGTCCAGCCCTACTCCTCCGGAACTTATTACCCACAAGCCCCTGATTTCTGTCGCCAGAGGCCATGAGACCTATATCGTAAATCATTTGATAAAAAGGAGGAACTTTCCGCTGTTTTTTTTCTCCTTCTCTTCTTCTTGTCTTGAAGTATGAACCGGAAGAGTCTGGCATTTTCTCAGAGCTATTAATACGCCACCATGAATTTCATTCCAATGGGACTTTATAATTCTTCCCTATGAGACACCAGGTAGCCTATGAATACTGTTATTTGTTTTAAGTTGATGTCAGTTGCACACAGGAACCAACTAACATGTTAAAAGAACCTAGGAAGAAACCTTGAGAGGAACTGGGCTATCTCAGGTGGCCAGTCTTCTTCTAGCTTTATCGGGTGGGAATTATAGGACAACATGACCTATCAGGAGACCCATACTTTAGTAGCATCTCCATGTCGGAATTGTCAGGAAATGTAGTAGTTCTTGTCACAGTTGTAGGGAGATGTACGGCGAGGAAGGATGGAGACAGACAGTGCAGTTGATAGCGTTTTGTTGGGGTTTAATATAACAGTCACACACCAGCGCAAATGCATGCAGTAAGTTCTTATTAGTACTAAAACAATAAAATGTGCGACACAGCGCAATAATGTCCCATAGACAAATTGAATGAACAAAGATGGCACGAAGCACATCAAACAACTTGATCTAACATGAAACAATTCCACACAAACACAAGACCAAACACAGAAGACCTAAATACTCTACTAATGAGGAAATGGGCACCAGGTGTAGTGATGACGAAACTGGACAATGATGTGAAGGGGGAGGATATGCGATGGCAGCTAGAAGGCAGGTGAAGACAAACGCTGAAACCTGCCCGCAGGTGGCGGTAGAACGGCCTCGGATGGAGCTCGGACAGTTCTTTTGTAATTACCTTACAATAAAATTATTTAAGAGTAAATGCTCATTTCTAAAATAGTACTGTAAATACAAATAATGTGGACAATTATTTGATTTTACATGTTTAAGCAAAATTCGTTTTGACATGAATGTTATGACCTAGTTTCTCGGAACTAGACCAGTGGTGATGGAACTGTCCTTCCTCTGAAACAGATACAGTGTTATCATACCATCTGATCTGACCACTTGAGTTCAGGAAGGAGGCTAATAGACTATTTTTGGTTCTTTATTTTATCAATTTTACCTTTTAGATCCTTAATTTCTTCTCTGTTGGAGATTAGTTTTATTTAAAACAAAAGTACATCCATAAATAAATCAGAGGTGGGAGAAAGGGTGTATTTTATTGCTACAACAAGTGTATTTTGTTGCCACATTCAACCAAGCAGTGCCACCTATCTGAACTGCATGATCAATTAAATACTATTATTTTATTTTGGATCATCTTCATTTGTGCATAGAAATAATGTCCTCCATTTTTAATCACACAAACATTTGTTGGCCTCTGTGAACAGGCAATTGTTTAGCCAGACATACCAAGGAACAAAAACAGGATTATGAAATGTTCCAAACAGGACTGAAAAATACCAATAACCTTTGTTTAAACTCTTCACGATGCATAACTAACACATTCAAACAAAAAGTCTGTACAGGTCACTTAACCTGTCATTTAAAAAGTGTGTAGGCCTGTACAGCCAACTTAATGAAATAATGAAGAGCAGCAGCAAAGGGATGACAAAGCGATGGCTCTGATTGCAAAGGAATCTCATTGATGTAATTGGGGCTGTCCATCTCTACCCGTGCCGAGTGCCAGTTACAATTACTTATGCTTCAACACACCCTCAAGCGCAACATGGATGGTACTACTCACAGTGCTTCCCAAAGCTCTTCAACCAGCAGCCCCAGGCATTCCACTAACTTAATGTCAGGCCTCATTGCTGTAATCTAGTACAAACCCATCAACTGGCAATGAACTGAGGCTAACCAATTCCACTTTGAAGCCCCTAACCCTACCATTGGAAATGGCATCCTCTACCCATTGAGTTACACAGGACTCGTTGTGGCAGAGTATTAAAGGACCTGCCTGTCTGCATGTAACAGCATTACTAGGGTATGACCTAGAGAATATTCACATTTTAAAGGGAGGTTTTTACTTGGAAAAACTTAGAACAAAAATGTAGTTTGGGACTTTTCTTGTTTTCGAAAGAACAAGCCAAGTGTTTTGCACAGCACATTATATCAGAAATATGTACACATTACACATTATTTACACAGGCGTACAGAGGGCCATTATCAGCAACCATCACTACTGTGTTCCAATGGCACGTTGGGTTGGCTAATCCAAGTCTATAATTTTAAAAGGCTAATTGATCTTTGGAAAACTATTTTGCAATTATGTTGGCACAGCTGACAATTGTTGTGCAGATGAAAGAAGCAATAAAACTGGCCATCTTAGACTACAAAATATGTAGCATCAGCAATTGTGAGTTTGATTGTAGGCAATAAATGGAAACCAATAACTTTCTGCTGAACTCGTCAGTCTATTCTTAGTCTGACATATGAAGACAAATCCATGCGCGAAATTGAAGAAACTAGAAAGAAACAATGCTGTGTACTACTCTATTCACAGAACAGCGCAACTGGCTGAAACTAGAATTCAAAGAGGAGTTAGAGGCCACGATGCCCAACATAGCATGAGGACAAATACATTAGAGTTTATAGTTTGAGAAACAGAATAAATACCTGTGAAACACTAGTCTCAGCGTCAAAAGTGGAGAAACGATTCCAGGATGTCGGCCTTCCAAGCAAAGTTGCAAAGAAAAATCACAGACTCCATCAGTCAAGCTGCCAAACTTGCCTTGGTGAAGATGACTATTATGCCAATGTTTGATTTTGATGATCTCACGTATTACAAGAAACACTTAAACTCGAAACCCTTATGTCACCATTGGCATCAAACTAATCCGGTTTGAACTTTTGTCTGATCACTGTACTTGTTAACTGCCCTCTGTTTTTTTCCACACCCTTTTTTATCTTTTGCCGTGCCCAATTTGCACAGTGGATTATTTTCACCTGTACTGTTGTCATACCTGTTTACAATTTTTTATTATTATATTTTGCTCAGGCATGCTCTTCCTCCTAAAATCACAGGCATACAATTTGCTCACACAAATGACCTACCTGCTAGATAAACTTTCTACATTCTGTATATAGACTCCATTGTTTTTTATATAGTTGTTATTGCCATATCAATGCTGCTCAACTGACCTACCTCATCAACAGACCAACATTATACCTCATCCTGTATTATCTGTATATTGACTCTCCACGTGTCCCTCTATTGCCTGTTGTGTCCCACTGCTATTTGCACTCATGTATTCTGTGTATTTATTATATTGTACTATATGTTGTCTTGGACGTTTTTTATTCATCTTGGCCAGGTCGCCGTTGAAAATGACAATATGTTTTCAATCGTCTACCTGGTTAAATAAAGGTTAAATAAAAAATAGCGTTTTTGGGGCTTTAATTGTTTATCTTGTACTTTGAATAGAATTTCATGTCATGACTAAATCATAAAATATCAAGTTGTTATTTGTAAATATTTGATGTTTGGTGTTGGCTACCTACATCCTTGATTAACTCTCGTTAAGCAGTGGGATACAATCCTAATGAACAATCAATTAAAGCGCGTTCTTTCCGCACACGTGACCCCAGAGCCTGACGCTCGTAGATAATAAACGCACCCATGCGCGCGATACTAAATGAACGTTAACTTCCAAGTGCATACCGTGAATATGAGGTAGGAAGTCCAAACACAATTAAATAACAGCTCATAAGAGCCGTGACACCCTGTTTACCTGTTAGTTAGGGATAACGTTCTGCTGGCTGTTTGTCACATAAATGTTGCTGGTAAACGGCTATTCAATGTGGAACAAGTCTCCAGTGACGGTGAGCACGTTTTCACGGACAGGATCTCGCAGATCAGGACAGTCACGTCTTTTCAGGACGTCAAAGAAAGGAAGTAAGTGTTTAATACATTTGTACTCTTTAATGACTTATTATAGTTGCAGGTTTTTCTGAGCTTCCCTACTAGTGTCTTGAACCAGTGACGTCACCATTATTGCACATGTAAGCATGCAGTGAGGTTTGTATGATTAACACTTAATCTCAATACGCCTGCAGATGTCAGTCGGATGTGTTACCTGCCCACTCAGACACACGTGGTTGTTGAATGACAGGGTACAAAGGAGCAATTTAAACTGAGACACAAGTGAATTACATTGAGATCTATTCTATTTTTACTGATATAGCAACTGTCATGAAAACATAACAAAACGTGGGCGTGGGCGTGGGCGTGGGTGTGTGTGTGGGTGTGTGTGTGTGTGTGTGTGTGTGTGTGTGTGTAATGGGTGTGGGTGTGTGTGTGTGTAATGGGTGTGGGTGTGGGTGTGTGTGTGTAATGGGTGTGGGTGTGTGTGTGTAATGGGTGTGGGTGTGGGTGTGTGTGTGTGTAATGGGTGTGGGTGTGTGTGTGTGTGTGTGTGTGTAATGGGTGTGTGTGTGTGTGTGTGTGTAATGGGTGTGTGTGTGTGTGTGTGTGTAATGGGTGTGTGTGTGTGTGTGTGTGTAATGGGTGTGGGTGTGTGTGTGTAATGGGTGTGGGTGTGTGTGTGTAGTGGGTGTGTGTGTGTAGTGGGTGTGTGTGTGTAATGGGTGTGGGTGTGTGTGTGTGTAATGGGTGTGTGTGTGTGTGTGTGTGTGTGTGTGTGTGTGTAATGGGTGTGGGTGTGTGTGTGTAATGGGTGTGGGTGTGTGTGTGTTGTGGGTGTGTGTGTGTAATGGGTGTGGGTGTGTGTGTGTGTGTGTGTGTGTAATGGGTGTGGGTGTGTGTGTGTGTGTGTGTGTGTAATGGGTGTGTGTGTGTGTGTGTGTGTAATGGGTGTGGGTGTGTGTGTGTGTGTGTGTGTGTGTGTGTAATGGGTGTGTGTGTGTGTGTGTGTGTGTGTAATGGGTGTGGGGGTGTGTGTGTGTGTGTGTGTGTGTGTAATGGGTGTGGGGGTGTGTGTGTGTAATGGGTGTGGGGGTGTGTGTGTGTGTGTGTGTGTAATGGGTGTGTGTGTGTGTGTGTGTGTAATGGGTGTGGGTGTGTGTGTGTGTGTGTGTGTGTAATGGGTGTGGGTGTGTGTGTGTAATGGGTGTGGGTGTGTGTGTGTAATGGGTGTGGGTGTGTGTGTGTAATGGGTGTGGGTGTGTGTGTGTAATGGGTGTGGGTGTGTGTGTGTAATGGGTGTGGGTGTGTGTGTGTAATGGGTGTGGGTGTGTGTGTGTAATGGGTGTGTGTGTGTGTGTGTGTGTAATGGGTGTGTGTGTGTGTAATGGGTGTGTGTGTGTGTGTGTAATGGGTGTGTGTGTAATGGGTTTGTGTGTGTGTAATGGGTGTGTGTGTGTGTGTAATGGGTGTGTGTGTAATGGGTGTGTGTGGGTGTGTGTGTAATGGGTGTGCGTGTGTGTAATGGGTGTGTGTGTGTGTGTAATGGGTGTGTGTGTAATGGGTGTGTGTGTGTGTAATGGGTGTGTAATGGGTGTGTAATGTAAAGTGTGTTTATGTGTGTATGTAATGTCACATAGGTGTAAAACTTTGTAAAAATTTGTGTCAGTTTTTTGTTCAAGCATAATCATTTAGGTTTGGGCATAATCATATACATATTATCGCTATGTTCAGTTCATGCACAAAAGTTTATTGAGTTTAGGATATGGATATAGTAAGTGCTAGCCTAGGGAATAGGAAACATGGATCCCCTTATGGTTTGAAAAACAAATGTGTTGTTGTGTATGGAATTAGTTCAACTTGATGGACATGGGGAATACAGTCCATATTGAGTTATAACTGTTCGTCATACAGTCTCTGAGATTGAGCACTCGGATAAAGGTTTCTTGGAGATGTGTAATGACAAAAAATGTTTTTTTACCCTTAGGCAACATGTGAAAGATGTCAAACCTGTACTGTTTGGTAATTTATTTGTGTCTGTTATTTTTGAAGACCTCAACTCAGAAAGCCTACAGGGGCTCAAAACCTTCTGGTTTCAGAAAGGTAGTTATATAGTGACGGCTGTAGTTTATGGAATGTTGTTGTGGTGGTAGAAACACAAGGTTAAATATTTTAGTGCTATTGACCAGTTTTACAAAGGATATGCCTTCATAGTACTGGAGATAGATTTATTAATGAAAACAGAAAAGTTAAAGAAAAAAATCAATGGATCAGGCCCGAGCAACCATTCCTTGCCTCCTAACCATTGATTTGTAAAGTAATTGGATGGGTTTAATCAGAATGACTTACAGCCAATAGATGCAGATTATACTCTTCAATGGAGTTTTTGCCAGTTTTATTTAACATGGCCCATAAATGTCCTTCTTTAGCTTAAAAGGGTTTCCTGACGTTGATTCATTTATTAAACCCCTTGCCACACTGTGGACGTGACCCTCAGTTTTGTTGGCAAACTATCTGGGATTTCAAACGGGACACAATGGCTTGACAAGCACGTCAAAACAATAATTACATGCATAGATGTGACAAATTAAACGATTGTAGGAGCATAACGACAGATGGTAGTGTTGGGATTTGTTGGACTTAATCGTTACAAGATTTCACAATGTGCCAAAAAGCTGTTTTTTATGTCTATCCACAATGATTGAATGTCGTCAGTCTCATGTTTCGGCTAAATACAGGTGTTTGATGAGTCTTCACATTTTTAGGAAGCGAGTTGACAAACTACATATTTTATCCCCACTGGATACTTGAAGGAAAGGAAACCGGGTTGTGACACCAGCAGGACGCATACAGAACCCTCTGTCCAGCTAGTCCACTCTGCCCCCAGCCCCGGGAGACCTTCAGCCCTTCAGCCAGCGGTGGCAGGTGTTTCCACTGCCATGTTGTGAGAACGTAACCGGAGTGGAAGTGACCCTCACCCCCACCTCATTTCCCCAGCGTGACACTCGGTAACGCTACACCCTATCTGGTGATGGGACTGGCCGGATCTCCCAGCGCTCCAAGTGACACCTTTCCGGTGATTTACTAGCGTGCTAACAACTGAAGTGGGTGCTGGGTAAAGGTATTTCTTGGGCGTGGGCTTTCTTAGTTTTGTGTTTGGTGGGGCATGTACAGTGGATGGCTTCCTGTAATCCTGTGCATTGGAGTGGCTCTTCTCTCATAATGCAATGACTTTAACAGTCCTGTGCAATGAACAGCAGATTTCTTTCCCTATCCTTTAATTTCCTGCTGGGGGATTTGATCTGGCAGCCTTTCAGTTACTGGTCATATGCTCTAACTCTAGGCTACCACCAACCTGGCAGTATCCGCCAAGTCATGCAGAGCAGTTGGATGAAATTGGCATCCCTGACAGACAAGTTCTCCTCTGCAGCCAATGGTTTAAGTGGTACATTACACGGACGGTTCTGCATTCTGTAGGTTTTTTCCCATTTTTTTTATATGCATCTCTCTATCCGGAAGTTAACTTCAATCACTCTTACACCAGTTTTGAGTGTACTGCGCATCTGATAGAAAGCGTTGTGCGCAAGTAAGTGAGCATGTGTGTTGCCATAGCGAATCCCTGATGTCCAGTGAAGCTTCACACCTTTATCCCCTCTCTCCGATCAAAGCACTTTCAGAATGCTGTTTGAATTCAAATGCATGATACGAAAGAAGCCCTACTGTGCTTTGGGCTCCATCACAGACATGAAACTCATATCTTCCAGTTTTGCAGGTTGGGGTTAGAGGTCGACCGATTATGGTTTTCTCAGGCCAATGCCGATCTTTTGAAATCCAGGTCGGCCGATTATTATGGCCGATTTATTTAAGCCGATATTTGGCCGATATGTGCTGGTTTTTAACCTCTATTTTCAAGATAAAATGTAACACTAATAATTACTTAAGAATAAAGACATAGAATTTTTCAACAAAAACGTTTTAATAAAAAAATTATATTATATTAAATAAAAGAAACAGGTAACAACAAAACATTGATAAATTTACTTTTCAATAAAAAAATAGACACAATGGAGAGTGTATTGATGCATTTTGGGATAATTATTTAAACATTTGAAAAAGCTATATAAAAATATCTTTAATCTATGTTATAGACACCTCTGGGTGTTGCGCTTTTACGTTGGTCCCTAACTACTCTGTTTACCAAGCGCTACAGTATTTTCTGTCAGTTTTTCCGACTTGGCAGTCAGCCCGAAGAGAGACTGCTGTGCCATATCCCCGGAGCTGGCGAATGTGGGAATATAAAACTATCTTTACCGCGGTTCCACAACGACAACACTATGCTGCCCGCGCATGCCTAATTATCGGCTTTATATACTTGAATATCGGCCGATGCCGATTATGTAAAAAACACCGGTCGACCCCTAGTTGGGGTATGTTGTTATTATTGGATAGGGTTATTCTGTGGAGTAAGGTTGCCTCGGAACTGAACTTCCATACAATAGTTGGTCTGTTTTATTGTGCCGTCACAGTCTAGTTTTTAGGAGATTTGGCTGTTCGAGATTGGTTTGAGGTTCCTCTGTTAGGTTTGGTCTGCCCTGAGGCGTAAGTGCTGAGAGATGCCACACCTCCTTACCCGCCCCCCTGGATGCTGATGCGTTAACAGGAGGCACGAATGGGTCTTTATCTGTTGGGGGGGTCATGAACTTTCACCTGCCACTGGCTGGCCTCCCTGCTGTGAGGTCACTGGAGCATGAAGGAGTATAGGGGAGAGGTGAGGAGTGAGGGGGAAGGAGAGGAGATAAGACGTAAGCAGAAAGGAAGTGTTTTTAATGTTTCTTGAGTCTGAGAAATTGTCAAGGTTTCAGGTGAAATTTTAATCTGATATTGTAACAACATACTGCCTGTGTTGTGAGTGTTTGGGTGTATGGTTTGAGTGTATGGTTTGGGTTGAGTGGAAAGAAATCTGCATGACAACTGTCAGCGTTGTCCCAAGGAAATCTCTTACTTCAGCAGTATATGTGGAAGGATTTTTTTCTTGGAAGGGTAAATAGAAGCAACAAGACATGGAAGTCAATTGTTGTTTACTTATTGGGAAACTTTAGGATTTTGCCAATGAGGCTCTTTACTTTCTCATTGTCAGATGAATATACTAGCGCCCTGTATGGTGTTATTTGCTTAATTTGGGTAAATATTAGTTTTTCTGTGTGTACAAATGTTTGCATTTTAAGCTGAGGATAGATCTGGGATACTCCCATGTCAGACGTGTGTATGTGTGTGATCCCGCAAAACAGGAAAAGGAAGTGAGCTGTACCCACATGCAAGATGTTTAGCTCAAAACTAAACTGGTCTTTTTATTTCAGTCAATCATGATACAATTATAAAATATTTGGGGCAAATCCTAGACATTCAAGAACGACTTTCTTTATGCAATGACATATCTGGATGTGGTAGTAGACAAAAAACAGACCCTGTTTTAATTTCCTTTATCTGTCAATAGTGTTAGTGAGGATTACAAATTCATATCTCCAAGTACATCAAATGAAGAATAAAACCTTCCAGGAGTTCTCACATGACTATATTCCATTAGCGAACATCCAGACATCTGCACACACACACACTCAAATACTTCTGTTCAGAGCAATACTTTTGCCATGCTAAAACACCTCTCATTAAAACATGATATATTCTTATGCTGTAAATGTCAGACATCATCTCTAAATGGTACCTAAAACCCTGCTGCCTGTCATACAGAGAACTAACTCCTTGGCGTCTGGCGTGATTCTGCATGCAAAAAGGCCTCAATGCAAAGTGTGTTCTTAACCAATATGCAAAGTAGTTTGACTTGGTTTGATTGTGGCCCTTCTACTCTTTCTCTTTAGAAATCAGATATGTGTGTGTGGTGTGTGTGCGTGCGCATGCTTTGATACCTGCTATTCATGTTGTCACTTCCTGTTAATGGCAGCCTGGTTTCGATGGGGCTATTGTTAGTGTAGCATTATACTCATGTTTTTTCTGATGGGATGACCCCCTGCAGCCTTGATAAGAGGACATCTGCTCTGAGCGCTGCTTCCTGTTGCTCTTGTATGGTAATTAAGCGTCTGCTGTATGATCCACACGCGTGTGCGTGTTTATTGAAGAATGACGGACTGACGAGCATCAGCCTGTGTTTCCTAAAGTCCTCAGGTATGTAATGTGTGCACCTCCTCTTTGTGCCTTTGCCTGTGCCTGCGTTATGTGTTCGTCCAGCCAGTGTTTCCATGGTCCAAACTAAAGGGCGGTAGAGGGACTGGCAGGGGCTTGTATGACACTGATCATAACTCACTGATATTTATGGACGGATATTTAGGAGCTTTGACTGGAGCTTTTAGAGGCATGCCCCGCCCTCTCCATCCACCACACAATCATCCCAGGACTTCCTTTCAAAGAGCAAATAGGTTTTGGGAACTTGAGTCTGGAATCTCCCAGCGGGATAGAGCTTTGTGTCAATAATTGGAGCATTTATGCTGTCATTAGAACTGAAGGCTCTGTGGGTAGTGCATGGCACTTGAAATGCCAGGGGAAAAGTATGAAAATGTTTGCGCTGTTTCATAGCGTGATAAAGACAGCGTTAAAGACATTTAGCAACATTTCTTATTGACCTTTATTATATTCAGATTACACGCATACAGAAATTTGACTTCATCTAAATACATTTTACACACACAGAGACAGAAAATTATGTAGTTATTTACAGGCGATTGCTGAATTGAATTGTGCGCAGTTATTTAAAGATGTAAAATATTTGAAAACCAAGATTGAGCATCCCACCTGACTTTGCTTGAGCCTAAACATTTCCTGACTAATTTATTTAAAGCTATGGCAAATCTATGTTGTGGTGCGAGTATGTGCCTCTGTTTTTCTTTGGTGTGAAAAATGATATCCCTTAAATCTGTAATTAAATCGTGTGTGGGCCTTTGTGTTTGCTTTTTGTACTGTACCAACTGCCACTTAGTGCACTTGGAAAGGATTTACTGTAAAAGCAGGTTTCACAAAATTAGAAGGTGTAGTAGAGACAAGGGGAAAGTTGTAGCTCTGTCTTTACCCTCTCAAATGTAGGTGCGAGTGCTTGTGTTTGTACTCGCACATATTTGTGCTCAGGGTGTCCCGGCACTATACTTCATCTCAGAAGGGTCGTGCCTTGCCCATGCAGACTCAACCCTGAGATGTCAGAGTAAGACTAGAATACTTCTAGGGGTGAACTGTAGCCTACTCAACAAGCTAAGTCAAGAAGCAGAAGGAATTTTGAGGTCTTCATAACATTGGTGGGGTGGTGTCTCTATGACACGGTAGACGGGGTCTGTACTTTTGGGGCGAATTTTGACTATATTTGTTGACTAATTGTTGCGTGTAAAGAAATTATTTTCTTACAGATTTAGTTGATTTGAGTAAGTTATGCGCATGCCCCACTCTGTTTCTGTTGTATTGTTACATTCTATTATGTGCACTTAAAACTAAACCTCTTTAGGGACACGCGGCTGTGTTTAGGGACACGCGGCTGTGTTTAGGGGCACGCGGCTGTGTTTAGGGGCACGCGGCTGTGTTTAGGGGCACGCGGCTGTGTTTAGGGGCACGCGGCTGTGTTTAGGGGCACGCGGCTGTGTTTAGGGACACGCGGCTGTGTTTAGGGGCACGCGGCTGTGTTTAGGGACACGCGGCTGTGTTTAGGGACACGCGGCTGTGTTTAGGGACACGCGGCTGTGTTTAGGGACACGCGGCTGTGTTTAGGGACACGCGGCTGTGTTTAGGGACTGGGGACGGCGCTGTGTTTAGGGACACGCGGCTGTGTTTAGGGACTGGGGACGGCGCTGTGTTTAGGGACTGGGGACGGCGCTGTGTTTAGGGACTGGGGACGGCGCTGTGTAGGAACGGCGTTGTGTAGGGACGGCCTTTGCTTACTACATGCACAACATGTGTATTTGTCGTGTTTAAAGAGGATAAATCTAGCCTCTGCATTTTTGTACAAGGGTGCGATCGGGAGAATTTGGCAAGCACGGACAGGTCTTGAACGGCACCACTGTTCTGGTTACCGCAATCAAGGTATCCTTCTCCGTTTAAGACACGCCACAGTGTAGCTACTGGCTAACAAAGGTAGGTTCTGTGTGTGTGTGTGTGTGTGTGTGTGTGTGTGTATGATTTAACCTTAGCAGGAGGTATGCCACATGAGTGAGGGTTATGGAGGGATGTCTTTCTTAACCCCTGACTAACCCCCCCTCCAAATTCAGGAGGCCCTCTGCTCCTGTTCAGAACAGTGGCTCTGCTTGTCAGGGGAACAAGCTATACCCCTGTAATTTACCTCCAGTCCTTTCTGCCTCACTGACCATGAAACACGATGGGTTATACACACTCATGCACGTGTTTTTGTCCAGCGTGCCGTTACAACCCTCTGAATCGAGATCTAAAGTCAACATTTTGCTTGGCTGTCCCCGGCAATCGTTGCTAACCATTAGAGGCACAGTTTAACACCCTTTGTGTGTGTGTGTGTTTGTGTGTGTGTGCGCGGGCTTTAGTCTACTGTGTTAGACAGACGATAGGATTTGACACAGCAGCTTAAGCCAATTAAATGTCCCTTTGAGTTCTGCACTGTTCAGATGTCGTCTGGTGAAAAGAGTCTTTGCAACCTTTATAGTCTCTTGCCATGTCTGTTTTCTTATATATTTTTAAATCTTCCCTCCAGACCAGTTCCACACCCACAGCACACTATTTTAATATAAACTTCTCTGATAAAATGTTAAATTGCGTAAGTACAAACCTTTGTGAAATGAAATCTGCTCAGGAGTCCACAGAATGGCAGCCATATTTCACACAGCATTCTCAAGAGTTCTCAAGATCCATCTTCACCAATGATTATATTAAATCCCTGTAGGGAATGTCCTATTGGCCTCCTGATGTTGTCATGTAGATGTTTTATGACTATTTAATGACCAATCAGATCTGACCTAGAGCGAAGGGTCACCGTCCCACAGGACAAGACTGGTAGTTGGAGAATGTTCTCATGCTGCCCAGTGGTCTTTTTTATGCCAGCAGGTCAGATTCCAAGCTTCTAAGTTTATCGACGGTGGCTTAAGTCAAACTGGAAAACTATGTGGATTTTAATATTGGGGGGAGAACGCATTCCTTTGTCCCAAGTATATCGATTCTGAGGTGTCAGCGACAGGAAGCTATTGATGCCAAAGTCAAACAAAAAGGCTTTGGTTAAAATGTTTATTTAATTATTAAAATAAAGGGTAAAGTGAGTATTTGAATATACTTCAGTGACATGGGTGCTGTTGGGCCATACATTTGCCTAGTAACATACTTTTAATTACTTAAAAAAATAAAAACAATACCCTATACACTGTGGCTATTTGTTGTGGGCTTAGATGGGCCAACACTGGGACTATTACTTATTGTCTACACAGGCAAATCACATGCTGGTTTAGTTCAATAAAATGTATTGTTTGATTATTGACTCTATTATTCATAAGCTAGGAAAGACCAGACTGGATCATACAAGCAGTACAAGCAATACAAGCAGCATAATAGGATGATATTGCTCAAATGCTCTTTCCCATAATCACGGTCATATAATCCATGAAAATGCTAGACTCACTTTATTCTTTGAATATCCAGTAAAATGATACCCATCGTATTTTTATATTTAAAATGTATTTGCTAGTGCCTTATCTATGCTGCTCAACAGAACCACATATACCTCATCCTGTTTTACTTGACCCTGTATTGCCTTATTGTGTCTTATTGTGCCTAAATTTGTAAACTTGGCACTCATGTTTTATGTGTACTTATGTAGCTGTATGTTGTCTTGCGCACTTTCTCGCCTTATCTTGGCCAGGTTGCCGTTGTAAATGAGAATTTGTTCTCAATCGGTCTACCTGGTAAAATAAAGGTACAAAAAATTAAAATGATTCACTGTATTACTCATAAGCTGGAACTGACCAGACTAGATCAAATGGGGATAAGACAACACAAGTAGTATAATGAGTTATGATTTAACTTGATTGTCATTGCACTCTACCAGTTCTAGGACAACAACATGTTGTTTTGCATTATTTTCTCCTTGGAAATGATAAAATCCCAGAGCTGACAAATGTTTGGTCCACACTTTGTTTTTAAATTGAATTGGTGTTTTGAATTTATTTTGACCACGAGTAAGACTTATGAAAATACAGGGATCATGCCTCACTCCCATAGCAGTCAAGATATGATCCCAAACCAAGTCTGGATCAACTAGAGCAAAAAAGTGTAGAAACACTAATTACTAGGGATGCACCGATGCATCGGCTGAACATCGGTATTGGCCGATATTTGCCTCGTTAACTGCCATCGGCCACCGGGAAATAAAAATGACATTCGCCGATGTTTATATGTGTCATGAACGCTGTGCTCAGGAGAAACTTTTTTTGGAGAGCTTGCTGGAACATAAGCGCGCACTTGCTACATATGCTGCAGACTACGACCTTCCGGCCACTCTCAGTGCGCACCAGTGGCAATTAATTGAAAACTTTATAACACTCCTCTCCCCATTTGAACAATTGATGAGAGAAGTTAGCTCATCAGAAGCATCAGCTTCGGGCAAGTAGATTGGCTTGTTTATATCAGGGCTTGAATTTCGGTGCGGGATTGCGGGGATTGCGCATAATTTAAACCATTCCCACAAGGTTACTTTTTATAGTGCGAGATTCCCGCACAAATATATTTGCTTCATCTCAGACCGAGGTAAAGTTGGTTGGATATTCGATATTGGATATTCAACGGATATTCCGAGCCCGAGATCGGGTCCGGTTTTCCCGCAAGCAGCCACCCCAGACAGCAGGTGACTCCGTGCCAGATCCGTTTCTAAACCGGCAAATCCGCGTTAGTCACCTCCGGGACCCAGACTACAGGTGACTCGGAGCCGGATCCGTCTCTAAACCGGCAAATCCGCGTTAGTACACCCGGGTGATCGGCGGACGGAAACCTCCGTGTGCTTATAGTTAGGGACCGTCAATAAAGTACAAGAGCCGAAAGACTTGTATGTTTCCGTGGCACAAAAGAAGGAATAAATAACAAAAATAAAAAACATCGGCATCGGCCAAATTGTTATGTTAAACATCGGTATCGGTATCGGTCCAGAATTTCCCAATCGGTGCATCCCTACTAATTACCCCACCTGACATGGGTCCTAGGTATGAGGAATAGAATGTGTATTTTAATGTTCCAAATTTTGTATCTCACTAAAGTCTTTCTGGCTTAGTTTCCTGAGTCCTGCGTGTGGCTGGCCTCTATGTTTTTGTTTTGTCTACCATCTCTTACACACGCTGCACTATTTCTGTCAGCATGTTATTTGAATGTAAATATGAAAGGCCTGTGAGAAGAGGGGGAGAGGGGTAGCCTGTAAAGCAGAAATTAAGATCAACAGCAGCTAACGTGAAGGTTAGCCATTTGTTCACCAACTGACATTTTGGGTTTCTCCAGTTTGCGTGTTCATTTTCCACTCTTGGTTTTCTGTATCTTTCTGTTTTTTTTCCTGTCGTGTTGTGGCGCTTGTTAGTTTAGTTAGCGCGCAGGGTCTAGACAGATCTTTATTTTTTTCCGTGGCGAACAAGCAAGCCTACACATTTCGGAGTGTGGTGTTTTCATTGAGCTAACAGAGGTACTCCTTGAAGGATCATACACATGCAGTGCAATTCTATGTCTATCCGTGCTCTGCACGTCCAGCAACATTTGAATGGGACATAGGTTTGTTTTTTATTCGTTTTTTTTTTATCTGTCTCAGCTTCTCTGCTCTTGGTAATATCATGGAGAGCTAGAATTCAATATAAACGTCTGAATACCAATAATAATACAATTTTTTTTCTTACTTTTATACTTTTTCAAGAAGGTGCTGTTTTTAAAACTTTTAAAAGAGCATATTACGGTCTCCTGGTTCTGCTTGTCAGAGCATCTACAGTGAAGGAAGAATTTTACAAAATCAAATGTACAAATGTTTGCTCACTGACAAAGTCATGATCAGTCTATCATTTTAATGGTAGTTTTATTTGAACAGTGCACTTTAAAAAGGAGTGCACCTAATCTCATCTTTTTACCAGTATATAAAAGACACCTGTCCACAGAAGCAAGCTCTCCACCATGACCAAGAACAAAGAGCTGTTCAAGGATGTGGGGAACAAAGTTGTAAACCTACACAAGGCTGGAATGGGCTACAAGACCATCGCCAGGCAGCTTGGTGAGAAGGCGTGACAGTTGGTGTGATTATTCACGCAAAATAACTGTAAATCACGCTCTGTCTGAGGCTCCATGTTACATCTGAATAATTCAGGGGAGAACTGGATGAAAGTGTTGTGGTCAGTTGAGACCAAAATTTAGCTATTTGGCATCAACTCAACTCGCTGTGTTTGGAGGAGGAAGAATGCTGCCTATTACCCCAAGAACACCATCCCCACCTCAAACATGGAGGTGGAAACATTATGCTTTGGGGGTGTTTTTCTGCTAAGGACAACTTCACACTTCAAAGGGACGATGGATAGAGCCATGTACTATCAAATCTTGGGTGAGAACCTCCTTCCCTCAGCCAGGGCATGGAAAATGGGTCGTGTGTGTGTATTCCAGCATGACGATGACCCAAAACAGATGACCAAGGCTACAAAGCACATTAAAGTCCTGGAGTGGCCTAGCCAGCCTCCAGACCGTAATCTCATAGGAAATCTGTGGAGGGAGCTGAAGGTTCGAGTTGCTAAAACCCGGCCTCAATACCTTAATGAAAAGGATCTGCGAAGAAGAATGGGACAAAATCACTTCTGAGACGTGTGCAAACCTGGTGGCAAACTACAAGAAACATCTGACCTCTGTGGTTTTGCCACCAAGGGTTTTGCCTCCAAGTACTATATCATATTCTTTCGAAAGGGGTCAAATACTTATTTCACTGAGTGAATGGCAAATTAATTCAAAACTTATTTGAAATGCGTTATTCTGGATTTTTTTTGTAGTTTTTCTGTCTCCTACTGTTCAAATAAACCTACCATTAAAATCATATTTTCTTATCATGTCTTTGTCAGTGGGCAAACATACAAAATCAGCAGGAGATCAAATAATTTCTCCCTTCACTGTATAAGTATTACATGTGTACTATTACAAGTGTCTTTGTAGCTGTGCCTGGAGACCAAGAAGTTTGGTCAGGTCAGAACTACCATAAATGGGGTACCTAAAATGTAATTTCTTGCTAAAGAAAATGCCCCCTTAACTTTTCCTCCCCCTCACCCCCCTCTACCACCCAGCAGCTGTTCAACTCACTTTCTTTTACACACCCGACCCGCTTCCCTAAATCTCCCCTAACCCCCCTCTCTAATGCCTTTGTTTTATTGTGTGTGTGTGTGTGTGTGTGTGTGTGTGTGTGTGTGTGTGTGTGTGAATAGGTTTCTGGAAACCCCCTCAGTACAACACAGTGGACCAGGAGGCCTGGGCACACCACCCTGTAGCTGGTGTCTTTGTGAGGAGATAGGCAGAGGATTAATGCAGTGTCTACGGTGTGTGTTGTAGCTGTTCCACGTTAACCCTCTTTTGGCTTGAACACCTGCTTTTTATTTATACCGGATTAACCGTATCGATTGTGAAACCGGGCTTTTCGTTCGGGCTTGAAGTCCTGGTTATATTTGCGCACCATAACGTGCCATTGAAACATGCACATTTCTTTTAAACGTACTGATCCTTGGGGTCATATCTCACCCCCTCCCTAAAAAGGTCTTTCTATCCAACTTTTAGTTTTTTGGTGTGTTCAATTTGAAATGATTTACACACGGTGCTGCCTGCTGACACACTCCGGATGTTGTTGACTAGATGTGGAAGAGTCCGTCAAACAGCTGTTTGCTTGTTTGTGCTGGCGACGGAAATAGGGAGTCCTGTTTTGTTTGTCGGTGCATAGAGGGGAACTTGTACAGTAGATTTTCGATAGACATTTTTTTTCCGCAAATATCTTTAGAGGAAACGAGGCTATTTCTTGATGCATTGCATGAGACAGACTGATATGCAAGACAGACCTAAAACAATTGTACATGAAGAAAAGAGCCCTATGTATCACTTATTATAAAAAAAGTAAAAAATGTCTAGTAAAAGCAAACACACAGCAGCCATGTCCAAAATAACACCCTATTTTCTAAACATGGACAGTGGGTTAGTGGGACCATGTTGCATAGACTACACAGGGGCCACAGAGATTTGATGGGGGCTTCCTCCCAACTCTCAGAACATAGCAGTCATTTGTGCAGTGCCAGCCGAGCAAAGGACCTCCATGTAATACACACGAGTACTGTGTAATTGTGTTGTCTGTGCCACGCTGGGAGATGGGAAGGGTGTGTGTATGTGCGTGTGCGCCCAATAACAGCTGGTGTAGAAGCAGTTATTTCATCCACATAAACTGTAAAGATTCATATTCAAAACCATTCCTACACAAGTGAGTGAGTACATGTGATGATGATAACACATCAGGCCACACATTTGGGCTCTGGGCATGCACGTGCGCTGAGCTGACAACCTGTAACATTCAGACGGTCATTAGACGTGTGTGTGTGTGTGTGTGTGTGTGTGTGTGTGTGTGTGTGTGTGTGTGTGTGTGTGTGTGTGTGTGTGTGTGTGTGTGTGTGTGTGTGTGTGTGTGTGTGTGTGTGTGTGTGTGTGTGTGTGTGTGTGTGTGTGTGTGTGTGTGTGTGTGTGTGTGTGTGTGTGTGTGTGTGTGTGTGTGTGTGTGTGTGTGTGTGTGTGTGTGTGTGTGTGTGTGTGTGTGTGTGTGTGTGTGTGTGTGTGTGTGTGTGTGTGTGTGTGTGTGTGTGTGTGTGTGTGTGTGTGTGTGTGTGTGTGTGTGTGTGTGTGTGTGTGTGTGTGTGTGTGTGTGTGTGTGTGTGTGTGTGTGTGTGTGTGTGTGTGTGTGTGTGTGTGTGTGTGTGTGTGTGTGTGTGTGTGTGTGTGTGTGTGTGTGTGTGTGTGTGTGTGTGTGTGTGTGTGTGTGTGTGTGTCAGAGAAGCAGGTTGAAATTAGAGTGGGGCAAAGATATGAGATAAAAGAGAGGTCTGTGTGGGTATGTGAATCTAACAGGTGGCATCAGCTTGTGGAGGGTGGAGCAGGAAACAATAGCCAGGGATATTTGGAAACGCTAGATTGTCTGGCTCTTTGTGTCACAGGACTTCAACATGTGTGTGTGTGTGTGTGCAAAAGAGGGAGAGGTACGTTTTCTCTATGTGTCGTCTGTCTGTGTGGTCAGTGAGCTTTCCATTGTGCCCTCAGCAGATGTGGCCTGAACAATGAACTAGGTAAATAAAAGGAAGTGGTGTGCTGTATAAATAGCCTATTACGTGTGTGTGTGTGGTTCCTGTGTGATATTATTGGATGTGTTTGGGAAGTTCCTTGGCGGTATGTTATTTTGACTTCTATAACTACGTTCTAAACAAGCGTCAAAGGTAGAAAACTGATTCTAGTTATTCCTTGAAAATGCCAATATTTATTTTTTTTCTTTCTGGAATAAGCTACACATTCTTTAGATGTTTTGTTTTAGTTCACCTGCCCAGTAGCGCTGTGCCTACCCCAGTCTTGAGGTTTGTAAAATTATGTTCAGAACCACGGTATGTATATTACAGTTCATAAACACACATGCACACTCATGCTGGCCACCCAGAAAAGGTAAATGAGGTAAATGGCACCACAGCTAACCGGCAGCCGTTTTATGCATTGCAAGCTACCGATAATACACATCTAGTTTCAGATAGTCAACATACATGGGATATAAAAATTCTACACGCCGCTAAAAAATGGCTTTTTTGTGATTTTCAGATGAGACAAAGATAAATCATGTCAGAACTTGTTCCACTTTTTAATGTGACCTATTGTGTGAACAATTCAATTTAAAAACAAACTGAAATCATTGAGGAAAAATAAAAACCTTACAATAACCTAGTTACATATGTGTGCACACCCTTACTTTGTTAAATCAACGTTTGGTTTTATTACAGCACTTCAATTGGATTCAAGGCCTTCGCTCTGGCTGGGCCATTCCAAATCATTCTTCTTCTGGTGAAGCCATGCTTTTGTGTATTTGGATGTGCGCTTTTAGTCATTGTTGTGCTGAAAGGTGAACTTCATGTTCAGCATTCTAACGGAGGCCTGAAGGTTTGTGCCAAAATTGCCTGGTACTTAGAACTGTTCAGAAAATCCTCCACCCTGACAGAGGCCCCAGTTCCAGCTGAAGAAAAACAGCCCCAAAGCATGATGCTGCCACCACCATGCTTTACTGTGGGTATGGTGTTCTTTGGGAAATGTCCAGTGTTGTTTATGCACCAAACACATCTTTTGGAACTATGGCCAAAATGTTCAACCTTGGTTTCATCAGACCATAACAAAATTTGCTCACATGCTTTTGGGAGACTTGATGGATGTTTTTTTTAGTAAGGGCATAGGGGGCCATTTGTGTAGACGTTTGAGATTTTTTTTTATTTAATCTATTTTGGAATTCGGCTGTAACATAACGAATTGTGGAAAATGTAATGCGCTGTGAATAATTTCATTTAGATCTGGGAAACAATAAAATAATCGATAAAGCACTGTAAGTTTTCAGAAGCACAGTGGGCTTTGCTGTATTGAATAAGCCTAGAACTATCAAGACTCTTCTAGAGCTAACTTTGCAAGATTTGCAAGGGGTTTAAGGGGTTTGAAAAAAAAATATGAGATCACCTGCATTACTCGATCAATCAGGCCTTTACGGTAGAGAGGCCTCAAAACATGATTTCAAATGACACAGTGCCTGAAGGACTCAGATGATCCGGAGGAAATAGAGCTTCTAGTCTGATGAGACCAGACTACCTTATTATGATGCTGTTTGAGAGAAGGTCGAGAGTGTGCCATCAAGGCAAAGAGTGGCTACCGTGAAGAATCTATTATATAAATGTTTTTTTATTTGATTCCACGTAGTAGCTTCCTGTGTTATCTCAGTTTCGATGTTGTCAACTAAATACCCTCAAAATAGTAGATGTTTCTACTGGTACTATATATTCATTAAATATTTCTGGGTTTTATTTCAATTATTATGCAAAAACATTTTTCAAACACATTTTTCATTATGAGGTAATGCATGGGAGATTGTTGGAAAAAGTGTACGATACAACAAACTGAACATCTACCTCAGGTTTGTTAGGAAATACTCATCTAGAACAATGTTTCCATACATAGGGCCATATTCTTCAACCGTTCCTAAGAAGAAATTCGTTCTTAAAACCCACTTACGCAGTTTACCTTGAAGATTCTGACATTTACCAATGTTTACTTATCTGGAATTTGTTCTTAGGAAAGAACAGAATCTACGCACAGTGAAAAGCACTCTTACGCAGATTTGCACGCTGACATTTTCGTGACAAATCATTAGTCTCTGCGTTTTCATCAATTGTACATTGCTTTAAATATTATGAAGAATAACATTATAAATAATATTCAATTTCAAATATTTGCACATATTTAACGTTTTTCTGTGGATGGCACCCCCGAGATTGCGGTCATTCCGGTTAGAGCTGTAATCGGGGATAAAGTGAGACCCGACCGGCCCGACAGAATTCGGCCTGAGCTCGACCTGAGCCGGACAGTTTTTAAAAGGTCATTTTGCTGTCATTTGGTTGCACCGTTTGGCCGGTGCAACCAAATGTATGGGCCACAATCCTGCCTGCGTTTCACCTCCTCAGCATCCATTCGCTAAATGAAACGCATCACCTGACCACTCATTCACTGCGCAATCCGGAGCGCAAGAGACCGAGCCCGAACCCGACCCGAGTGTAATGATAGACATTAAGACCGAACCCGAGTGTAATGATAGACGTTAAGACCGAACCCGAGTGTAATGATAGACATTAAGACCGAACCCGAGTGTAATGATAGACATTAAGACCGAACCCGAGTGTAATGATAGACATTAAGACCGAACCCGAGTGTAATGATAGACGTTAAGACCGAACCCAAACGTAATGATAGGCAGACCGACGGGGGTCGGGTTCGGGCAAAGATCTGCAGCTCTAATTCCGATTATGTCCCCAATGCCCCGGTCCAGCTCAGTAAGGACAGTGCAAGCCTTTCCCCCTCCTGTGGTCAGCATCTCTCGTTTGTGTTTGGCAATCCTTTTTTTGCCTCAAACTTCATGTCAAACCATTTCTTTTTTTATGTCATTTTTATGTTGTTCGCTCTTCCCCTGACACAGCGTTCACAGAACGAATGATTAAATCCCATGCATCCTTTTCGTATTTGATTTTGCAACCGACGCTGCTAAATATTACATAGTTTTGCCTGTTCACTTATTGCAGAAGTATTTCCACTTCTGAACTACAGAAGTAATTTGTTCTTTTGGCGTCTGATCCTCTATACTGTCTACATGTGTTGGTTTTAGCATTTTTGCATTCTCCACGTTTTTACGATGAGTTTCCACTCCGCCCTGCAGTTTAATGCCCTTTTATGGGAAATACTGGGGCGTTTATCTATGCTAATTAGGAACAACGGACACGCGCTTTGAATTTACGAAGACGCGGTATTCATCATTATAGGAACGTAGGTACGAACAATTATGCCATTTAAGAACACGTTCGTATATTTGAGTAAGACTTTTTTAGGACCTTTCTTAGGAACGAATTTAAGAAATAACTTTACTTGAGACCCATAGACTTTATGTGAGTAAAGTAGTGTGTTATAAAACAGTAAAAACTACTGCGACAGGTGTAATTGCAACTGGATGTGCCGGAAATATACTATCAACAGACAGTTATATTTATTCGACATGGTGTGGAGTTACCTTAACATAAATCTTTCTGTGGTCATACATACTGAATTAATCCCACTGATGGTGACATATAAGTTCCCATATCCTAATTTGCACTACTTCATAAGACATATGAATGCACACACACACCATTTACAAGTGGATGGGACTTTGTGGCTTTAGCCATTAGTGCTGATGCTATCCTATTTAAAGGCTTTTTTAGTTTTCTAGATCATCAAAGGTTTTCTAGTCAGGCCAGGACAGCTCTATGATTGATCTCCTGGAGGGGAGCTGGACTAATGAGATCACACTGATCTGGAAGATAGTGGAGGAGATAACGTCAATGGGACCTGGAGAAAGTCCCTGGGCGCAAATCAGTTTGTCTTTAGCGGTTTCCACATGAAAACTTCATATTTTATCTATTGTCTCTACAATTTTGTTTTCATATTTGAGTCTTTTTATTGCTTATTTACTAATGATTTTTGGGGAAGAACGACCTTCCATTTGCTTACCTGGAATATTATTGTTCACTTAGCCAAGTATAGTTCTGACCCAGAATACTGTCCCTACTTGTCTTTGATTGGCGCTCGCGTCAGGCGTCCTAGATCCTGAGTTCTGTAACGACACCTCAGGGAGCCTGGCTGAGGGGGTGCCGGGTTGCAGGCCTCATAGAGCTGAGTGTTGTCTTTAAAGTCACTGTTGCCCTATATTTCCCTTTAGATAAACTTAAAATAGTCAAACCTACCAATGTAAACATAGTCCACACCGTGAGTTTGTATGTCATGTAAAAAATACATATAACAGGTTTTTATTATTAAAAAAAATCGTAAGCTTTTTTATGCTCTAATAAATTAGATTTGTTTCCAGATTTGTGTCGGAAATACAATATATTTAATGTGATTGGGTAAAAATGTCAATTGACCCAGTCTTTAGCTGGAATCTCCTCTCTCTCTGTGACCTACACACCTTCAGGACGCTGAAGCAAGCGGCAAAGAAGGTTGAGGTCTATCAGGACCAAAACCTCTTGTCTCAAGAAAAGTTTCTTTCCTACAGCTGTATTCCCCCTGGAACTAAACTGACTAAAGCCTGCTCCCCACATTCACATAGAACTCCCACTGGACAATTGCACCTTACATATTTTCTGTAATTTATTGCTGTCTATGTTCGTATTTGTTTATTACTTGGGTAATTGTTGCGCTATTGGGCCAGAACAAATTCCTTGTTTGTTGTCAACTTACTTGGCAATAATAATCTTTCTTATTGTCACACAGAATTCTCCAAGGTAACTTTGGACAGCTTTTCAATTGATTCTTCATGCAAATTTTAAGGTGTACAGACAATGTCTTGCTCAAAGTCTTTTAGAATGTGCGATGACTAGGTCCTTCCAGCTCCTTTAACAGAATCAGGAAAAAGTACATTATAGATCCCATACTGCTTTGTTTATGAATGAAAGAAATGTCTGAAAGGGCTGCACACAATGAAGAGCGGCTGGTCAAAAAGATCTGTGCAACTTCCATTATATGGACATGGTTCGGGTTTAAAAAAGTTGAACAAAGTGCATAAAACAGTAATCTGAAAAGTATGTCAGACGACAGTGGTTGCGAAGGTTGGTAACACAAGGCATCTGTTCTATCATTTCAGAGCAAAACATGTTCTGTAATATGAAGAAAGCAAAATAATGCTACTTCTGCAAACGAGGGATGTGTCAGTAGCGCTTTGAAGAAAAAAGCTAGACATGTGAAACACTTTCTGTCATTTTTCTTAAGGCTGTCCTGGCGACAAAGAATTCAGTGGTGGACTGGCATAATAATAGATGCCATTACTGTGTTCTTGTGTTCAATTGGTTGGCTGAAAGAAGCATCCCTGTCCTGTGCTCACTTTTGCAGCTATATTTACTTTAATTATGTGTGCTTGACTATGGTCAAGGACACATATTGTAATCTCACATATATATTATTATTATTATTATATCAAATTTTGACCACCCCTACTCCTCCCACAGTTTTTGCAGTAGATAGACAAAAAATTGTCAATGTGCGTCCCGAAACCTTTTTAGTTGCTATTGTTTTGTAGAAAGTTTCGTTATGCAGTTTACGAAATATTAACGAAATTGTCGCTAATTAATCCTCATTGAAATACATTGACGGAATCTTCAAAACTAGAGTGTGAGAGCCCATTCAGCAGAAAATGTAGAGAACATTTGTAAACTGCTACTGCTGCCTGAGTTTCAACCCTTTACACACATGGCATATCAAAACGTTCATCTATTTGTGCTGTCACTCAAAATGTTCAAATATAAGCTGTAACATATATATTTATTTCGTTATGTCCTTTTGTTTCCGACTTGCGCCTCCCCATAGACATCCATAGAAACAGTGATTTTCTCCACTCTAATTTGAAAGCGATTTCTTGTGTTTTTTTGGTCGTTTGTAAATTGTGATAGCGCCTACATTTCTGGGGTTACAGATACATGTTATACATCAAAATGTCCGCCTGGTTCTTAGGACTCTCATGATGTAAACTGTGTGAGTAAAACTCTGGTTAGTAGAGCTAAAAGTATACGACCATGTCTGAATCTTTTGAAATGATAGACAGAGAAGCTGCATTTTCTGGTTGTTGATTGGCTAAATAGTAGGAACATTCTGGAAGGGGCGAGGGGGAGGAGGCAGCGCGCTCTGATATTGATGAGGACAGGTGTTCCTCCAGACAAAGGCATAGTTGCCTGGCTACAGCCAAAGACACTGCCTGAAGCAATGAATGAATGGGTAAGTTCTTTCTCTGGGTCTCTGTTTACATGTTAGCATGTTAGCTAGCGTTAGCGCGCTAGCTAACGTTAGCATGTTAGCTAGCGTTAGCGCGCTAGCTAGTGTTAGCTACTACTGTAAGTGTATGCATACATTCAGACAGCCTGCAGCAATGAATGAATTGGTAAGTTCTTTCTCTGGGTCTATGTTTACACGTTAGCATGTTAGCTAGCGTTAGCGCGCTAGCTAGCTAGCGTTAGCATGTTAGCTAGCGTTAGCGCGCTAGCTAGCGTTAGCTACTACTGTAAGTGTATGCATACATCAAACAACAACGTTAGCATGCTAGCTAGCATTAGCGCTGCAAGCTATCTAGTTACTCTTGTATGTGTATGCTCCATCACAGGGTAGATTGTATTCAAACGACTTTTGTTAGTGTGCAAACTAACTAGCTAGCCAGTACTGTTTGTGTAGGCTCACTAAAACAACTAGGCAGGTTGCAATGGTGTTTAATAGGTTACTAGGTTGGTTAAAAGGCTGCTTACAATGCTGCTTAATAGGCAGGTTGCTATGTTTGTTAATAGGCTGGTTCCATGCTGTACTATAGGCAGGTTACATGCTGTAATATAGGCAGGTTACATGCTGTAATATAGGCAGGTTACATGCTGTAATATAGGCAGGTTACATGCTGTAATATAGGCAGGTTACATGCTGTAATATAGGCAGGTTACATGCTGTACTTTAGGCAGGTTACATGCTGTACTTTAGGCAGGTTACATGCTGTACTATAGGCAGGTTACATGCTGTAATATAGGCAGGTTGCATGCTGTACTTTAGGCAGGTTACATGCTGTACTATAGGCAGGTTACATGCTGTACTATAGGCAAGTTACATGCTGTACTATAGGCAAGTTACATGCTGTAATATAGGCAGGTTACATGCTGTACTTTAGGCAGGTTACATGCTGTATAATAGGCAGGTTACATGCTGTACTATAGGCAGGTTACATGCTGTACTATAGGCAGGTTACATGCTGTACTATAGGCAAGTTACATGCTGCACTATAGGCAGGTTACATGCTGTACTTTAGGCAGGTTACATGCTGTATAATAGGCAGGTTACATGCTGTACTATAGGCAAGTTACATGCTGCACTATAGGCAGGTTACATGCTGCACTATAGGCAGGTTGCTATGTTTGTTAATAGGCTGGTTACATGCTGTACTGTAGGCAAGTTACATGCTGTACTGTAGGCAAGTTACATGCTGTACTATAGGCAAGTTACATGCTGTATAATAGGCAGGTTACATGCTGTACTATAGGCAGGTTACATGCTGTACTATAGGCAAGTTACATGCTGCACTATAGGCAGGTTACATGCTGCACTATAGGCAGGTTACATGCTGCACTATAGGCAGGTTACATGCTGCACTATAGGCAGGTTACATGCTGTACTATAGGCAGGTTACATGCTGTATTACAGGCAGGTTGCTATTTTTGTTAATAGGCAGGTTACATGCTGTACTATAGGCAGGTTGCTATGTTTGTTAATAGGCTGGTTACATGCTGTACTGTAGGCAAGTTACATGCTGTACTGTAGGCAAGTTACATGCTGTACTATAGGCAAGTTACATGCTGTACTATAGGCAGGTTACATGCTGTACTATAGGCAGGTTACATGCTGTACTACAGTCCCTGACAAAAGTCTTGTCGCTTGTGTACAAATTGACCTGAAGTGCCGCTGAAATATATTTCTAACAAAGATGTTTTTACAAGAAATGGCTCATTTTAATCCCAACAGCTTTTGTAATAATGTTTCAGTGCAAAACGAAACTGTCAAAAAGTATTCTAATATTCACAGCTTGGTAAAGCCCATTGAGTCAATTTTTGCAAAGACATAAGTGTTGTCGCCTTGTCATATGAGCTTCACCTGTGACTAATAATGGATCAATTAGGTCTCAGGTGTGTATAAAAACAACCCCAGTACACTAGACCTTCACATCAACTGCAACTAGACCTCTGCAAAAATGCCTAAGATTCACCCTGAGACTAAAGTTTTGATTATCAAGAGGCTGAAGACCAGATCCACTGCTGATGTGGCAGACACCTTCAATGTGTCTCAGCGTCAAGTACAGAGGATAAAAAAAACATTTGAACACACTGGAGACGTTTTTGACAAGCCCAGGTCAGGCAGACCCCGCAAGACAACTGCTCGAGAGGACCGTTTGTTGGCTCGAAAATCCAAGGCCAGCCCATTTTCCACTGCAGCAGAGCTCCACGAGACCTGGGCACCTGAAGTCCCTGTGTCAACCAGAACAGTTTGTCGGATTCTGTCTCGAAATGGCCTCCATGGTCGAATCAGTGCCCAGAAGCCAGCACTAAACAAAAGGCAATTGAAAAACCGTGTGGCATTTGCCAAGGCCCACAGCCTGCTAAAAGGATGGACGCTGGAAAAGTGGAAGAAGGTGGATTTTTCAGATGAATCTTCTGTTGAATTACACCACAGTCACCGCAAATATTGCAGGACACCTACTGGAGCCCGCATGGATCCGAGATTCACCCAGAAAACAGTGAAGTTTGGTGGCGGAAAAATCATGGTCTGGGGTTACATCCAGTATCGGGCGTGCAAGAGATCTGCAGGGTGGAAGGCAACATCAATAGTCTAAAATACCAAGAAATCTTAGCTACCTCTTATATTCCCAACCATAAAAGAGGCCAAATTCTGCAGCAGGATGGTGCTCCATCACATACTTCCATCTCCACATCAAAGTTCCTCAAGGCGAAGAAGATCAAGATGCTCCAGGATTGGCCAGCCCAGTCACCAGACATGAACATCATTGAGCATATGTGGGGTAGGATGAAAGAGGAAGCATGGAAGACGAAACCAAAGAATATTGATGAACTATGGGAGGCATGCAAGACTGCTTTCTTTGCTATTCCTGATGACTTCAATAAATTGTATGAATCCTTGCCAAACCGCATGGATGCAGTCCTTCAAGCTCATGGAAGTCATACAAGATATTAAATTTGGATCTCACAGCACCACTACTTAATTTGCTGACATATTTTTGTATTTGCAGTAAATGTGTTCAATTTCTGTATAGGCGACAAAACTTTTGTCTTGCCAAAATTTGACCTTTCTGTCTTGATTAATTGATAAATATTTTTTTAGTGAAACTAATTCATTTCTGTGCATTAAACATCATTTGGGAAGGTTTTAGCTTTTCATATGAGCTATTTATAACACCAATTGATTAATTAAAAGTCTGGTTAATAGCAGGTGTTTCTACAAAATAGATCAGCGACAAGACTTTTGTCAGGGACTGTATAGGCAGATTACATGCTGTACTATTGTCAGGTTACATGCTGTTTAATAGGCAGGTTGTTATGCTGTTTAATAGGCAGGTTACATGCTGTATATTAGGCAGGTTGCATGCTGTTTAATAGGCAGTTTATAATGCTGTTTCATATGCTACTATGGTGCATGCAGCAGTAGTGTGTATTCATGAGTAATGACTGATAGGTTTAACACATTGTATACTATGGTGCATGCAGCAGCAGTGTGTATTCATGAGTATTGACTGATAGGTTTAACACATTGTATACTATGGTGCATGCAGCAGCAGTGTGTATTCATGAGTATTGACTGATAGGTTTAACACATTGTATACTATGGTGCATGCAGCAGCAGTGTGTATTCATGAGTATTGACTGATAGGTTTAACACATTGTATTCTATGGTGCATGCAGCAGCAGTGTGTATTCATGAGTAATGACTGATCGGTTTAACACATTGCATACATTTGTGCATGCAGCAGCAGTGTGTATTCATGAGTATTGACTGATAGGTTTAACACATTGTATACTATGGTGCATGTAGCAGCAATGTGTATTCATGAGTAATGACTGATAGGTTTAACACATTGCATGCTATTGTGCATGCAGCAGCAGTGTGTATTCATGAGTATTGACTGATAGGTTTAACACATTGTATACTATGGTGCATGTAGCAGCAGTGTGTATTCATGAGTATTGACTGATAGGTTTAACACATTGCATACTATGGTGCTTGCAGCAGTAGTGTGTATTCATGAGTAATGACTGATAGGTTTAACACATTGCATACTATGGCGCAGCAGCAGCAGTGTCACCTCAGTTTGGCAGTTGATATCAGTACACAGTCGACTACGGGTGGCCGCAAGCACACATCATCACAATTTCAGCAGAAATTGTACACTATCTAGTTTTCTAAATGTTTTTAGTATCTTAAAAAGGTTTTGTATTTTTTTATTAAAGCAGTTTTGCTAAATATATGTTCTTAAAATACCAGTATGTCTGTACTATGGGAAATATGTTCTTGTAACACAGTAAAGATTATAGTAATATCTGACATGCAGTTGCCATACCAGTGCTTTACCCCTTCAGATGCATGTATATAGACATTCAGAAAAACAAATATTCCGTGATGTATATCATTACCGTCAGTGCTTCAAATTATACAGTCATATATATTTTATGCCATATTGCCCAGCCCTCACCCAACTGTCTAAAATGTATTTGTATCCTGTAGCATTAAGACGACCCTTCACTGGAACTAAGGGGCCTAGCACAAACCGTAAATCAGCCCCAGACCATTATCCCTCCTTCACCAAATTTTATAGTAGACACTATGCACTCTGCAGGGGGGTCTTGAAAAGTCTTAAAAGTTAATAAATCAATTTAGTGAAATTAAGACCCTAAAAAAGTATTAATCGGTATATGACATAGTATTAATATTTTCCAAAGGTAATTATTCCAAATAGTTTGTTAAAAGGATTGCGTGCATTAATGTGTTATTGTGTTGCCATAATCCGGATAATTATGACGACATGACACTTTGCGCGCACACGGTGGTCAGGCGCCTGACCGACTGAGTTGGGTCGATACTCACTTTACCTATTATCATGGTGAAGTGTAGCATGCAGGCAGCAGCTAACTATCTTGTGCAGCAGCTAACTATCTTGTGCAGCAGCTAACTATCTTGTGCCGCAGCTAACTATCTTGTGCAGCAGCTAACTATCTTGTGCAGCAGCTAACTATCTTGTGCAGCAGCTAACTATCACGAGCAGCAGCTAACTATCACGAGCAGCAGCTAACTATCACGAGCAGCAGCTAACTATCACGAGCAGCAGCTAACTATCACGAGCAGCAGCTAACTATCACGAGCAGCAGCTAACTATCACGAGCAGCAGCTAACTATCACGAGCAGCAGCTAACTATCACGAGCAGCAGCTAACTATCACGAGCAGCAGCTAACTATCACGAGCAGCAGCTAACTATCACGAGCAGCAGCTAACTATCACGAGCAGCAGCTAACTATCACGAGCAGCAGCTAACTATCACGAGCAGCAGCTAACTATCACGAGCAGCAGCTAACTATCACGAGCAGCAGCTAACTATCACGAGCAGCAGCTAACTATCACGAGCAGCAGCTAACTATCTTGCATGTCTGTGCTACACCGTCTATACCGCCAAGTACCACCGCTGAAGTGGCTGACGTTCACCTGTGGAAAAGACAAAACCGGATACATTATAATATTTTGATTTGTGTGTGTCAAATATCCCCACTTTTTCCTCCTTATTTTACTTCACACATTCATAGAAGTAAAATAGAACGGTTAAGAATTACTTAATACTGGGTTTAAGGTTAGGGTTATCAATGACAACTAGCACATAATAAACATTCAAACATTTTTTAATCTGAATTGAGGCACATGCCATTACCTTTGCTTTTGATTTGTATCTACCCGCCACACACACACACCATAGCTCACTGTTAGTATTATATACTGTTATGTATCGTGTGTGTTACTGCTATTACTTTTAATAAACATTGCCTTTGGGTTAGTCACTCAATGTATTCTCTATTTGTTTTTCACCCTCTCTGAATTGTACTCTATTGATACAGCCTGCAACATAAGTTTTTCAAAGGATTTCAAAATCAATACACAGTATATTTACTACAAGTTAAAGGTGTGAAGCAGATTTAACTTGTTAAAACTCGGTGCCATTGAGGTCTTAAAATATATTGAAAAGGTCTTAAAAGGTATTGAATTTCACATCAGGATACCTGCATATACCCTGACTCTGGAAGGTAGCAGTCTCTTAGCATCCGCCCCACCCAGATTCAGAAAAGTATTCGCTGTTGCACATTCTCATTTGCAACAGCGACCTGGCCAAGGTAAAGCAAAAAGACAACATACAGTTACTCAATTAAAACACAGAATGCAATAATGCAAAAGGGCAAATAGCAGAGGTGGTTTGGAAGTCTGTGCGATCCAAGTGGTTCTATGCAATTTTTACATGCTTTAGTACTTTGCTGCCACGCTGAGTTTGTATGGTCAACTGCTTTGTAGTTGGGCTGCCTCGACTCCTAGACTTCACAGTTGTAGCGCTAAGAGTTGTCCGGGGCAGATCCAGAATGTGCAAAAAGGGCACAAACTGACTAGCAAAGGCAGCATCGGATGAGAGTGTCACTTTAAAGTCACTGAGCTCTTCCGTATGACCTATTGCACTGCTAATGTTTGTTTATGTAGATTTTATGGCTGTGTCCTGAGTTGTATTCATCTGTGAGTAATGGGTGTGGCTAAATCACCTGAACTCAATAATCTTTAGGGTTTTCCACACATCGTTGTATTTTTTATATTATATTGTGTATTTTCATAGTTGGAAGCTACTAAAAACATCTTGCACCGAATCAATTCTATCTCCAGCAACAGTTCTTGTTTGACAGAGTGCTCCGAACGAACCCTCGTATTATAGGCTTCAGTAAGGTGATGAGCTGCCTGTCCCTGTTAACTAGATCTTCATAGCACTGGATGCCCATCCATCTGTCGAAAGCACAACATAGGGTGCGTTTGCCAATTCTTTGTTATTGTGGGCTTTGGCTTACTCATAGCTCGGCATCAGCTGTCTGCAGAAATGCATACAAGACAGGCATTTGTAATGTGGCTCAAGCACATTTAGAAGGTAGTTTAACCCTCTATTCTCAACCGTAGACTACAGACGCATCAGGGGATACGCACGCACTCAAATCTATGTTGTTTTTTTATGTCGCTTTGGCGATATTGACACAGGGGAGATGTGTAGATTTGTTAACACATTTGAGTTGTTAGCAGTTGATTGGGCTAACTGTGTTGAGCAGTGACCAGATACAGTTTTGTGTGGATGTGGATGCGTGAGAACTGTGAGGGAGAATTCTAGATCTATGTTGTTTCTGGATACTTTTCGTTAATTGCTGTTTGTCCTCCTTCACGATCACATTTTGACCTCATTTGACTGTTTACTTGTATATTTGTTTGTGCTCGAGGAAGTCGTTCAGCGTAATGCAGAATGAGAGTACTTCTTCCCATTTGTCACCACTCAGATTATATTAACTCATAATGACCATACTGGACACAGTGCTAACTACTGATGTTTCGTTTGACTTGGTCACACTGAAGCTGTCAAAGTACTTGACGTTAAATCCTTTAATGAGTGAAGTCACAATGCCTGTGCAGTTATTTTGCCTCACAGTGATGTATTTCTTCATTTATTTCTGTTGATTGAATCAGCATTTCTGCCTGCGTCTGTCTGCCTGCTCCGACAGTGTCTGTGAGTCCATATGTAAATTATGCATATTTGTCATGGTGATTGATTGCGTGTGTTTCAAGTGAATATGTTGTTTTTACAGGATACACAAGTTATATACTGTTCAACCATGTGCTTGCTGTGTTCGGGAGCCTTGGTTTATGTGTGTGTGCCTCTGGGTGTCTGTTTTAATGTGTATATACAAGTCTAAAAGTGTATCTGTACAACTCATTTTGATTAGTCTTTGTCCTGTGGTTGCCCGGCCGATCCTGATATAATCCTAACCAGTTAACCTGCTTTGGTTCTCATTGGTCCCTCATTGACCAGGCAGATTCATGTAGGGATTGTATGGACGTGTACCTACCTGTAACATTCCCACTAGTTTGTTGCTTTAAATACGTTTGTATCTGGTTAAATAATGCTAAATAAAATATACAAAAACACGTTTTGAACTTACGTGGCAAACAATGTTCAGAAACCGCAATGCAAACAAACATTTCTTGACTGGAAGAATATGTACAGCAAAAAGACTACTTTCTTCCTCTGGCCTGTCCTGGTCAGGAAATACACCATTTCCCCCAGAAAAGGGGGGAGGAAGAACTAGAAAGTATTTTGCGGGAGGGAGGGAGGGGGGAAAAGTAGTTATGGGTGGTGGGATATCAAGAGGGTGGGAAGTCTGAAGAGTGAGAGAGACAGTTTCTTTCGGTACTGTAAATAATAGCCCCTGTTTGAGTTGGACGGCTTTCAGGCTTCCTTTTGTCCACAATGAAATGGTAGGTTCCCTAAAGACCTGAGCTGCTGAGAGCTGGATGGTACTGGGATGCTTTAGTTTCCCTGACAGCCATGGAGGCCTGGGGGTTCAACTCAATATGAATATCTGACAATAAAAGAACGTCCCACAGGTTGACGGCAACCTGCCAAACCTGCTTCTTGATCTGACACGCATGCACACTGTGAAACGCTAGCACACACAGTGTTTTAGCCTGACCCCCCCCAGCCCCATCAAACGGACGCTCTGTCCCCGCCTTCCTCCCAGAAAAATAAAGAAATCGAAACCGCCACTTGTGTTTTGCAAGTGCTTCAGCGAGGCACACTATTGCAATAAGAACAGCTACGTGGTGAAGTTGTGGCCTCCTCTGTTTTACACTGTAGACTTGAGGTTGTTCATTTTAATTCTTGACACATGGCCCACCAAGGGGAACCCAACATGTATTTATAGTTGGTATTGACAGGGGCACGACTGTGGCCTGGTTAGTAGTGTGTTGCTATCAAACACATAAGGCAATGTCCCTAAAATTATATGGTTCTTTCATGAAGAAAAAGAACTTGCTTGCTCATTTAATGATGTTATCCCTTTATAAAGATATTACTCACAATCGTATTCCAAAGTTCATCTGAATTGGTCATGAGCTCATTCAGTGCAATCAGGAAGTCAACAATGGACATGTTAAACCATTGCTCACAGGATGACTATGTTAAATCCCTGGAATTTTTATGAAATCCTCCAGTGTAACTCTGTCAAATGCCTAATTACATGGAGTCAATCTAAACAATGGCGTTCTGTGACATAACCCGCAACATCTACGCAGTAATCATTTAAGAATATAAAAGCAAGGATAATATCAAAAATATACATACAATACAACTTGGTATTGAACGCACATGACTCTAATCTCAGATGGATGATGTCAGGTTTCATTTCATTCCCTCATCTCCAAACATCCGGAGCAAGACAGGAAGTGGCGGTAAGTCATATCCTGTGGAACGTTGGGAAGGCTGTAATTTGCTGCTCATTACATCTAGATATATATTAATATATTGTTGAACCTGTGGACTTAACACCATCCTGGTTCTAGGTTGCTGCAGAGTCCCTCTTCTTTCTGTGACAAACATTTATGCAGATAATGACAGTGGGTCCCTTAAGTTCCTGCACTCCTAACCTACTTGAGATGTTAAATCTCTGTCTCAATATTTCCATACACTGTAGGGGTTGAGATGATAGAAGTATCAACATTTCGGGGGGGTAGTCTAATGTTTAATCCTGATATGACAAGTATCGGCTTTTCATTAGATCTGCCCGTGGAGAAGTACATCTACTTATCTGCTAACACATTCTTCTGTAGCTTTCACAATTTTCCATGGACATCTTTCTACTATGATGTGTGTTCTGGAAACGGCGGTGAGGGTCTAGAGTTTGTTCTGTACATATAGGGTCATTGAATGTAAAAGCACAGTTTGTTGTGTAGATAAATGGTGTTTAAATGATGTTCTCTAATCTCTGGTGTGGCTCCCTGGTGGGAAATGAGATCTCCAGGTAAACATAACAGCTGTTGACCCATACCCAAACTCCCCACATAATTTAGCCCAGGTTGGATTCGTAAACCTGCCCAAAAGTTAAACATGACAACAGTTTTACGTTCCTAGAAATGAAAATACTTCGGTGACTAGAGGAATTTTGGTGCTGGAAACTGAGAGTGAGGCATCTGAATCCCAGGAAATGATGTTGCCTTCAGGAGAATGGAACTCTGCTGGTCGTCAGCGTAGGGACTTTCCTCTGGCCTGGTTGTGCACACTGCACTATTAGGAAGTGGAACAATGGTTCTCTAGTGACTCACTAACAATGACCAGTCACTCACTGAGGTATGCATGCTTACTAATACTGATATTCACTCACACATGCATTTGTATTGGATCTGAATGGCATGTTCATAGCTCAGAAGTTTCTGATTGTATTATTGTTGTTTTTATGTTTTAATGCGGATTTCCAGAACCGAGTCAGAACTAGGAAGAGAAATTATAAGATGCATGGAGGGAGGTGTAAAGGAGAGTCCGACTGATGTGGCTCTGGGCAATGTGACCCACTTATGTTCTGGTTTTTAAGGGAAGAGCAGTTGTCTGCTCGTCCTTTTGCCGTCATCGCGCACTGGCCCTTTGTTTCTGTCTCACTCCAGCTTGGTAACTCGTTTTACTCAATCCGACTCAATGTGCTTTTGTTGACATTCTCACAGCTTTTTCATTCACTTGTGCTACCTGCAGTGTTGTCAGTAATCCCTGTGTGTTTAACCAAGAAAGGTAGAGTGAATGCAAGAGACAAAGAAGGAGACATCGATATTGTGTTAGAGAGAGAGAGAGAGAGAGAGAGGAGTGAGAGAGACGGGAGTGAGAGAGCGTTCTCTTGCAGCAGTAATCGGTCAGGATGTGGGCTGGCTGGACGCGCGCTCCCTTCTCTCTTCCCACCCTGTTGGCTCCTTGCCTTTCGGCTCCACTCCCACCTGCTCCCTTGCCCCTCTCTGTCTCCGCTGACCTCAGTAGTGTGAACCAGTCTTTCACTCACCAGCACAACGCAAAAAGCTGTTCACTTGAGAGTGTGTTGTAGTGCATTTACTTGCAAAGTAAAACTGCCCTATGCAGGGACATGGACGTAAACGGAGAAAAGATACGTGGATAGTCACGCCTGGCACTTTACAGGAACAACTAACTGTGACACCAGTCTCTGAGGTAAGAAAAACCTTACTAATTTACTAAGTTTTTCTATGTTAAACTGCTCTATTCTTTTCATGGCCCCATGAACATAATTTACATTTTGTCAGATCGGTTCACTACACAGTGTTGTATGATACGGTGGAACCGTTTTGAGGAAGTGAATTTGGAGGACATAAGAACTGTGCATAAGTTTTACTGTAAAGCTGATGCCGAGCTGAGACTGACTTTTTATCTTGTCAGTTCTCATGTCTCCTGTTCACCAACTCGATCTCCTGCCAGTCTCTTTCGGTTGTAATATATTCATAATTGTAGTGCTTGACATTTCTGGGCTGCACTTACCCAGAAGTACTCTGTCCAAGGTTTCAATTTAGGCTGGAACTAATGGTAGCCTTAGACCCCACTTTAATTAGATGGAAGACTCTGCTCTTGTTGCCGGTTTTACTGCTCATAGAATGACGCTATCTTCTCTCAGAAAAGCGTAGAGTTGTGTGTATATTTTGTGTATTCCGCTAGTGTCCAATAGTGTATTACATAATATTAAACTTGTTCTATTAGGGTTTTTTGGATTTTGAGTGGGATGTTGTTTGGCCTCTTAGGGGTGTAGATTAGGTTCAGTTCATAACACCTCTATGTAGGTTAGGGCAGCAGTTCAGTTCATAACACCTCTATATAGATTAAGTTCAGTTCAGAACACCTCTATATAGATTAGGGCAGCAGTTCAGTTCATAACAACTCTATGTAGATTAGGTTCAGTTCATAACACCTCTATGTAGATTAGGGCAGCAGTTCAGTTCATAACACCTCTATATAGATTAGGGCAGCAGTTCAGTTCATAACACCTTTATGTAGATCAGGTTCTGTTCAGTTCATAACACCTCTATGTAGATTAGGTTCAGTTCATGACACCTCTATGTAGATTAGGGCAGCAGTTCAGTTCATAACACCTCTATATAGATTAGGGCAGCAGTTCAGTTCATAACACCTCTATGTAGATTAGGGCAGCAGTTCAGTTCATAACACCTCTATGTAGATTAGGGCAGCAGTTCAGTTCATAACACCTCTATGTAGATTAGGTTCAGTTCATAACACCTCTATGTAGATTAGGGCAGCAGTTCAGTTAATAACACCTCTATGTAGGTTAGGTTCAGTTCATAACACCTCTATGTAGATTAGGGCAGCAGTTCAGTTCATAACACCTCTATATAGATTAGGGCAGCAGTTCAGTTCATAACACCTTTATGTAGATCAGGTTCTGTTCAGTTCATAACACCTTTATGTAGATTAGGGCAGCAGTTCAGTTCATAACACCTCTATGTAGATTAGGTTCAGTTCATAACACCTCTATGTAGATTAGGGCAGCAGTTCAGTTCATAACACCTCTATGTAGGTTAGGTTCAGTTCATAACACCTCTATGTAGATTAGGGCAGCAGTTCAGTTCATAACACCTCTATGTAGGTTAGGTTCAGTTCATAACACCTCTATGTAGATTAGGGCAGCAGTTCAGTTCAGAACACCTCTATATAGATTAGGTTCAGTTCATAACACCTCTATGTAGGTTAGGTTCAGTTCATAACATCTCTATGTAGATTAGGGCAGCAGTTCAGTTCATAACACCTCTATGTAGGTTAGGTTCAGTTCATAACACTACTATGTAGATTAGGTTCAGTTCATGACACCTCTATGTAGATTAGGTTCAGTTCAGTTCATAACACCTCTATATAGATTAGGTTCAGTTCATGACACCTCTATGTAGATTAGGGCAGCAGTTCAGTTCATAACACCTCTATGTAGATTAGGTTCAGTTCATAACACCTCTATGTAGATTAGGGCAGCAGTTCAGTTCATAACACCTCTATATAGAGTAGGTTCAGTTCATAACACCTCTATATAGATTAGGGCAGCAGTTCAGTTCATAACACCTCTATGTAGATCAGGTTCAGTTCAGTTCATAACACCTCTATGTAGATTAGGTTCAGTTCATGACACCTCTATGTAGATTAGGTTCAGTTCAGTTCATAACACCTCTATGTAGATTAGGTTCAGTTCATGACACCTCTATGTAGATTAGGTTCAGTTCAGTTCATAACACCTCTATGTAGATTAGGTTCAGTTCATGACACCTCTATGTAGATTAGGTTCAGTTCAGTTCATAACACCTCTATGTAGATTAGGGCAGCAGTTCAGTTCATAACACCTCTATATAGATTAGGTTCAGTTCATAACACCTCTATATAGATAAGGGCAGCAGTTCAGTTCATAACACCTTTATATAGATTAAGTTCAGTTCAGAACACCTCTATATAGATTAGGGCAGCAGTTCAGTTCATAACAACTCTATGTAGATTAGGTTCAGTTCATAACACCTCTATGTAGATTAGGGCAGCAGTTCAGTTCATAACACCTCTATATAGATTAGGGCAGCAGTTCAGTTCATAACACTTTTATGTAGATCAGGTTCTGTTCAGTTCATAACACCTCTATGTAGATTAGGTTCAGTTCATGACACCTCTATGTAGATTAGGGCAGCAGTTCAGTTCATAACACCTCTATATAGATTAGGGCAGCAGTTCAGTTCATAACACCTCTATGTAGATTAGGGCAGCAGTTCAGTTCATAACACCTCTATGTAGATTAGGGCAGCAGTTCAGTTCATAACACCTCTATGTAGATTAGGTTCAGTTCATAACACCTCTATGTAGATTAGGGCAGCAGTTCAGTTAATAACACCTCTATGTAGGTTAGGTTCAGTTCATAACACCTCTATGTAGATTAGGGCAGCAGTTCAGTTCATAACACCTCTATATAGATTAGGGCAGCAGTTCAGTTCATAACACCTTTATGTAGATTAGGGCAGCAGTTCAGTTCATAACACCTCTATGTAGATTAGGTTCAGTTCATAACACCTCTATGTAGATTAGGGCAGCAGTTCAGTTCATAACACCTCTATGTAGGTTAGGTTCAGTTCATAACACCTCTATGTAGATTAGGGCAGCAGTTCAGTTCAGAACACCTCTATATAGATTAGGTTCAGTTCATAACACCTCTATGTAGGTTAGGTTCAGTTCATAACATCTCTATGTAGATTAGGGCAGCAGTTCAGTTCATAACACCTCTATGTAGGTTAGGTTCAGTTCATAACACTACTATGTAGATTAGGTTCAGTTCATGACACCTCTATGTAGATTAGGTTCAGTTCAGTTCATAAAACCTCTATATAGATTAGGTTCAGTTCATGACACCTCTATGTAGATTAGGGCAGCAGTTCAGTTCATAACACCTCTATATAGATTAGGTTCAGTTCATGACACCTCTATGTAGATTAGGGCAGCAGTTCAGTTCATAACACCTTTATGTAGATCAGGTTCTGTTCAGTTCATAACACCTCTATGTAGATTAGGGCAGCAGTTCAGTTCATAACACCTCTATGTAGGTTAGGTTCAGTTCATAACACCTCTATGTAGATTAGGGCAGCAGTTCAGTTCAGAACACCTCTATATAGATTAGGTTCAGTTCATAACACCTCTATGTAGGTTAGGTTCAGTTCATAACACCTCTATGTAGATTAGGGCAGCAGTTCAGTTCATAACACCTCTATGTAGATTAGGGCAGCAGTTCAGTTCATAACACCTCTATGTAGGTTAGGTTCAGTTCATAACACCTCTATGTAGGTTAGGTTCAGATCATAACACCTCTATGTAGATTAGGTTCAGTTCATGACACCTCTATGTAGATTAGGTTCAGTTCAGTTCATAAAACCTCTATATAGATTAGGTTCAGTTCATGACACCTCTATGTAGATTAGTTCAATTCATAACACCTCTATGTAGAGCATTTGTCAGTGATAAGCCATTGGATAAGGTCCAGTGTTGTGGTTGTTGTTTATATTCTTAATCTGTGTGTGTTCATTGTCTCGTTCTGAGAGGTTTTACTGGGACATCCAGTGACACTGTGCAGAGATGTGAGAACAACTTGAACATTTTGTCCAGGTTTATTTGAACGTACAATAACAGCATTGTTTTGAGTTTAGACTTAGACCAGCTGTCACAGCACATAGTTTAATAAAGATGTCAGGGAAACGTGTGACTGTGTGTTTCAGCTTTACAGGTTAATGTTCTTCCTATTGTCTAGAGCTCCTTCGTTTTTCAGTAGTTTTCTACATCTCTATCTGAGTGGAGAGCGAGGCTGTGTGGAAGAGCTGAGTTCTTTCTCAATCTTTCGCTTCATCGTCTTAATGTGCCCTCGTCCTGCTTTTTTAATCTGTCCAAACACAGCTTCCTAACTTCGTCCTTCCGTTCCCCCACACAAGTCCAGTTCTAACTGGAAGCATCCTCTCCCTTGTCTAGCTTCCTGTTCGCTGCCCCCGTTCTAAAGTACCTCCTGACCTCAGTACTAATTTGTTTATGACGGAAATCAGTCTTTGAAATGAATACTAAATCGTAGTATGTGCCGTCCCTGAAAGCAATGGATGTTGCTGGTAGTTTCTATTGTTTTTAAAGAACCACTGTTGTTGTGATTTGAGTGGCTGTGCGGTTTGTTGTTGTTTAGTCTGCTGTCAGGGAGATGCCACCTCTTCTGGTTCCTACTCGGTTTTCCCGTTTCCGCCTCACCATTCCGACTGGGGATCCCTGCTCTCTTGTACACTTTGGCGTCAAGTTTCTGGCTGCCCAGACTCGGACATTCCTGCACTTGTCCCGTCACTGTGGCCAGACTGCCCCGCAATGGTCAGGGGATATTTGAATATCGGGAATTTGGGAAGATTAAATCAGGAACTCCAGAGGGAGGGGGAATGTATTTTTGTACGGTATGGATCTGTAGCTCCATTAAATAGTTTTTTATTTAAGTTTATAGTATAAGTCTAAACGTGTGTATGACGTACAAAACAATAGTGTATCATTGTGTTAGTGGAATGAGGCAACAGGACAAAGAGCCGTTTCAACTCTTATTCCGGAACGTTCAGAAAATGTATTGGGGTTGTTTTCCAGAGCCAGAGTAGAAAGGCACATCTCTCAGATCTGGTGGTGATCCATTACTTGGTTGATGGAGTGTAACAGGGTCATGGTGCTACGATAGGGGGAACAGTAAATAAATGCCCCCCCCCACACACACACACACACACACACACTGCTCCATCTTGCCCTTAGAGTACATTTTGGGGTCTGTGTTACCTTAGAAACGATGGCCTTAGTGTGACCGGCCGGCACAGCTGGGAAAACGAAAGTTTGTCTGACTCTTAGGAAACTGTACACACACACTAAAGGGTGAGAGCCAAACTATTTGGGTCTTCTAGCCGAACCATTAGGCTCTTCGGGCCGAACCATTAGGCTCTTCGGGCCGAACCATTACATTAGGCTCTTTGGGCCGAACCATTAGGTTTTTCTATTTGTTTACACACACACACAACTTTTTCTACTAAGTTTGTTTTGCCTTGTCTTCATGTTGTGTTTGTGTTTGCTCTGTCTTCGGGCTGTGAGGGATGGAGAGATTTATTGATTTCTTCCTCCGTTCTTTCTGTTTCCATAGGGAACTCTGCGCTATGGCCTCCATCCTCCTGGCAACCACACACACACACACACACACACACACACACACACACACACACACACACACACACACACACACACACACACACACACACACACACACTAACCCACAGTCTTGAGTGTGTCATTGCTTAAAAAAAAGTGGTGGAGAGTAGCCTTTGAGGGTTTGCTTTCTTGTAAAAGACCTTCGCTGTAATTAAGCTCCTGAAGAGTTTGAGATGTACTGAATTGCATGTTATAGCTAAGCAGTAAGGCTGTTCATTAGCCTCAATGCACTGCAGAGTACCTGCATACATCAGTCGTGTTGTATTGGCCATAATCACCAAACCTGCAGAGTACCTGCATACATCAGTTGTGTTGTATTGGCCATAATCACCAAAACTGCAGAGTACCTGCATACATCAGTTGTGTTGTATTGGCCATAATCACCAAAACTGCAGAGTACCTGCATACATCAGTTGTGTTGTATTGGCCGTAATCACCAAAACTGCAGATTACCTGCATACATCAGTCGTGTTGTATTGGCCGTAATCACCAAAAATGCAGATTACCTGCATACATCAGTTGTGTTGTATTGGCCATAATCACCAAAACTGCAGATTACCTGCATACATCAGTCGTGTTGTATTGGCCATAATCACCAAAACTGCAGATTACCTGCTTACATCAGTTGTGTTGTATTGGCCATAATCACTAAAACGCACATCCACAAATTGGGATGGGGTTTGACCCCAAGATTTTTACCAGTCAAAGAAATACATAGCAATTTATTATTGCTGTTAGTTGTATTTAGCATGTCATCTTGGTCTCGTATGTGTTTATATATGAAGTGTAATGATAATTACATTAACATATAACAACAATAAAGTGTAACGCATGACAATTCAGTAAGTGAAAGCAGGATCATTTATTAAGGACTTATTGTATGAAATAATATTAATATTTTGAGTGGATTAAATGACGACGGGGCGGCCGTTTTAGCCAGTGTATGAGTGGTTGCCTCAGAATAAACGTTTTTTCACAATAAACCTACCCATGATGTCCGCTTAAACTGTCAACAAGTAGGCCTACCTCAGGTTTTAGCTGCTGCATTAAATGATGTTTTACAGTCTTACTTACTACCCTCCAGTGTGGTGTGTAGTGTGTAGTGCCCATAACTAACTACCCTCCAGTGTGGTGTGTAGTGTGTAGTGCCCATAACTAACTACCCTCCAGTGTAGTGTGTAGTGCCCATAACTTACTACCCTCCAGTGTAGTGTGTAGTGCCCATAACTAACTACCCTCCAGTGTGGTGTGTAGTGCCCATAACTAACTACCCTCCAGTGTGGTGTGTAGTGCCCATAACTAACTACCCTCCAGTGTGGTGTGTAGTGCCCATAACTAACTACCCTCCAGTGTGGTGTGTAGTGCCCATTACTAACTACCCTCCAGTGTAGTGTGTAGTGCCCATAACTTACTACCCTCCAGTGTGGTGTGTAGTGCCCATAACTTACTACCCTCCAGTGTAGTGTGGAGTCCCCATAACTTACTACCCTCCATGTGGTGTTTAGTGCCCATAACTTACTATCCTTCATGTCGTGTGTAGTGCCCATAACTAACTACCCTCCAGTGTAGTGTGTAGTGCCCATAACTTACTACCCTCCAGTGTGGTGTGTAGTGCCCATAACTTACTACCCTCCAGTGTGGTGTGTAGTGCCCATAACTTACTATCCTTCATGTGGTGTGTAGTCCCCATAACTTACTACCCTCCAGTGTGGTGTGGAGTCTCCATAACTTACTACCCTCCATGTGGTGTGGAGTCCCCATAACTTACTACCCTCCTTTGTGGTGTGTAGTCTCCATAACTTAAGTGCTATTTTTGGTCCCTGGCTGTGGTATAACAGATCTTACACCCCAGGCACTTATTTCTCAACAGATGATAACAATAGGGCTATTTGGGTCGCATGGTCATTTATTGTGCCCTGGTATATTGGCCGTATGCCACACCCTTTATGCTTTATGGCTCATGTATATGGTTGGACAAAAAAAGATGCTATGCGAAACATGTGTTGTTTTGGGGGGTAGGGCGACGGACTATGTGGTGTGGGGAGTGGGGCAGTTTGTGGTTGGGTTAAGGAGGGCAGAGGCCTCCATGGCTCAGTGGTTCCCTTCAGTGTTAGAGAGGGGGTGTGCTGCTGGAGATGGTCCACTTACAGGAGGCTGCCCGGGGGCTTGTTGGGGTTGCCCGGGGGGCCACTCGTTAGAGAAGTCCCGATGAGAAGGTTCACTGATGTTGTTTAGCAGCCTGCTGACCGGTAAACTCTATTGACCAGTTGGGGGTCAGGGATTGGGGTCAGTATTATTGTACTGTCAGTACGAGGCGACCACATGCTGGTGGGACCTTTACCTCTCTGGAGATGGGGGCAAATAGCCGACGCGTGTGTGTGGGGGTGTGTGTGGGGGGTGTGTGTGGGTTGTGTGTGTGAGTGTGTGTGTGTGTGTGTGGCAACAGCTACTATTGTTTAAAATATGTGGTTATTGCCTGGTGTTTGCCACGCGATGCGCTGAATTGTCTCTCGGCTAAGAAATCCTCCTTGACGAAATATTTTAATGAGTCATGTATAACCATTTATAATGGTTATACATGTGGTGGAAATGCTATATTGACTGCCTTGGCATGGAAGTACAGAAATACACAACCTGTTATGGTTCTAGTTTGACTGGAAGTTTATCTGTGAGTATGCATAACTACAATCTCATACTTTTCCAACAGCCTTTTGTTGCATGTGCGTCGAACAAAACCTCTATCACAATACGTAGAGGGGAGTCTGGGGGAAGGGTGTCCTTTGTTTGGGATTGCGCCCAGCTATTGATCAGAGGCTGTGTGTGCGCACACGCCTGCCTGTGTTTACTGTGTGGTTCACTGCTTGCTGTGCCGTCACACATATACTTGCCGGCCACAATATTATGTATCTATTCATTACATCTAGTGTGTATTGCTCCCTTTTGGATCCAGCCAATTGAAGGTTGAAGAGTTTAGCATTTGCGGCCTTTCTGTCAAAACAAGGAAGTTGTGAACTCAATTCCAAGGGTTTGGCTCACAGAGCTGCCGCTCACGCAGGTTTGCATTAATCACACTATTCTCTGTAAACTGGAGAGACTATAGTATGTCAATATTCTACGGGGTCTGCTGTTTCTAAGATGATGGAACCATCACAATCATTCCACAGTCAAAGTTGCTTCGAGCATACGCCTTCTCCATTCTAACTTTTGGTTATATAGCAACTAAACCTGTTGACCATGTGTGTTTTTTGTGCATCAAGTTGCAGCCACATGATTCAGTTTGGCTAATTGCGTTAACGAACCGGTGTACCTAATCCAGTGGCTAATGAGTGTTTACACACGTGTGTGTTCTTCACGCATGGGGAAACTATGATGTTTCAAAAGAACGACAGACATGTTAAGAGTACGAGGCAGATGAGAAGCGCTCCTGAGGAAACGGGGAGAGAGAGGCCACTAACCATGGACCCATCTCCTTGCCTGTTTCTGTGGAAGCTAAGGGGAGGAGTCTGAGTGGAAAACCCCACGGGGGAGGGAACAGGAGACGGTAAAGACCATTCAGTCTGACACACCGAGAGACAGACAGACCAAGTGATTTACTACTACTAGAAAGAGAGAAGTGGGGAGCAAGAGAGTTTCCCAGAGAGACTGAGAACCCAGTGAGAGAGAGGTTCAGCAAGCCAGTGAAGAGCAACGAGTGCAAGCTATAGAGATTTAATCAGAGAAATTACTTCTAGCTATAGAGGTCAATAGTCTCATCGTTTGAAGGAGCGAAGGCTTTGCATGTGTGTGTGTGTGGCTGGGTGGCATATAGCGAGTGTGTGTTTAGAAGGGTGTCCTGGGAGCAGCGGACGGCACGCTTGCTCCCTGAAGAAGGACGTTTATCGGACTGCCTAAAAGAATGTGAGGCAGAATTCAGCAGGCTGCCAGAAGGGAATACTGCATTTGGAATACTCTGCGTCTTGTGGGAATGTGAACGCTCTTGGATTGTCGCTCTTTTTGCAAACCATAAACTCACCTATTTTTTTAGTTGACGGAAAGTTGCAGCCATTATGCCAACTGGTAAGAGGGGTTTATTAAAGTTATTTCAGTAACAAGGGTTTTGATAATGTGGAAATATTCAAGTTAAGTTATTTATATTAGTGTTGTGTACAAATCTTGTTTCATCAAATAATTAATTATGTTTTTGAATGTAGATTTTTTTTACATGACGATTCCATTATCAGCATTCTGGTGTTTCTAGATTCTAATATTTTATTGTTAACACGCATGTTCTCTGCAGAATACCAAAGGGGTTTTAATGGTTTTACCAGATCTTTACAAACAAAATCATGTAGCGTGATGACATGAACAAGCTGTTACACTGCCAGACTTGACACAAATCTACAGGTCATGTCAATGACCTGCTGTTTTAAATCTTAGTCTATTTAAGTGCCCTTCCAGTTGTCAGATGGTTGATGTTTGATGAAAAACGCCTGCATTTTTCAACTTGCGTGTTACATCTGCAGTCAAAGTCGTGTCCGGGTTTAGATGACTATCTTCTATATCATGTTTTGTCTGTCTGGCTAACTGGGGGTTGTTCAATCACTGTCCTAGACATAAAGTCTTTGAAGATAAAGGCCTTAATAGTGTTGCTGGTAAAAGAAAATGTTGGGATGTTTTCATTCAGATCCATTAGAGAGCTGTCTTTTTGTAAAATGCTTTTTTTGCATCTGGTGAAGCAAACGTTATGTGAACATTTTGTCATTTAGCAAATGTTCTTCAAACTCATTAAGTGCTTTCATTCTCCCATTGCGTGTCGGGTGTTTTTCTATTCACAATTTGTTATTAGTGTTACTTAGCACTAAATTTGAGTGTAATTTCTTCTATCAACTATATTCTTTTGATCATGGGCTGTGAATGGGCTTATTTTACCACACAATTTAATGAGAGTTTTTGAATCCCTCTGCACTCCTGGGGTCTTTAATGTTATTTGTCAAGTGTTAGCTGGCAACCTCTCCAGTCTGTTTGACCGTTTAGCCGTTCGGGGAGTGCCGGGATGCCATTCTGCAGCCCGCGACCCGAATTACACCCCTTAGGGGTGACGGAGGGGGGCTCTGAAGCAGGCAGGGTGCCGGGGGTGGAGTTTGGAGGGCACAATTACTGGTTAGTGGCTGAATGGACAATGTAGCCCCCCCACCTACAATGGCCATGCCCCGGCCCACTGGAACATCTGCCCTCACACTCTGTTAGGCACTGGGATTGGCCAGGAGGCGGGTGCAATGGGCCCTGAGTGGATGGTGGGTGAGGGGGTCAATTTGGGTGAAATCTCTCACACAAAACTAATCAATATCTTCGCCTTTATGCCTGGTGTGTGTGTGTGTGTGTGTCGAGAGGGATGCTGTGGAGGAAGAGGGACATTACAAATAAGCTTTCTAATTTAAGGATTGTAGTGTGAGAAAGGGAGACTATAAAAGCAAGGGTAGCAACACAGCTATTTCAGATTCTATGGTGTGGATTCCTGTGTGGTGTCGAAATTCAATCGTGTTGTTTTTTAGGTCAGTGTGTCGCGCAGTCATCGGGAAAGGTGTGTTGTCTCTTAGAATGTTCTAAACACTTGATAAGATATCTTCGGTGTTAATCTTTGTGTGGTCTGTGAGTAAGTCACACCCCGAGTTCCTGAAACCTTTAACCAACCCTGGGCCTGGGTAACTAGTCTAGAGGCTGACAGGACAAACAGATAATGTTTAACCAGATAAGGGCTAATTGTCCATCTGTAGGCCAAGGGCTCAAACTTTTCTTAACGTATTAGGCATTGTATAAGAACGCACAAAACATCATGGTCGGCACAAGAAAACGAAAATGTATTTTTGCATTTGCGGAATTTCGTTTATTTCTGGAAGAAGGTGGTGTGTGTGTTTTTGTTTTGTCCAGAAATCGCTACCCAGGCTTTACATTTCCCCTGAAAATGGTCATTTTGGGTTATTTCACCGGGCCACTGGGTGGTCAACAAGTCCGAAGAACATCAACGTTGGCGAAGATCTCATCCAGAATTGCTTTATCGGCAAACATTAAGAAGCTTTCCGAACTCATTGACGGTGGTACAGTTGTTGTTCTAGTGCCCCGCTTCAGTGCGGTGGGATAATGAGTGCAAAATGTGTCCTGTTGATCGGAAAGTTGGATGGAGCTGAAGCTGACGTCTACCAGTCATCTTTACGTCCTTGGGTTGTTCAGACGTTCTTGTGCAGGCCCGCGTTGTCGCCAGTGTTTAAAGACCCATCAAGCTCTGTATGCATACCAGAATGGGTTGACCGAGGCGTCAGTAGCTGAAGATAGGATAGCACTTGGCCCTGGAGCGTTTTCCTGTAGCAGACTAAATGGGCTGGTTCACCAAACAGACAATGGCAATACACCAAACAGCCGTGTGTTAACATGCATCTCCTTGTCTGTATCTAATGCCCTGTGCGTGTTTGTCGTGCGTGTTTGTCTTGACTGCCTGTGCAACAACGTAATGGGAGAACTTCAGACGAGAGAGATGGTGAGATGGCTCATAAACAGTATCAGTGTCGTCTACCGTGTTTAGTCAAGACAGGGTTGTTTCTGGTGGAAATACTATCGTCCAATTGTTGCAGCGTGTCTGTGGTTTCTTCAGTGCCGAAGAAATGAGTAAGTACATCAGTTTACCACATTCTTTTTGACGTACATGCAATTACACCTGTTCTGTAATGTGTTGTCCTGTTATGGTCGGCGTCTCAGGTGATCTTTGCTTCATTCTGATATTTCAAAGCCTTCCCGATTCCCTTGGTAATCATCAGGCTGCGCTGTAAAGTCCTGAGTGACACTTCTAGGCGTCTGTGGAGATGCCAGACCACCGTTCTAGAGTCCGGGACAGTGGACTCAATGGAGATCCTTTCCTCAAAGTGATGGATGACTTTCAAAGTTTCAAAGGTCCTCTTTTAGACGGAGCGAAACAATCGAGACACAATGAAGGAAACAGGGGAGGATGGCGTTTTTGACTGATGACCCATTGGCTCTCCCCTCCCCCACAGTGTTTCGTGTTCTCGTTCCCTCTTTGGTTTTTCTCTGTCCTTATCACAGTTGAGGGGCTACCATGACGAGAGGACAGTAACTCACGCCAGAGCCTTTGGCTTATTACGGCTCTACTCCCCGGATTACCCCTCCACCCAGAACCAATACTAACACCGCCCATGGCACTATTTTGACATGTTTTGTTTGGGTTGCTTGTTTTCGCCTGTGTTTAAGTCTCTCCATTACTGCCCACACGGCAAACTGTGGCAGCACATTATTTACTGTGCTTTGAATCCAGGACAAAACAACAATATTGTGGCATAGACGTCGCTGCCAGATGGCACCGTTCTTGTTCTCTGTTATCCATACGGTAAACAAGAACAAGTCTGGTTTGGAGATGGTAGGAGGGGGGACTATGTGGTTAGAGAGACTCGTCTCTGGTCTCACACAGAATGTGATTTCTCCACCCCAGAGGGCCTGTTCAGTCTGTTGACGTATAAAGGTTGGACACATTCATGAATGTGCCATCATAAGCCTTTGTTTAATACCTCAAAAAAGATTAACCAATTCTCTGAAAATGATTGCAGTTTGTGGTGATTGGGTTTACGCACTGATGTACCAAAGGTTTTGATGTTAACAAAATGACAAAGTGACTGTTTGTCCAGGCTTCAAGAAGACCTTAAATAATAGTAATAGCTTTTATCTGTTATCCCTCTGGCTCTCATCTCTTGACAAGCTGCACATGGCTCATTATGGAGGACCTTAATCCATTTACCTTGACAACATCGGGAGGAAATACCACAACGCTGCATTAAAATAACTCAACTCGTTAAAAATGTAATACATATCAGACAGGTCATTAAGGCCCCGTTGTTTAAAAGCCTACTATGTTAGGAGTCCATGTATCACTAACAACTCCCATGGAGCTTTTCAGGCCCCAGGTCAGTCTTATAACCATTTCTGCTTGTAACTTCTATGCTTTTGACCATACATTGCTGATTTATTTTATCGTAGATTGTTTTGAAATGATATTTGAATTATTGGTCAGCACTTGAGGTGCTGGATATCCCAGTGCAGAGGTATTCAACTATTACCCCACAAGGAGCTGAATATCCCAACGCCCTTAAATGTGATGTGTCCAGTGGTTCTTGTTTGTTCCTTGAGCCAGGCAATCAGGTGTTGTCAGGAAGGAAGTGAGAAAAGAAAGAGAGCGAGAGGGAGTTTAGCAGAAGGGAAGTCTTAATGGAGAAAGGAAGAGGGTGAGAAAAGAGAGCAAGAGCAACTGTGGAAGAAAGTAATGGAGAAGGGGGATCAAGGAAGAGCGGCCTAGAGCTTACAGGCCAGGCCATTGTTCAGAGCTGAATCCAATGATGTCATGTTTTGGAGTGAGTTGCACTGTGGTGGCGGGCGGGAGGTGGTCTCCAGTTCTCTCTTCCATCTTTGTCTGCCCATTTTGGGCTCCACTCTTTCTTCTCACCCTGGGCTTAGACAGAGTTTATAGATTAGATTTGAATGCGGGATCTGCCTTTGGATGTGTTTTATTTTGGGCGGGCTGGAGCCCATGGGGTAGTGAGGAACCTGTGTGTGTGTGTGTGTGTGTGTGTGTGTGTGTGTGTGTGTGTCCTGGTGATGGGTGTGTGTGTGTGTGTCCTGGTGATGGGGGGTGTGTGTGTGTCCTGGTGATGGGGGTGTGTGTGTGTGTCCTGGTGATGGGTGATGGGTGATGGGTGGTGTGTGTGTGTGCGTGCGTGCGTGCGTGCGTGCGTGCGTGTGCGTGTGCGTGTGCGTGTGCGTGTGTGTGTGTGTGTGTGTGTGTGTGTGTGTGTGTGTGTGTGTGTGTGTGTGTGTGTGTGTGTGTGTGTGTGTGTGTGTGTGTGTGTTCTGACGGATGAGCGCTGACTCAGGCTGTATGGTGACAGAGGAGTGTAGGGGTAGAGAGAGAGATGGGGGCATCAAATAGGGTAAAGGGGGCAGCTTCTCCACCCCCCCCCCCAGCCCTCTAGAATAAATATTATGCTCTATAAAGTTCCATTTCCCTCCGGTAACTAATACCATCTTTGTCATTGAAGACTCATCTGGAATGATGCTTTGTATGAGTGTGGCTCTCTGAGAGACTGTCAAGCTGATCGAAGCACAATAAGTCTGCACATGTTGTGAAGGACTGAGACTCCCCTGATCTCTGGGTTATTCGTTGCAGTAAGCTTCAGGTTGTCTTAAAGTGCTCCTCTGAAATGGTCTTAAGTGGACTAGGAGTTATTAACTCTGACTTGGCTGTCAAGATAGTTGGATAGTGGTCTCATGGAACGTGGATTGATATAACCGACAATCGTGGAACAGATTAGATTAGGTCTAAACACCTTACCAATTAACACTGCTCTAAAGCAGGGGTTTCCAACATGTTTTGGTTACTGTACCACAGACAAGATTCTGCTTTTTGGGGGACTCCTGAAGTAACCCCACGTGGCAAGCCTATGCTGCCATGACTGTTCAAGCAAGATCTCTACAGTCTGCAAATGTGTACTTTTTTGCCCGGTTAGCATGTTACATTTCCCAGGCGTTTTTTGCATGATGATCCGTCCTGCATCAATGGTTCGAGTGAGGCCGCATTATTGGTCTAAATGTTGGCCTGGTTCTGAGTGAAACCCGGATCTGTTATGGCAGGCAAGGCAGAGCTCACTGCTCGAATAACCTCACTATCTCACACACACACACACACGCATCTGAAGAAAACATCCCAACCCGTGGGCTTTAGGCCCGTGATTAGAGATAATTTACACAGATCTGGTTGAACATAATCTCAGTTGAATGAGGGGATGGGTTTGAGAGGTAATCCCCCTACCACCACCAAACACTCACTACTCCGCTTGTTCGGTGTGTGTGTGTGTATGCGTCTGAGAGAAACAGGTTAAGGTGCAGGGGAAGGGCTGTGTAAACAGAAGTTTGTAAAATTTCAGGAAGGTTGTTTGGGTTTCACCAGGAGCTGAAACACATGGTCTCTTTGTTTCTTGCTCGTCTCACAGCTCTAATGGCTACAAGGAGGCCCACTAAAGCCATTAGCTCAGTTGGTCTTATCTGAGGCCGGGATAAATCAAATGTAAGAAACCCACACAGAAAATACGTGGTGATACATGTTCATGTGAGGTGAATGAGTGAAGTGTTTGTGTGTTACTGCTCTTGTGTCAATTGGTTGGCTTTTGTTTTGGTCGAGGGCCATTTTGTCTTTTCTCAGATATTTCATTGAAAAAATGTGTCTGACTGCAAAATGTCAATGCTGAGACTGAGAAAAGATTTTTGATTAAATTTATTCCCACTTAAAATTCTATTTTCCTTAACTAAGCGCCACAAAATCCCATTCCATTCCACTATACGTACAAGAGATTGTGTGTGTGTGTGTGTGTGTGTGTGTGTGTGTGTGTGTGTGTGTGTGTGTGTGTGTGTGTGTGTGTGTGTGTGTGTGTGTGTGTGTGTGTGTGTGTGTGTGTGTGTGTGTGTGTGTGTGTGTGTGTGTGTGTGTGTGTGTGTGTGTGTGTGTGTGTGTGTGTGTGTGTGTGTGTGTGTGTGTGTGTGTGTGTGTGTGTGTGTGTGTGTGTGTGTGTGTGTGTGTGTGTGTGTGTGTGTGTGTGTGTGTGTGTGTGTGTGTGTGTGTGTGTGTGTGTGTGTGTGTGTGTGTGTGTGTGTGTGTGTGTGTGTGTGTGTGTGTGTCCTAGTGGTCTCCATATTTTTGTGGACCAGCAGCAATTCTTGCTATTGTTCAATGAGATTTTACTGTTAGACTGTTACTGCTAAGACTCAAATCATTATGATGTCCAGTAAACTTTCTACACCTTAATGTCCTTACACTTAAATAAAGAAACATGCATAGCACTGCATAGACTGTTCATAGGGCTACACACTGGCATCTTAGTCAAGGTGCAACACCAGGGTTCTATTAAGCGTGTTCGCGGTTTCACATTTCATGTTTCTAAGCGTGTGTCTCAAACCTCTGCTCAGCCCACATGATCACACATGCTTTGATATCAGATGATCTGAGTGCCTGGAGATATGAATGTATAAAGACACAGAAGGCTTTGTGTCAGGGATTTAATTGTTACGTTGCTATCAAAAAATGTTGTGGGTAGCTTGATTTTCCACAATAAGCGACGTCTATCCTCCTGTTTATGTATCTGGGATATGGAATCTCTAACTGGTCCTTTTTCCCGCTCGCTCTCTCTGTCTCTTAATGTAATACAAATTGCTTTATTAGCATTACGTTACGATGTACGAAATGTGACAAATTGTACTCTGGAAATGAGATACTAATTTACAAAACATATTCTCTCAAGTAATAATAATAAAGATTGTAAGCTGGACATATGGTAGATCAATAATCATAGATTAATCAAAGATGGCTGGCAGCTAAATGGGTCTGTGTCCTCCCCGAAATTGATTGTGACTCGTTCTAATTTGAGAGTTTTTGAAACCATGACTAATGGACTCCGATATGAAGAGATAACACTTTGTTAAAGGCTTAACATTATGTCCTCTGTTAGCCTTTCCTCAACTGGTAGGCAGGTTTCAGTCTTATCTATGGCATGATGGCTCTCAATGAGACTCATGGCTGGTTATGGATTAGTTACCATGGTCCAATAGTTAACTACGGGTTGCATTGGATTTTGGTTCCGATCGGTCCAGATCACGCTGTGTTTTTTTTGTGTTTGGTTCCCAATTGTTTTATTTTGACTGTTGTTATTAGATTTTCTTTCAAGCTAATTGGGTCTTCTGGACCTGGGTATTCACTGGGTTAGTAGAACAGGTTTGTCAACTTGGTCCCCGGAACAGTCAGATAAAGAGATGTTTATCTTATCTGAACTGTTGGATTTGTAAAGCATGGTGATTACATGATTGGGGTCACTGGATATTAGATCTAGATATTAGATCTAGAAACCACTGAATTACTCGGTATTGGGCTAATTCTTACCTGCTTTGTTAGTAGTTTTCCTCTGGACACAAAGAATCTTCTAGAACTCTTGCTTTTCTCCGTTCATTTATCGAAATGTTTTATTGTGAGAGCTTTGCATGGGAAATTTTTTTTTAACGTTGCTAGTGCTAAACGAAAAAAAATAATTAATATATCATAATTTCAGCAAAATGGAAAACAAGTGAAAGGTACAAATCGGAATGTTTTTAGTTTTTCCGGTTTCTCTCACCTGCTAACTGTGCTGCTCCTATATCTCTCTCTAAATCTTCCTCTTTTACACTCCTAACTCAAAGCTTTCTTTCTTCTGAGACCTGACTCCTGTACAGTGCCAGTAGCAAAAGAAAAAAAATCTCAACTGACGAGTGTGTGTTCCCAGAACAAGGTTATGTCTGCACCAGTCTGCCGCTAAATAGACACACACACACACACACAGCCCTCTCTCATTTAGAGAAAAATGACTTTCATTCATTGCTGCCAGAGAAGAAATATTCTCACCATTACTGTTAAATTGGTCAACCCCCCAACTGTTATTTCCCCTCGTCTGTCGTTATAAACAACGCTTTGTGTTCGTCATGGCTTGCTAGATGTCTTTTCATTGTGCACATCTATATACCTTCATTGTGCACATCTATATACCTTCATTGTGCACATCTATATACCTTCATTGTGCACATCTATATACCTTCATTGTGCACATCTATATACATTCATTGTGCACATCTATATACCTTAATCTATCTTAACTTGCTATAGAGTTGTGTTAGTTGGCTCTGGATGCCTCAGTCTCTCACATGTGGTCGGGCCCATTTCTCAGATGGAATTCTGAACGGGTCCCCACTGAAGGGGACTTAACCGCAGTGCTTGGTTTCTCCTCAAAGTGAGTATGAGGGGGGACAAAGATCTTGTGGCCTGGCAAGTTCGCCACTTCAAATCCACTTTGGTTGAGGCCTTGTGTGACAAGATAATAATGTGCCCCTGTGACGGTCTATGGTTCTGACAGAGATTTGGAATCTGCATACGGACCAACACCTATTCACCGTGCTGTTGCTTGATCTATGACATTAATTCCTCTGAACTGCTCGGTTTTCACCCTGCTGTCTTTTCTTCTGCTTCTTTTCCATTCAGACGATTACACGGATGGACTCCCGCCTCTCCCGGAGATTCCGGACGCCGACTCGGCCCTGAATCCCGCGTCTGCCCCGGGCCGCTTCAGCCACTCCGACATCCACCACGATCCGCTGCGCTACTGCTCCGCCCGCAGCATGGACTCCTCCCTCGACAGCGCCGAGCGCCCAATCAGCTACGGCTCCACTTCTTCCTCCGCCTCCTCCCGGGACAGCCACTGCTCACTGGGCAGTCGCTCCACGTTAGGACCCTCCCCTCACTGTCACCCGGCTCTGGATAGTGACTCTGGGGCGATCCGATTGGAGCTAGTTCCAGCCGTGGAGATGGCAGGTGACGATGAGGAGGAGAGAAGTGAAGGAGTTGTGGAAACAGGGAGGGGAATGGATACACTGGGCTTGGACCCGGCCACCCCCCAGTCAGACACTGAAGCTGAGGAGAAGAACAGCACTGGGCCAAGGCTTCAGTATGTGGACAGGGTGGTTCAGGAGATAATGGACACAGAGAGGACCTACGTGCAAGACCTTCGGAGCATCGTTCAGGTGAGCAGCCATGATACCATGAAACCACTGGGCAGACGCCAGTTCTCTCATTTAGCAGATACCTGTTCTGGGAGGTCTGGGTGGACGGTTTGGCTTTGGGGCAGTAAGACAATTTTACCTTGACTCTGGGTGTTGCTGTAGTTGTTAGACACAATTTGAAGATGTCTTTCTATGATTTTTCTATCGGGGCAGGGGGAGGGGGGTTCAGATGGTGCTAAGACTCAAGTCGTTTGATTAAGCCAATGGCTTTCTGCACACATGTATAATCTCACTCAGACAGACGCACACAGTGCCACGGTATTCAGGTTACTTTACTTCGTCCACATCTTGTTTAAGAGACTTATGAGTGAACCGTTTGCACACCATAACCCAGAGGGACAACGTTTGTCAGAGCATAAAACAAGTCCAAGGAACTCTCTATAGATGTCTGAGATCTGGGGAAGGTTCTGAAAAAATGCAAAAGCATTCAACGTTCCTAAGAGTACAGTGTTCTCCAACGTTGTAAAATGAAAAAAGTTTGGAACCACCTAGACCTCCTAGAGGTTGCTCTCTGTCCAAACTAGGTAACTAGGCAACATGGGGTTTATTCAGAGAGGAAACCAAGACAACCTTGCAGCAGTCAATCACTCAGGACATCTTAGTCAAGTGGCTAGATAGAAGTAATTTGGAGTTGACATGCCACATGAAACGACACAGTGAGGAAATGGTTCTCAGTGTCAGCAGATTTTTTACAATAAACTACCAAAAGTAAAATCTAAAACCTGTTTTTTGCTTTGTCATTATCAGGTATTATGTGCAAATTAATGGCATGAAAATAAATGGATGTATAAATTGATTCCATGACACAGCACAATGTGAAAAGGGTAATTTTGTCGAGAAACACAATTATGAATTAACGTTAAATTAGACAGATAAATGATTAACAGCATTGATGGCTGCCAAAAGTACTTCCACCAAGTGATTTTATTTCTTTGATATAACTTTAAATATCTGCAGTAGGTATTCTCGGTCAATAGAATATAAATCATGTCAATTATACAAAATCCTCTTATCTGTTTTTTAAATACCAACAAACCCCTGCACTCTGTTTGCATAGAAATGCAAACATCAGGCGATAATACAAATAGAAAATGTTCTGGAAGCCGTATCACATTACTGCATAATACTAGTACGGGCCTGTGTATGAGTCTAGAAGAGTGAGGAAAGACCACAGGTGGCACACAGTTGCCTAGGGTTACTAACCCAGCAGAGAGGAAGTAAAGGTGGGTTAACCCAGGATAGAAATCAGTTCTGGGCTGACAATCCAACCTCTCTTGTTTCTCCCGGAGGGCTGTTCTTGCCACACGTGACACACACCTTGCAGTCTGGCTTGTGTACAGGATATTTTTCTTTCTTATATCCTCTGCCTTTCGGTTTTCTCTTCAGAGGGTCAGCTAGTTGTATTTTAGGCAAACCGGGTGGAGTTTGGCAGAGTAACCCAAAACCACAGCCTTTATCCAGCTGTTTTATTTAGATATACGTGCACACACAGCTTTGAACTACAAACACATTCACACAGCTACACATTTGAATGAGTCTCTGAGTCTGTTTCAAATGACTTGCTAGCTGGAGGAGGGGAATGCCTGCAGCTATGAAATGTTCAGTGAAACATCATGTCTCTGGAAGGGAATAGACTGAACGTGCGTAAGAACTACAGGGTTCACTTTAGAACCCTGTGAATAGAAAGTCAAGCATCTCTGATGGCCCACATTTAAGTGGCGTACGAAGATGTCAAACACAGCCCAGTTGTTATTTCCAATTTGGCAGCAAAGAAATGAAACGTGAGCGCAACCCAGTAACCCGGAGCCCTGTTTCCTCTCTCCGAGGTTCGAGCTCAGGGCTTCTCATCTGTAACAGGTTCCAACCAGCAGGAAACTCTGACAGGTCCAGAGAAAGAACCAGAGTCCTGATTGTAACCCCCCCAACGTCCCTCCCATGGGGAAGAACAGGGAAAAGGGAGAGCGATACTGTTGGATTAGGGATTTCGAGTTGCGATAAGTTGGTTAGCCAAACACTGTCCCCATGTAGAATCTCTTATTTACACCTGTACCCCCACACTTCAATACTCCCATCAGACCACCTTATCAGATAGGACTCCCACTATTTCCTCACTTAATTACTCCCATCAGACCACCTTATCAGATAGGACTCCCACTATTTCCTCACTTAATTACTCCCATCAGATCACCTTATCAGATAGGACTCCCACTATTTCCTCACTTAATTACTCCCATCAGATCACCTTATCAGATAGGACTCCCACTATTTCCTCACTTGATTACTCCCATCAGATCACCTTATCAGATAGGACTCCCACTATTTCCTCACTTAATTACTCCCATCAGACCACCTTATCAGATAGGACTCCCACTATTTCCTCACTTAATTACTCCCATCAGACCACCTTATCAGATAGGACTCCCACTATTTCCTCACTTAATTACTCCCATCTGACCCCCACTATTTGAATAAACATTGATATCACTGTCAATGTAAAAATCTTAATCTCTTAATAATATTCTTTATTCACTTCACAATGAGGGGATTTAACATATTTGATTTTATTTGGTTGTCTCAACAAGCGAATGGCTAATCTATCAAATTATGTAATGTGCCTTGTCCCTCTCCCCCTATTACCCAGAAAGCACTGCCTAGTGTTTCCTTCAGGGTTAGAGGGTGTGACGGCTCAAACACAAATATTTACCCAGACTCCATGTGGGCTCACCTGTGTTCCATCTGTCAATGGAGGATAGGGTTTTGGCTTTGGTAAGTATGTGTGTGTGCCAGTTTGCGCGCATATATTTCCATTGTCCACACATGCTGTCTATGCACATTGTGGTTTTGTCTTAAGCTACCTACTGGTCAATGCAAAATGAATTGCGATACGACACTGGTTTTTGTTTTACCATATTTCTTGTCACAGAGACAATTGAGAGCCATGGGAAACAGGTTAACAAATAAATGACAAAAAGTTTATATTCTTATTGATAAAAAAGGTAGAGTAAATTATCTATCAATTTTAGTGTACCAAAAAAAGTACAAAGAAAGAAAGATTGTAATGTCGTCAAAAGGATAAAATATTGGTATAAACTCTAACTTTTATAATGTTTTTATGCGAGCAGCACACACCCATGTGTAGTTCTGTATACATGCGTGTGATTCACGGTGTGTGTTTGGGTGTGTGTGTGTGTGTGTGTGTGTGTGTGTGTGTGTTTGGGTATCCTGGTTTAACAACAGTGTTTAATCAGCCAATCAGGTCTCTACAAACAAACTTGTATGGAAACCTGTATAAAGCCTTTCATCCCATTTACCCGTGCTCTGCTGCCTGACCTGGAACCTGTCAAAGGGCTGTTTGATGTTGACCAGGGTTTTGGGATTATTCATTGGGTTATAACCACGGTGCCTCAGAACTGTCTGCGTAAAGACTGTCCTCTGTGTGGTTGAACATACGGAATATGGGATGATTGGGACTTGGGAGAGGTACTGGCTTAGGCATTTATGTGTCGTGTTGAATCAGGTGTTGGTGTGTGTATATTTGTTTGAAGAGTTGAGAGTTTATGATGTGGAAAGATCAAATGCAGTTTAAAGTGCCTTCAGAAAGTCTTCAGACCCTTTACTTAATCCACACTGTGTATTTCTAAATTAAGAATTAGAATTTTAACCCAAAAGGCGCTTCTGAATGAAGGGTAGGAAAAGGGTAAGAAAAGCACATTTTGTATCCATTATATAAGTGTAAACAACTATTGTTGCTAGAAACGGTTGCTTCTCAATAGATTATCTACATAGGCATGATGGCCCATTATCAGCAACCATCAGTCCTGTGTTCCAAATGATACATTGTGTTTGCTAATCCAAGTTTTTCATTTTTTAAGACAGAATTCTTGCTCTGTCGTGTGCCTGTGTTTTTTACAATTAAATTCTTCTTTTTATTGGCCAGTCTGAGATGGCTTTTTCTTTGCAACTCTGCCCACAAGGCCAGCAGTATGGAGTCACCTTTTCACTGTTGATGTTGACACTGTTTTACGTGTACAATGTAATTAACTACCAGTTGAGGACATGCGAGGCGTCTGTTTCTCACAGAAGACATTCTAATGTGTTTGTCCTCCTGCTCAGTTGTGCAGCTGGGCCTCCCACTCCTTCTATTTTGGTTAGACAGTTTACGCTGTTTTGTGAAGGGAGTAGTACACAGCATTTTACAAGATCTTCAGTATATTGGCCAATTATTGCATATAATAGGCTACATTTCTCATAACATAAATTAAGCTTTTTGTTTCATGGCAATTTTGAGCCTGTAATCATATAAAGGCTGATACTACATATACATAACTAGTCTTACATTCCTAATTTATTATTAACAGAAAACGTATCTACACTGCATTCCTGATTAATTAGATTTTATTGTAATGGACAAAAATGTGCTTTTCTTTCAACAGCAAGGTCGATTCTATGCGACCCCAGACGTTTGAAAAGTAGTGTGTATACAATATATATATATATATCTTTCAATACATTTTGCACACATTTCTAAACACATGTTCTTGCTTCGTCATTATAAGGCATTGTGCATAGATTCATCACAAGAAAAATGTAATGAACTATAAACATCTGTCCACAACACAATAAAATGTGGAGAAGTCCAAATACCAAAAGCACATAACACTTCCTATAAGTTCCTATATTTTTCTTCCATTTTAAGGGAATTTGGTGTGTGTTTGTAGTTTTTTACAACAGTTTGTTTATTTTCGATCCAGCTCGGACTTGGTTGTGTTAGTTGATTGGATGAGGGCAGGTCACATCTGTGACCCGTGGCTAATAAAGCAGACTTTCAGAGCTGTAGTACTCGAGACTGGTCTCGGTCTCGAGACCACTTTTTTAAGGTCTCGGTCTCGGTTACATTTGGACTCGGTCTCGACTCGGTCTCGGACAGTAAGGACTCGTAAATTCTTCCGAGACCAGCCGAGACCAGCGTAGAAATTATCGCCCACAATTTTTTCTAGCAAAATATTTAAGTATGACATGTAGAGGCTGTATTTCCATTGGCTGTATTTCGTCCAGAGTCAGACTGTTTTTTTCTGATGTGGGTTATCCCGCCAATGGCTATCTACTTTTGAAGAAAAGCCCACCCCCAGCGTCGCTAGAGCGTGCACCCATTCACGTAAATACTTCAATCTTAAACATATGCTCGATCATGTCTGCACAATCAGCCAATATATTCGTTTTGCCTATATTCAGCACAGTGAGCACAAATAAATAATTTGTCCGAAAACACACAGCGGTTAGTAATTAAAATACATATATAATGTTGAAAAGCTACAGCCGACGTCCTTCCATGACTTTTCCTAAATACGTGCATTTTACCTTGTCCCGTTTTCAGAATTGCAAAATCACAAACCGAACAATATATAAAACTACTATTTACATGTTTTTTGATACCTAAACTGCCTTCCTGTCGCCAAAATCCCACGCCGCTGGGCGTTGGTACCCTAATTGCGGTACCCAGACACCGATCACACTTCACTGAGCCTATTATGGCAATGGTTGAATGTGCGATACGCAGACAAATACTACGAGAACACATATAGACAATAGTCTGATTGGCTTGGTTGAACTACAAAAAAGAGGTACGTTTATAAAGAAATATGTTTCACTAAATAAACAGAACGAATTCCGCCAAATACATACAGCCCCATTCATGTGTCATGCGCCTATTGCACTCAATAATTAATAACGAATGAACCACAGTGTATTCATATAGCCTACAAGAGACTTCAACAAAATATTGTTTTGTATCGAAATTAAACGAATATAAACAATAATTATTAATAGGGTTACTACAAATGGGCGATAAATGAAATTACTCATGCACACAGAAGGACGTGGGACATACATAAGTCCGGGGGGCATACGGCAGAAAGAGCATAAAACTGGAACGGTTATGGTCCGATCTATATGAAACTGAACCCGTTTTGGTCCGATCTTTATTAAAATGGACGGGTTTTGGTCTGATCTATATGAACACTGTGCGCAGTTCAACCGGGTTAGTTTGCTGCTGTCTCATGTGCACTCGTAACAATAATGAACACTGTGCGCAGTGCAACCGGTTCGTTTGCGTGTCCTGCTCAAGCAGACAAACAACTGAAGCTGCGTGCCTGTGGACGGATAAATAATTATAAATAGATTTGTTTATCGGCCAATCATGCGCAAATCATTTGATTGCAAGTCGCTAGTGATCTAAAATGTGTTAGCATTTACTACATCAACATAGGACATACAGTTTGATGGATTTTCATTTATTCGATTTTTAGAAATTTTAATATCATAGCCTGTGCATTTTAAAATCATGGTTTTATTTTCGTATTTTATGTTTACATAAGACAATAAATAGGCCTAGATACTCTTTTAATAAAATTCATTTAATTCAGGATGACAACACAGTAGATGATCTGATGCTGTTGGTCAAGTGTTTTTTACATTGGTCATTGGACCAAAAACATGTCATATTATTTAGTGTTGATATGACTGGTCTCGGTCTCGGCCCCCTTTGGTATCGGTCTCGTCTCGGTCTCGGCCACCTTCGGTCTCGGTCTCGTCTCGGTCTCGGCCCCCTTCGGTCTTGGTCTCGTCTCGGTCTCGCTTTAGGTGGTCTCGAGCACAGCTCTGCAGACTTTACACTCGAACCGACCCCAACCAAACTCAAAACACGACCCTCACCACAATGAACCCACCCGCTGTCATAATCCAATACTCCAACTCCCACCTAACCATTGCCCTTTCACCCCTAAAATCCTCCAAACGTTCTCCCCTTACCTCATGACCTTTCACCCCTGCCCCTTAAAACATAATGGTTCAGTGTGATTGTAGTCGGCTGTGACTGTCTGGTGTTTCCCAGGGAGGAGAATGACCTCAGCCAAACAATCTAATCTACCGCTCAGGGTGTGGTTTCTACATAACGACCACAATAGAAACCATAAGCAGAGGTGGATGTCTGTGTGTGTGGTTTTACTATATGTAAGGGAGCCAGAAGTCCCCACAAAGATGGTACAATTTGGTTCTGATTAAGTGACTGGGGACAGAAGGGAAATAATTTCCATTCACCATAAGGACAGAAATATTGACGTGTGTGTGTGTATTAACCGAGTGCGGTTAGGACAATGTAGATATTTTCTCTACCGTAATGCCCCGTCTTCTACCCACATGGCGTCAGAGAAGAAGTCTGCACTTAACATTCAATACACTTCCTAAACCCCCCACCCCAGAGCTAAACCAGAGCTTGTTTGTGGTCCGGGTAGCTGAATACGTGGAGGTCTGAAAAGAGTGTGTGTGTGTGTGTGTGTGTGTGTGTGTGTTAGACCCCACCTCCCACTCTCTGACACCCTGCGATGCAGGTTGGTTACTCTGTATCGCCTGCAGGGCTTGTCGTTATCAGTTTGTGAAAATGTACTTATCCCATCTATCAACACACTACAGAGCAGGGGAGTGTGTGTGTCTGTGTAGGCATGTGTGTGTGGCCACGGGAGTGTATACTTTTTGCTGTGCTTGTCAAACCGCCATCTGGATCAGTTTCCAGTACAAGTTAAAGGGATCCTAGTTACGTAGGCAGATGATGATTGGGATTTAGCAAACCCAGAGACTTGCTGATTTATCTGGGGAGTGTCACTAATTATATTTGCAGGCCGAACCACTGTGTGAACATTTTTTGGGGGGAAGAGTCAGATAAAAGACACTTGGGGGTACTTTCATGTCCTTCTGTTTCTGTCTGTCGGTCTTGTCTTTTTTTTCTAAACCCTGCACCCTGTTTGGTTTTATACACTGATCAGCCTTAACGTTGAGGCCTAATAAGTGTTGGTTCTCCGCATGCCGTAACAGCACCGACCTGCCGAGGCATGGACTCTACAGAACCCTGAAGGTGTGTTGTGGTATCTGGCACCAAGACATTAGCAGCAGAACAGAACATTGCCCAGAGCATCACACTCCCACCGGCTTGTCGTCCTCCCACTGTGCATCCTGTCACGACTTGGCTCAATGTCGAGACAAACATCAGGAGACCACAAGTTTGCGGTTACGATTAACAAAACACATATGAAATGGACGAAAACACAACCGAAATAAAAACACATCAGTGGAGTGAGTGGTTGTATGAGATCGGTTGTATGTAGGGTGTATGAGGTCCATGAAGCAAACAGGTTACAGTCAATTATCCAGAAGGGTCTGTTGTGTGAGCAGCACTGAAGGCCCAGCTTTATAGCCCGACATCCTGGTCTTCAGCAGGTGTTGCCCATCTTCCTGATGGTTATCCTGGCTCCGCCCACAAATCCCTGTATGAAAACTAACGGGAAAAACATGCAGCGTGGAAGGGACGTCACATTTTGGTGGCATCACTTTCCCTGGTAAACAGCGTGTACATGACTACATGTCTAAACGTCTGTCCTTGTGATGTCGAGAAAAACGTGATTAACTGCACTTGATGATCTTCTTTCACAGCTCCACGGTCCAGTTCTGACACATTGTTGACGCTTTTGGTGGTGACCAGGGGTCATCATGGACCCTGTGACTTGTCTCAGTTTCGCAGCCGTATACGCGACAGGGTGTTAATGGGGACGGTTAACGTCATTCCCTTCACATGAGTGTGGTCATTATGTTTTGTTAAACCTTACTAAACAAGTATATATTTGAATCGTAACACTGAGTTTTGCTCATTTGAGCAGAATTTGTTTCACTAGACAGAAACACGGGGTCAAGGGGTCATGTTCAGAGTGTGTTCCGGTTGGTTGGCAGGGAGATGCTCGAGACCATATCTGGCCTGCTGTCCATTTCAGGTGACTGCTGATGGGAAATCCCTGAAAACCCTTTGATGTGGTTGGATCGCTCACCTTTCTCCTCAATTCTTTTTAACTTGGTCTTGCTCTATCACTCTCTCCATTCACTTTTAATTGAAAAGGCTTTTTGGGGAAACATTTGTTTAAACGGACAAAGCAAATGAAAAGATGGATCAAATTAAAAACAATAAAGGATGAAACTAGAAAATACCCTAAATTCTTCAATACCCACAAGTTACAAGTTACAAAAGGTTGAAGGAATTTTGGAAATAGTTGGCTGTGTGCAGTGTTACAAACAGTTGTTACAAAAACAGTTTTTGTGTGATCTCTGGGAAATATGCGTCTCTGATGTAGACATACATTTGTCAAGTTAAGTGGTACAGCTTTGTTTCAGCCTTAGTTTCTGGGCAGTCTCTTCACATAGCCGTCTTTAAAATGACAACAACATAAATTCGACTGCATGCTCACATTGTCTCTAAATTATTTTATACATTTTATTCATCTGTCTGTAGGATTACTTGGAGTGCATCAGTAACCAGTCGAGGCTGGCGCTGAGTTCAGAGGAGAGGGGGTCTCTGTTCGGGAACATTCGAGACATCTACCACTTCAACAGGTAAACGACACACTTAAAAATGAGTACACACACGACAAATATCGAGTGCCATTTGAAAAAATGGAACCGAATAAGGATTGTCACCTGTCAAAGTGTGTGGCACAGCATGGCCAGTAAACATGTGTTGTTGTAAGGTGTTTGTGTGTTTATGGGCGTGTGTCATATATGGCATATATGTTGTCTCTGTCTGTGTTTACACTTACCGGCTCCGCTCTAAGCAGTGACTGTTCAGAGTGTGTGTCTGTGTGTGTGTGTGAGACCACCAGGTCTGCTGCCTAGCCATTCTGATGTCAGCTGTCACATGAACGGGGCCCAAAACTGGGGTGTCTTAGCTGGTTGGTCGCATATAAAATAGATATTATCTTTATTTATTATATATAGTATATTATCTTTCTTTCAAAGACTGTTTTATTATTAATTACATTCATCGTTATTTTCATCTAAATATTGTATTAGACACATTTATAAATACGTCACACACAAACCTCACGTTCTATACTCTGACTTCTGGTTGACCAACTGGAAAATATATTTTCGGCGATTAAAGATAATTGCTTTTCAGATACAAAAATTGGTGGATGCAATTTTTTAGTACTGTTTAGTGCTTGTTTTCTTAATATATCAGAAATTAAGTAACCAATAAATAATGATGGATTTCCCTTATTGTCCCATATCTTTGGTTTGTAGAGCGATAAATGTGACATCAGGAGAGGAGGCGGGTACATCCTTTCCATGATTTGACCAATGGAAATCTATTTAACCCGAAACAATTTCTGGTTTATACATTTAAAAAAATAAATATAATTGAATGTAAATATATATATCAGAGAGAAATCCAGATCAGTGGTCAGTGTAATTTTAATAATTGTTTGCCTACTAACTATTCAACTACTGTTTCACCCATCACTCCAAAACAAATGCCAAATATGGGGTCGGTTGTAGAAAAAGGTTGAAAGCTCCTTCCTTATTCCTCAGAATGACCTCATGCTCTAGCCATGCAACAATAGTGACACTGCTTGACCATGTTTCCATCAACAAAACATTTTCTGTGACTAACTGTACTGTGTACTTACGAACACACACTGTCAATTTCAATTCATGGAAGTTACTTTTTGTTCATAGCACATCTGGTACCTTGTGAACTATGGTCGCCTGACATTATTCTTGAGTATTTTGGTTTTGAACAAAGACCAATGTAGAGCAGTTCTGTTTTTCTACTTGTGTGCGGTTAAAGTATTGACATCCTGGTGTGGTTTTGCTTTACAGAGATCTGCTTCATGACCTGGAGAAGTGCAACTCAGACCCTGTGGCCATCGCGGACTGCTTCGTAGCTAAGGTAATAGTCTCATAGTCTCTCAGGTCAAAGTCAAATTTGAGCCTGGTAGGCTGTCCCCTGATGCCCCTGTAACATCTACCTGACTGCAGCAGTGAGAACAGACCGTGCTCTCTCTCTTTCTCGCGCGCACACACACACACACACACACACGCCTTCATGTTGAAGCCTGTCTAAACAGCTGGTTTAGAACCAATAAACACTTCAAGCTTGTAAGCATGTACTCAAGCACACACATAATCTCTCTCGCAATCACAGCCGTATCAGGTTAGGATGTGTCTAGATGTTCAATCCAAAACCAAGCCAACTTACGAAACTCTACATGATTCTGTCTCTTTATCCTGACACACTTCATGTCCATCTGCTCAGCATCTTTGTGTCCAGTGAAAACCCCTGCCCCCTCCTTTCACACTGTAGGAATGTAGTTCTCAACTGTGGAGAAGTTGATAGGAATTTTAATCGCCAGCCAAATGTATAATCACCATTCACTGGTGAGGGATGAATGTACTGCTTCATTGACAACAACCAAGTCCAAGAAACCCAAATGCTGCTCCCCTGATAGGTTCTCCATCTCTCGTACATGTAATCATCTTCTACTTGCACAGGTTTTTCCTTTCATTCCTGTGGCTTCCTGTCCAATTCACACAAAATCACTCAGCATGTCACTTTGTGGAAACCAACGCTAGCCCTTTGCCAATCCTCTGTTTGTTCGTCTCGATATGCACAAACACACCAGTCATTTTGCTGTGGCCCAGCAGCTAATCTACTATTGATTAGATTAGGCTGGTTTGCTGGATGTGATATTCGGCCAAACTCCAAGTACCTATGTCATGTGTGGATGGCCTTATTGTATAGTCATAACTTGATGCTTATGTAATAACACTTACCACAGAGCAGACTTGATTGCAGTCAACCAAAGTGGAGGACGGTACCTGTTGTGTGACTACAACTTATGGGCGTTTAGTATCATCCCTGATTACAGGAGTGTGTCCAGGTAGTGATCTGGGTCATGAACTGGCCTTGAGTCACTAGCCAAACTGCTGCCTGGAAATATTTAGTCATTTTAGCTCCAATACACACAATCGTTTAAAAAAAATCTTACTGGGACTTCCCAAGAAGCAGAAACGTGTGTGTGTGTGTGTGTGTGTGTGTATTTCATGAATATAACATTGTCGATGTTTAACTCTTTTGGTCAAAACATCCCTAAACGTTTGCTTCCACGACACACAAACATCTGAAGCTTCTGCACGTTTTTCGGACGGTGGGTAGATTAGCCATTAGCAAGCAGACTTTATTTATAAACCACCTGTTTTTGCAAAAAAACTGATTATTTTTATTTCATCCTTAATGGAGGTTTCCATTAAATCTTTCATCAGAACGTACACAGTGTACTGCGAAGTTGTTGTTGTTCCGGTGCGTGTGGAAATGTTTATGTATTGTTGGCATCCAGTTTGGCTTTTTTGAAACCGGTGTTCATCTTACTTCTTTTTAATTGCTTACCTGGGAGGTTCCCCTCACATTTGCCTTTAGTGACTTCCTGGTTACAAGATCAGAAAATCTTTTCTCTTCAGCAGTTTTAGCCAGTAAATTTAAACACAACTGTACTCAGCAAATCGTTTGGAGGAGAGAAAACAACACAGAACGTAAAACCCCTTCCCTTTCTCCAGGCAATCTGTCCCGATGTTCCTCACCCAGATGTCAGTGAAATGTGTTGACTTGGCAGTCTGGTCTTTATGGGACATTTAATGCTGACTACAAATACCAACCACAATTAAACCGAGTTCCTCATGTTTTATTATTGGGTCCAAGGTCTTCAGCATTCAGTTAGTCTCCCTGGCCGATAAAGTGTCGATCTCTCAGTCGGCCAGTGGTTGATACAGAAGTAAAACCAATTAACTATAGACCGGCCCATAAACATAGTCCTATCATAATGATGATTTATGATATGTAAATGTACGTTAACACAAGCTTAGCAGAGGTTCTCCAGTTTAGTATCGGCCTTGCTGTCCTTAGATAGTCTGTACTTCACATTCTAATAATCTATATCTACATTACTTCCGCAGATACTGTGGCAGAAATCCACATATACTGTACCGGGCCTTACTGCACTAGAAATTAATGCAGTTTCTAGTTTGTGTAAATGGCATCTTGGATTTTGGCTTCAATTAGAAGGATCCAATGACATGGGTATGCTGTGATGGTGCTGAGGTCATACACTTTGGCAAACATTTATAATTTTTTATTCCTAGGTACAGGTTTTGTGTCACAGTGAGTTTGCGTGCGTGTGAGATTTGTACTCTAGTGTGTGTGATTTGGTGATTGTAGTGTGTGTCACTTAGGTATTGTAGTATGTGTGTGTGTTAGTAGAGTCAATCTGGTTTTTGCGTATTGCAGTGTGTTAGGAAAGTGTGTGTTTGGGGGTTTGTAGTGTGTGTGTGTGTGTGTGTGCGTGTGCGTGTGCGTGTGCGTGTGCGCGTGCGTGTGCGCGTGCGCGTGCGTGCTGGTGTATATTGGTGGCACATCTGCATGTGTTTAGATAACTCTTTAACGGCAGACTGACGGGCCTAAAAAGGTCCTGCTCTTCAATTTACTATTTTTACCACCAAGAACCTCAACAGGGTGTGTTCTTGTTTTGTCCTCACTACAAGACTAAAAGGGCCAGGCAAGGTGAGGAAATATTAACAGTGTTTACATGCAGAGACTCACAGGACCGGACCCCTCCCACATAATCTCTCCTGCCTGTTTATCATGTTGTTTTCTCTGAAACATGTCCACTTCCTGTCTTAGCCCTACCCAGAGTATATATAGACTCATAATGAACGCAATCATTGCCGTCGCCATCATCAGTTATGTAACTCCATGGTTCATACATCAACTGCAAGGAAGGAAAGCCGCTCCTGATAAGATGCATTTGTAGGCACTCACTGCAGTAAGTCAGTCTGGATTAGATGCATTTGTAGGCACTCACTGCTGTTAGTCAGTCTGGATTAGATGCATTTGTAGGCACTCACTGCTGTTAGTGAGTCTGGATTAGATGCATTTGTAGGCACTCACTGCTGTTAGTGAGTCTGGATTAGATGCATTTGTAGGCACTCACTGCTGTTAGTGAGTCTGGATTAGATGCATTTGTAGGCACTCACTGCTGTTAGTGAGTCTGGATTAGATGCATTTGTAGGCACTCACTGCAGTAAGTCAGTCTGTATTAGATGCATTTGTAGGCACTCACTGCTGTAAATCAGTCTGGATTAGATGCATTTGTAGGCACTCACTGCAGTAAGTTAGTCTGGATAAGATGCATTTTTAATCTGTTATACAAATTAATCTTATGTGAAGGGGAGCAGAATTTCTAGGATGCCCAGGTGGAAGACCTGTCACGATCTTGAACTCTCCTGAGCCTGTCTTGAGTAGCTGCGACGAGACACGTTTTTTGGGTCCTAGAAATAAAGTGTGCGGAACATATAAGTTAATCAAAGGTTCTGAAAATCTGTGAGGAATGATGGTAGGAGTCTTAGGTACTGAGTGACTGATCAAGGAGAAGATTGTGAAGTTCATTCCAGCTTGCTGCCCCTGATTGTTTTGAAGTTCGGGGAGGCATGAGAGGTGAAAACGGACAAATGAATAGGGCCAGTGATGAGAACAGGACGTAATATAGTCAGAGTCAACATGTTAGCTAAAAACAGAGCCTTTATTACTCTGCTCCATACCGCCTATTATAACCTTGGTCTTTCACTTTCATTCTCTACCATTAACCACAGAGCGACACCGCCTCCTCATTTTTGGGTTCAGATCATCAAGCGTTTTCTGGGAACAGCGACTTCCCCAGAGCAGCCCTGCCCCGCCGCCTCAAACAACCACTCATTCATTTACTGTAAATTCAAATTTGCTCTCACTCTTTCCCACTCTCTGATATTTTATGAGCTCTTTAAAGTGCTCTAGTGGAGGGAGGAATTTCGGTTGATGAAGGGTTAGTTCGTGGCCCGTTCTAATGCGTCTGGCGCTACTGCTTGCATGGACTTGTGTGAACGTTACACGACTGTAATGATTTGGTGTTCTCCTTTCCAGAGTGAAGAGTTCCACATTTACACCCAGTACTGCACCAACTACCCAAGGTAAGCAATCCCAAATATGGCTGCCTTAAACACTGTGTCTTTCCCATATGTGTGCATGTGCGATCTATGTGCGCATGTGGGTCCCTACACGGTCTGTTCATGCACCACTATTGACAATTCTGGCTTAGGGGTTTGGTTTTGGGATAAACATAGTTTTGGGTTACATTCAGGTTTACGAATTACTGGTTGGGGCCGTCTTAACTTCAGGTTTTGGTCACAGGTCCACACAAGGAGGTAGAAAACAACTCTGATGTTTCTACCAGACCAACTGAGCTTATTGATTAGTGACATTGAACACACCTGGCCTTCCAGGTCTGTTACATCTAAACCGAGGCCTTCAGCCAGGTTATGGGTTGTCTACTCTGGTGTAGCATGAACGTATATGGGGGCATCGTCTTCCTTGTTGTCATCTTACACCACCTGGGTGTGAATGTGACTCCAAGTGTGTCATAGCTCTGTTGTTCGTAAAAAGATCTCCTTTCTCCCCCATCTCGGCCCGTCTCCCCCATCTCGGCCCGTCTCCCCCATCTCGGCCCGTCTCCCCCATCTCGGCCCGTCTCCCCCATCTCGGCCCGTCTCCCCCATCTCGGCCCGTCTACCCCCTGTTGAAAGTCAATATTCATTTAAAGGGCCTTGATTGGAATATGAAAAATTAGTTAACATTGTTCGAAGCAAGTCTCCTTTCTATCTCTCTCTCCTTTTCCATCTGAACCTTTGTCTATCTCTCTCTCTCCTTTACCATCTGAACCTAGTCTCTCTCTGTCTCCCTGTATCTCTCAGATACAGCCCAACCTATCAGGAGTCTTGCCTGCTCCATTGCCAGTAAATGCCTCAGGCTCTCCCTCACTTCCTCACTCTCTCTAGTTTTCTTTCTATTATATTGACAGAGTTACAGCTCCTACTCTGACTGATGGGTATTCGACCTGCCACCTTATCGCACTCAACCACGCTAATGTTTTATTTTACCTTGTTTGCACTGTGTATGGTTATTGGAGTGCGTGTGTGCGTGCGTGCGTGCGTGCGTGTGTGTGTGCGCGCATTAGTCCGTCCGTATAATGAAAACGTGTGGACTTTTTTTTTTTTTTTTTACAATGATAGCTAATGAGTGAGTGTGTTTTTACGGTTGTTTAAACTGTGCACATCTGATCTGGGTTACCTCAACAGTGTAATTAAACACGTTTCACGATATTGAAAAGACATTCACTTGTTTGTTTTTAATCATTACCAATAGCTAAGGACTTTCCTATTGTGTTTGTGCGTGTTCACATTCCAGTGCAAATCACCAGAGGCTTTTTATTGTTCAGCATGAGAAGCCTAGCCGGAGAGCTCTAAATGGCAGAGTTGCATCTGTTCTGTGTGTGTCGGTCGTGTGTGACCTTTGCTGGGGTCACCAGCTGTGTGAGAGGGGGTTGGTGAAGTTCTTGAACAGAAGTCTATTCATACGCACATCTGATGCAGTGGAATCTGGTTTTCTGTAGTTTAGTCTATCAAGCATCCTTGACCCGAACTTGGACAGAACTGTGTGTCTGTCTGTGTGTCTGTCTGTGTGTCTGTCTGTGTGTCTGTCTGTGTGTCTGTCTGTGTGTCTGTCTGTGTGTCTGTCTGTGTGTGTGTGCATGCCTTGTGCGCGGGTGTGTGTGGGTATAAGTGAACTACATATGTTGCTGGCTTTTAATTGGCCTAAACGTTCAGTGATTGTCTCCTAATAATATTTATACTTATTATTAATATCCCCCCGACTCCCTTTCTCCTTCTCAGGTCCGTTGCGGTGTTGACTGAGTGCATGAGGAATAAGGCGTTGGCCAAGTTTTTCCGGGAGCGTCAGGAATCTCTGAGCCACTCCCTGCCTCTGGGCTCGTACCTGCTCAAGCCAGTGCAAAGGATCCTGAAGTATCACCTACTGCTACACGTCAGTAAACCTCGCAGGCAACTAACATGCACAATAGATGAGCCCCACGGAGGCCGAGCCCCACGGAGGCCGAGCCCCACGGAGGCCGAGCCCCACGGAGGCCGTTAAAAACACCTTGCATTTTCGGTTATGTGGATTGCAAATGCTGTATACATTAAGGGGAAAACATTTTGTTCGTGCAAATTAAGTGTGTCTATTAGTGGGATTCAAGACATCCTTATTTTTTAAGAAAACTGGATTCCGGTTGTTCAGGGACATTCCCGAAACAGCCGGGCAATCAAATACAGACACAGCATCAGTATTGTATGATCGCCAGTTCTATTTTTGAGACCGGCATGAACTACTGCCAAGAATGGGCTACTGCAGGAACAGATGGTCCTCCAAGCTAACAGCCGCAGTACCCATGTTAATCCCAAGGTGTGTATCCTGTCCCCAAACAGGAGATCGCCAACCACCTGGAAAAGGACACAGAGACGTACGACGTGGTTCAAGAGGCCATTGACACCATGCAGAGAGTGGCCTGGCACATCAACGACATGAAGAGGAAACATGAGCACGCCGTCCGGCTGCAGGTGAGACTAAACGCGTGCATCGAGGATATCCGGACAAGTCAGTCCAGCTACTGCCGTCTGTAACACGGGACAAAACACGGGACACGGCTACGACAAAGGACGTGTTTTGTTGGCTCCATGACACTACGTTTGGAAAAGCTAATATAAATCCTGTTCTGAAGTCAGAATTTGTCTGGAAGCATTTACTCAGGATATGGAAAAAAATTTTTGCTGACATTTGTTGTTGCTCTGTGTTTTGTCTCTTCCTCTTTCTGGCTTTACTTATCACTCGCACTCGTTTTATTCGCTCCCATCCAATTCCTCTCTATCTCTTTCAGGAGATCCAGAGTCTGTTGACTAACTGGAAAGGCCCTGATCTGATTGGCTACGGGGAGCTGGTTCTCGAAGGGACCTTCCGGCTACAGCGTGCCAAGAACGAACGTACACTCTTCCTGTTCGACAAACTGCTGCTAGTCACCAAAAAACGCGAGGAGGCCTTCACCTACAAGGCCCATATCCTGGTCCGTCACGCCGCTGAAGAGATCTCCCAACATGTTATAAACTGTTCCAGTTTCTAACCTGGTCTCTGTTACATTACAGTGCTGTAACCTGATGTTGGTGGAAATCATTCCAAAGGAGCCGCTCAGCTTCAGTGTGTTTCACTACAAGAACCCCAAACTACAGCACACGGTGCAGGTAAGGCTACAAACACAAGTCCCATCTACAGCAGACTTCACAGTTGCTATCCCATTGTCGTCATGACGATCCCAGTGCGTTAGTGCCCGGACATGTGAAGTTGTTTAGACTGGATTGGGGCGGATTGTTTTTTTCCCCCTCAATACAAGTGTTTTGTAAAGGGACTTCAAAAGATGCCATAATCAGCCATCTGTAACGATCACTGAAAGAAGTAGAAGTGAAATAGCCCACCGCTTGTTATGGGTTTGCCAAAATGGTATTCGGAATCGTTTAAAGGCTCTCCTTTAATCTGCCTGTCTCATGGTTGTTTTGGGTTCCACCCTTAGGCCAAGTCCCAGCAGGACAAACGCATGTGGATCCTGCACCTGAAGAGACTCATACTTGAAAACCACCCGGCTAAAATCCCAGCCAAGGTGAGCCATGGACCAGCCAAATAAACTGTATTTGATAAGGCAAAATATGTGCTCACTTCTAAATTAACTTTAGTGGAATAGTCTCCCTGTCTTTTTTCTGTCTTCCTTCCTCTTCACTCTTGGTTCTGGTGCAAATGGAAAGATATGGTTTTGTCCTGAAGAAATCTTTGAGAGGGTTCATTGTAATTAAAACAACGACTTCTCTTGTTAAACGACGCTTGTAAAGCGCTACTGTTTCTGTTTGGCAAACATTACCATCTGGCGCCACCTAGTGTCTAGACGACCCATATATTTAAACAATTACTGCCTGTCTGAACTCTAATACAGAGCTCACTAATGGTGGAATGTTTTACCATTTTCAGGCCAAGCAGGCCATTTTGGAGATGGATGCTATGCGTAAGTATCCATTTGATATTGGTCGGAGCCTCTTGTGACAAATAACTGTGACTACTGTAATAGTCATTTTGTAGTTTTTACCTTTGGCAACACGACTCTCTCCTCTGTCCTCTCCAGACCACCCAGGCTTCCATTACAGTCCCGACGGGGAAAAGAAGAGCCCTAACGCCAAGGAAGGCCCCACCCCTCGTCGAGTCCGCAGGAAGTCAGGTGAGGAAAACAGGAAGCACTGAGACAAGGTCGGTCTCGGTTTTCAAGTGTTTTTTCAATGGCTATGTAAGTAACAGAGCTGCATCTCCACAGAGCCTCTTTCCAAGTTACTGAAGAATGCTAAACACGGAACGCCGAAGGAAGATGGCTCAAAGGTAAGCCTTCATACATTCAACGGTTAATTATGATTTAAATTACAATAATACTTCAGTTACTGTTCAGCACTGTTATATCCTAATGACAAACTCAAGGTTTTAATACCCTGATAGAACACACACATTAAACCTGTTACCCATCACTGTAGCGAACGAGTCTGGGCGCAACCCTGCTCTCGCCGGTGTCCCAGCTGGCTCTGGGCACTATTGGTCGCAGCCGTAGCCTGGTCAACCAATCACAGGAGTCTCTGGACCCAGGGGACCATTTTGACATTAGCGACAGGGAGGATGGGGAGGAGCCTCACCAGCAGGACGCCGACGACGAGGACGACAGCGGCCTGGTGAGTCTCCTCTATCCTCCCACAATGCACCAGTTTGAGGTTTTTATGCTCACAGGTTTATGAAATCATAAATTTCCATTCCAAACACCTTGCCCTATATGTCTATTTTCAGCTTAGTCATGTTCATTAACAGCTAATGTTTGTTACATGTTTTGGACTATCCCGACAGGGTGAGGGGAAAAGACTGCGAATTCCGGGGAAGTCGAGCAGGAAGCGGTTGAACCAACAGGCATCAATGGACAGCAACATTGACCAATGGAAAGCCTTCAACATGAGCGCATCAGACCTTCAGGTGAGTGACCCTAACAGGAATAAGAATTATACAGAGGAATGACTGTTTAAGAAATGAGTTGTCATTTAACTTTTGTGCTAGTCCCGAGACTCAGACTCTGGCATTGCAAATTAATAAAATGTATCCATCTGTCTTTCCAGAGGGCTAGCAAATCTCCTCAGGCAAGTCACCACCCTCCTCTCCTCAGGACACCCCGTGTGACAGAGGAACCTCCGGACCCTCTCGACCCCTCCATATTGGTCCCTGGGTCCCGTGACCCCCAGGCAGTGGGGAACATCTGGGCAGACCATCGCGTGCGCAGAGCCATGTTCCCAACGCGCCAGCTCACCATGAACCCTGATGAGGAGGAGGAGGACATCTACCAGATGTTTGTTCCAACCGAACCCGGAGGACAAGAACCGGAGCGTCTTCCCGTCAGGTCCGAGGTCATGTCATCTCCCGGGAGGAGCCAGGGGCGACCCTGCAGCTGGCACGTGGAGCAGGTTCCATCAGTGCAGATCCACCCACCGTCTACCACGGACAGCAGAGCACTGAGAAGAGCCAGCAGCGTGGGGGAGAAACAAAGCACCGGAATACAGAACTCGCCCGAACAAGAGGACGACCGCGAAGGGATGATCCACGCTGAATCCTCCAGCAACGAAATCTCTGGGTCGTCATCGGCTGAGCAGCTCACGCTCGATGACATTGAGAACATTTACGACAACATCAGCTACGAGGACCTGAAGAGCATGGGCCTGATCAGGAGGGACCAGGAGAATCAAGGCACACTGAGAGAGGCCCCCTGTGACGCACCTGCCCCCGAGGCACTAAACACGGAACCTTCCATCGAACCGGACCACTTGTTAGAGAAGCTTTCCTCGGCCACCCAAGAGGGGGCGTCGTTGGGTACGTGTGAGTTGCATATCGTGGAGGAAGAGAACGTCTATGACACCATCTGCTTCAGGGAGCCCCCTACGAAAGGTTACAGTCAGACGCAGGAGAGGGACAGTTTGCTACAGTCTGCATCTGAACCGGACCTGACTGGCTGCAGGGGCCTTCAGGGCTTCCTGTCCGAGGAGAGTCTCCATTTTCGTGTGGACAAGGGGACCGAGGAAAACTTCCATCTTGTCCACGGCACCTCAGAACCGAATTACTCTTCCTCGTCTGCCTCAGAAACGTTTTCCCATCGTTCACACACCAGTGACCGCATGTCGGAGCAGGTGGACCAGATCTGGAACGATTTGGAAAACTACATAAAAAACAACGAGAAGAAAGCAGACCGTCTCCCCGCCGCGTTTCCCGTGAACACCGTTGAGTCATCCAAGACCTCGTCGGCCAAGAACAGCCCCAAAAAGAACAACACCAGTGTTGCCGGCCCCCAGACAAGCAGCCCTCATACCAAGAGCCCCCCACCCCACCATCCCAACCGTAATGTTACCACACCTCACCAATTTTCCATTCCCCTCATCCATGTCCCAGAACTGCTCAGAGAGACGACCGTCGAAGACGTCAACCATTACCATTCTCGCCTGCCCCTCACTCCCCCTTCACTCCCCCTGCCCGCCATCCCCGACCCTGCCCCACCTGGCACGGTCAAGAGCATTCGGAACAAACTGGCGCGCCTCAGCAGTGGGAGCTTCCGTCTGGAGGATGACGACGAGCTGGGGGAGCTACCCCACCGGGACCCTACTCAGAGGGACCCCTGCATCAGAGACTTCCACAGCCTGTTCCCTGGGGAGTTGGTTGGTCTGGGTGGTCTGGACTCCCCCCTGGCCTCGTCATCGCTTCTTTTAGGGGAAGCGGTGGACAGCTTCTCTCAGGAGCTCATGGACAAGACCAAGAACCGGGTGTTCCTGATGGCACGTCAGTACAGCCAGAAGATCAAGAAGGCCAACCAACTGCTCCGCATGAAGAGCATGGACCCAGGCGAAATGTCGGCAGGACGCAACAGGGAGGAGAGGAAGCAGCAGAAAGATCTGGAGAAGAAGCAGAAAGACCTGGCAGCCATTTTGGAGGATAAGAAGCAAGGCGGGACTGCCATTGGTAATGAATTAGTTTTTAAAAACTGTTGTTGTCAACTCAGTTATATAATTGCACTAGAACGTCTTGAACGTCATGTATTTTGCCCTATTCTCAATCTTTGTTTTTTTTTTTCCTCCACCACTCTTGCCCTTTCTCTCAGGTGCAAGGATAGCAGAGTACTCCCAGCTGTATGAGCAGGTCATGTTTAAAGACCCTCCAGGTCAAGGCTCTAGCAGCACAAGCCCTACTGACCCTCATCACCAAGCCCACCCAGGGCTGCCCTCCTCCTCTTCCCTGCCTGAGTCCTGCTCCTCCAGGGGGGCGGAGGACGACTGGCTCCACTCCACCTACAGCAATGGTGAGCTGGCCGGCTTTATGACAGAGATCCGGTCTTCCACCCCCCAGCGAAGTCTCACGCCGGCCTGTTCTGTCCCCGCCCTAAAGACCACGCCGCCCTCCCCGACACAGAGGTGGAGCTCTTGTGTCTCCGCCCCTGGGGAGAAGGAGGAGCATATGTACAGTTCTATTAAACGAAATGCTTCCTTCAACTCCCCCTCCTCGCCGAAACCAACTCTGAACAGCCGCTGCCAGTGGAACAGCTCGCTGGGTGAACGCCTGAAGCAAGAGAAGGAAAACTACTGCACTGGGTCCAACAATGGTCCGCTTTCGGTCCAGAGGTCCTCTGAGAGACTCCATGGTCCCTGCGGTCTAGGCCGGGCCGGTCGGCAGAGCAGCCTGCCGGAGCGGTCCAGTTTGAGCCACGGTCCCTCGGATCTTACTCTGCAGGACAGTCAGCAGGTGGTGGTGCATAACCGCGTATCCGGATTGAGCACGCTCACTGCCACCCAAAACTACATGGCCAACTTCAAGGACAACGAAGATGACGATGATGATTACGTGGAGATCCGCTCCGAGGACGAGTGCGAGGAGCATCAGAACTATTCCGGGCAGCGTGGCGGTGGTAGCTCCCGGGCGCCGGCCATGATCCAGACACAAAGTCTGCCCTGTACACCTGTGAGGTCCTCGTGCGGGCTGACGGACAGAGAGCGTCTGCAGGAGTACCTGTGGGCGGAGCAGCAGACTCATCAGAACCAGCCCAACATCGTCCAGTCACTTAGAGAGAAATTCCAATGCCTCAGCTCCAGTAGCTTCGCCTGAGGCGCCAGGACACACCCTGATATGGACACCGCCCCCAAATGGACACACCCCCATATGGACATACAAGAGCACGTACCACATCCAGGTCTGTGGTTAGGGCCGGTCAACACACCTCATCTTCAGACAGAACACAACTACATTCAGCGTACTACTGTAAACCAACATTACCGACTAGCTTTGCCTTGGGATTTCAGGACAATTTGAAAGTAGCAATAATGTGGATGTTAGTCTGACTCGCTGTTACATTTCACACGGATTGTACAACACAGCAGCTTTGCCAAAGTCACATGGTCAAATTGCGACCTATCGAAACACAACCTGCCAAATAATGCACCTGAGTAATCACGGCAACATGCATGCACAAGAACTAGCACTAGGGAGGAAATTATAGAGGGTTTGCCTGGCTTTACAGTCTTCCACAACAAACAGGTTGACGTCCATATATATATTATAGTTCTAAGATGCGATTAATCATACATAGTATAGCAACTGTCAAGAATTGTTCATTTGTAGAAACCGGTGGGGCTTAAGGTTTGTATGGAAACACACAGGCTTTAATTGATATTGGGGAATATGATACCGTTTAATGTAGACAGTTCTGCTTATTTTTGTTTATAACAATTAAGGTGTTGAGCCCCCCTTAACAAAACACAATACAGACTGCTGTAGACTGCTAGCATCTCCCGATGAGGACATGCCACTGGCTGAATTGGGGTTATGTTAGTGTTTTGAACACCATTTCGTTTTAGAAAACAACCCTTGAATATTTTGGAGATGCTTTTCCTTTTTTAAGATTGATCACATTTAACTTTGTATAGCTGAGCAGCGGACATTCTACGTGACTTGACGTCATTTGTAGTGTTTTAACAGTGCTTATTGCGGAAACAGTTTTAACAACTCTATAAGCAGCTTAGCTACTTTGCAATTTGCTCTGAATAAACTGGTTATCTTATCAGCAATAATATCAGAAAAATAATCCAGATGCCTTTTTATACATACTTTACCAAGCTCTTCATTAAGATAAATAGAGGAAAAGCGGATGTTATTTTGCTGCTACAATTGGGCAAAATATTAGCTTTGTGCTGCCTGTGAATTTTCATCTTTAAACTGGGCTGTGTTGACGGCAATCCAGATTGCCTATTACCAATATTTCTATAATGATTTTGGTTTCCTTAATAACTTCATCATGACAAAGGTATCGGGGATTGAAAGGGAGACTTGTAGGATATTTCAACACGAGCTATTCAATAAACAGCTGTAAGAGTTTTTATTTATGAATCTGAGTGTCTGATAAAGGTAATAAAAATATATACATCAGTTCTATGCATGCTCTGCCTATGTTGAGTGGCTAATGCATCTTAATAGAACCCCCAAAAAAGGTGTTCTTCATATTTTTAAGAGGGACCATGGAGGAGGGAGTTGGGGTGAGTGCTTATTAAATGAGTGCTGTACAGAATTTTAGCTACTATTCTCTTGAACCTCAGTTTCGGGTCCATTTTTTTGGTTTCAAGTTTACCTAATGGAACATCCTTCACACTTTGTCACTACTGATAAGCATCTCCCTTTACACATATACTCCCTTTGTAATAACTGCACGTCTGAAGATCAGCCAATAATTCTTCATTCGAAAATGTTCAACTAAGCATAAATAAATAAATGAATGTTCTAGTTGATTTTTCTGGTTTGGTTTTTACCGGGACATCTTTTCAGTTTCAGTAGGGAAGCATACACATATCGCAAATGTGTTTAATGTTTGAACTTTTCGGTGTGTCTCACTGCATTGTCTTATTTATTTAAAAAATAAATCTACATTCTGGACCCACACATTGCTGTTGTTAAAAACCACAGTCAGTTTGTAAATTTGAATAAAATGTATTTATTAAAAGGTTGGCATTTTGATGAGTTTCGGGAAACTTTGGATAACATTTTGTTTATTTGTTTACTGTGAATGTTACAAAAATTTTAGTTTTCTTTTACGCACTGTTTATTTCCTTATCAAAATCATAAATGAAACATTGGAATTCATAATGTCATGGCCTACTGTTGATAGCAATGTCAATGTCTCCAAAACAACTTAAATATATGAAGTATGATTCTAGTTGTTCATTGTATATTTTATTTCTTGTGTTTCACTGGTGGGGATTGTCAACCTTTATTCAAATTGAACTGACTCTTGCACTTTTTCTTTCTTTTTTTAACATTTGATTGGAAAACACTTTGTAAAGATGTACATTATAGGAAAGATTTTCCTCTATGCCATATGTTTGCTTTATATGCTTTAATGTTTAAGTTAAATGTACTGTATTTTTTTAACTGCCTAGTTGCCATTGCTCATGAAAACATGTATTTGAGGCAATAAATAAAATGCGTAGCCTACTTTAAAAACAATGTAGTTTTTCCTGTTTGCAGCAGTGATATCTCAAGTGCCCATCGTGGGTTTGATGACCTTAAAAGAAGTCTTGTACATGACATTTGTTCTTTAACATGGCTTACGTTATTTTACCTAGCTGCTATAACAAGCAACTGTAATACGGTCTAGGTGATGAGTCCAAACTCCCTGTAGACATGTGTAAAATAGTTATTAAATAAAAGACTCCCTTGAGTTGCTTTTTCAGCAAATAGCAGACTTATTTGAAATCACAAAACAAAGTATCTATGCAAGTCATTATATTATTATTTTTATAAGTATATACCTTTATCATTGATTTGTTAAAATAGTTGGAAGAAATGTGAGTAACTTCAATCAGGAAATAAATTCAACAGTCTGCTCTAAAGTGATCAGTAAATTCATATGGTACTTTGCACTGACCAAAACTAATCCGCTAGGTGGCATCAAAGCATAGTTTAAAATGACGAAAAGGTGGTAGTTCTAGATGGATAGAAAACCGAGCTTGTAACATCATACACAGCTTTCACACACTCTGACCAAAGTGTTTAGTTTCAATGACAATTAAGTTGAATCTAATCAAGATTCAAACAATCACAATATGCGAACAAATGATTGGCGAATTCTTGGAGCCGATCAGCAAAACTGTAACCTGTATCATGCCAACTAGGCATAGTCTCTTATCGGAGTGTTTGTGTTGTATTTAGCTCTGTTTGTACTGTTAGTGTATGTTTTAAAATGTGTGTCCTAAATGCTGCAGCTTGGGGTTAGAAGAAACACTTGGGTAAACACTGCTCTAAATGCTTGGCCACAGGCCACTATTGTATAGCGTCCTCCTGAGATATTGGCACCCTTATCAATAAAACAAAAAAAATATTGATTTATGCTGAAAACATTCTTTAAATGAAAGTTTTTCAATTATTATACTCAAATGTTGTTACACTACAGACTAGACATAAGAACATACAATTACCTTGTTCAAGTTTGAATGAAGTTAGTGGTCAACTTGATTATTTAGAGTAACACTATCTGATATAGTGTTACCCAGCCCTCAGGTTCATAGGGGCACACAAACCTCTCCACCACGTTAAGGTGATGATTCCCGGGGAGGCTGATGGTCACATCACTGCTTTTTGCGGATGATGTGGTCCTGATGGCCTCATCGGTCGGTGACCTTCAGCACTCACTGGATCGGTTCGCAGCCGAGTGTGAAGCGGCTGGGATGAGGGTTAGCACCTCTAAATCTGAGGCCATGACTCTCAGCAGGAAACCGGTGGAGTGCCTACTCCGGGTAGGGAATGAGTCCTTACTCCAAGTGAAGGAGTTCAAGTACCTCGGGGTCTTGTTCGCGAGTGAGGGAACAATGGAGCGGGAGATTGGTCGGAGGATCGGAGCAGCGGGGGCGGTGTTGCATTCGCTTCACCGCACCGTTGTGACGAAAAGAGAGCTGAGCCGAAAGGCAAAGCTCTCGATCTACCGGTCAATCTTTGTTCCTACCCTCACCTATGGTCATGAAAGCTGGGTCATGACCGAAAAATCGAGATCGCGGGTACAAGCGGCCGAAATGGGTTTTCTCAGAAAGGTGGCTGGCCTCTCCCTTAGGGATAGGGTGAGAAGCTCAGTCATCCGAGAGGAACTCGGAGTAGAGCCGCTGCTCCTTTGCATAGAAAGGAGCCAGTTGAGGTGGTTCGGGCATCTTGTACGAATGCCACCTGGGCGCCTCCCTAGAGAGGTGTTCCAGGCACGTCCAGCTGGGAGGAGACCTCGGGGAAGACCCAGGACTAGGTGGAGAGATTATATCTCCACACTGGCCTGGGAACGCCTCGGGATTCCCCAGTCAGAGCTGGCTAATGTTGCCCGGGAAAGGGAAGTTTGGGGTCCCCTGCTAGAGCTGCTACCCCCGCGACCCGACCCCGGATAAGCGGTTGAAGATGAGAGATGAGACTATCTGATATTGGTTCCTGTACCAGAAGTATTAAATAGAGTTGTTTACATGAACAAATGATGAACAAAGAAATACAAGAAAACATTAAATAATGATAACCCTTACTTTATTAATTCATGATTTACAAATGCAATAACTAACAGAATGTAATGTAATTTGTTTATGTTGATACTGGACATGCATTCATGTATCTCGTTCTTTAGTATGAACAATACGGTGATATAAACTATTAATTTGATAATATAATGTGTTAATGTGATTACAGTTTTGTAACAATTATTAATAAGATTCACTATTGAAAAAAACAGAATATGATACCAGTTCACTACTGAAGAACCAGAACATGATACCAGTTCACTACTGAAGAACCAGAACATGATACCAGTTCACTACTGGAGAACCAGAACATGATACCAGTTCACTACTGAAGAACCAGAACATGATACCAGTTCACTACTGAAGAACCAGAACATGATACCAGTTCACTACTGAAGAACCAGAACATGATACCAGTTCACTACTGAAGAACCAGAACATGATACCAGTTCACTACTGGAGAACCAGAACATGATACCAGTTCACTACTGAAGAACCAGAACATGATACCAGTTCACTACTGGAGAACCAGAACATGATACCAGTTCACTACTGAAGAACCAGAACATGATACCAGTTCACTACTGAAGAACCAGAACATGATACCAGTTCACTACTGAAGAACCAGAACATGATACCAGTTCACTACTGAAGAACCAGAACATGATACCAGTTCACTACTGGAGAACCAGAACATGATACCAATTCACTACTGGAGAACCAGAACATGATACCAGTTCACTACTGAAGAACCAGAACATGATACCAGTTCACTACTGAAGAAACAGAACATGATACCAGTTCACTACTGAAGAACCAGAACATGATACCAGTTCACTAGTGAAGAACCAGAACATGATACCAGTTCACTACTGAAGAAACAGAACATGATACCAGTTCACTACTGAAGAACCAGAACATGATACCAATTCACTACTGGAGAACCAGAACATGATACCAGTTCACTACTGAAGAACTTCCTGATCCTCAACAAAGTCTAACATCCTTTTCTTTGGGTTTTGCAGAGATTCAGCTTCAGATCCACCCTGTTCAGAGTCAAATCCAGACTCAGTTCTGCTACTCACTGTCGAATAAAACAACATCAGATCAAATACATTTTTCATTTGTGGTTAACATGACTGTTTCTAATTCTGTTATTGAACTGTTCTGTGAGTTCTGTACTCACTCCTTGGAGGAAGGTTTTTGCTCCTGGCTCCCTTTATTGGCTGTATCCGTTTCTTCCACATCTCCGCTAAACTCAAACAATGTAGAAAGTAATGTTAGGACATTACTCCATGGTAAAGATCACACTAATGTTGACAATTTGCAGTGTAGTCATTATGCTTTTCACTTTGGTTTCATTGGCAGTTCTGAAATTGCTGATGCTTTAAAACGTTTTTGTTTCCCTTATTCCTATTTAATGGGTATTTCACAAAGTTCTAGTTACGTGAGAGAAATATAACCAGAAGAGACTATTTATGCTAGCTTGACCCCTCTCCCTGAGTGAAAGAGTTTATAGAGAGGCTGTCCAATAATTATTTAAGGCAAATTATAAACTTATTCATTGCTATCCCATTTTAATGAGATAAAATTTATCACAGGCTGACCAATTAAGTAGAAGAAAATCTAAAGGATGATCAGTTAAACAGGATGTACCTTAGCTCTATTTTAGCGCCATAGCAAAGTATCTTCAGTATAGTATAGTATAGATTTCTCATGTTTTCATTTTTTAATACATTGAGATTATAATATATTTTTTTGCTTCGTCATGATGGGATATTTAGTGCAGATCTATGAGGAAATCATTACATTTTCAGTAATTCTTTAGCATAACAAAATGTGGAAAAGGTAAAGGGATCTTCTCAAAATGCATAAGTTCAACAGATCACTATTATTTAACTATTAGGTTCTAGGAAGAACATTTGTTCTAGGTGTTCTCAACAATACCTTTCATTTTACTTTCAACTGTGGTTCCACCCTCAGACATTTGTTCATCATATCCAGACTCGCCTCTGCTGTCTCCACTAGCTGTAGAACAAAACAACAACAGATTAGATCATGGAGAAACGCTGATGTGTGTTTTTATTTATTCGTTTGTGTATGTATAAATGTATGCATGTTTTTGTTTATTCATGTATGTATGTATGCATGTATTGTCACGGTTTCCATACAGTTTAGTATAGAAACCCAGGCAGAGCAAGATATCCACATTCGGTTTGGCGTTTAATTACACTAATTAAAACCACCACGTAGCACGAACGGAAAAACATATAGGCCTACTATAAGAACTGAAACTTAATCTGTGCTAAAAAACACGTTGAAAACAGAGCTAACAAACATACAACACGCACACCGACATGAAACGTAACATTGAATTAAAAACAAGCACCCGTGAACCTAACCAGGGACCTTAAATAGCCCACTGATTAACTAACCTATGCCTGGTGCTTAGCTAAACCCAAAACAGATGTGCTCATAATCAGCACAAAACACAGAAGTGTTATCCCCTAACACCTTGTGACAACACAGCTCACCCATACGTCGTATGCATGTATGTATGTGTGTATGTGTGTATGCGTGTATGTGTGTATGCATTATTGTATGTATGCATGCATGTACATATATGTGTGTATAATCAGATTATGGCTGGTTAGTCAGACTTCTTTATTAACTGCTTTGTGGATGAAGTTATATGTTCGTACAGGCATGCTGTCACGAGTGGTGAGGTTATGTTGCAACACGGGACTATATTGGTGGTGCACGGGTCTCTCATTGTTTACGTTCTGGTCACAGCAGCTTTCGGTTAGTCATTAGTTTGAGCTATAAAGGGTTGCCAGTAGTACTCTTCACCTTTGCTTAGCATTGCTTGAAGTCACGCGTTATATAGAGATGAGTGTTGGGATCATGGTTGCTATTATGGTTTGTATAATGTATATTTATAAGACGCTATACATGCACACTTTCATTTCAGTTACCAGTTAGCATTTTCCCCCGTTCTCTGTTTGTTTTACGTTTATGTATTACAATAAACCTGTGTTGAACGGATTATACGGCTTGGCAAATGGCTTACTGCACTACACCTTATCAGCAACATGACACGTGTGAAAAAGGTAGGACACTACATATATATTAAGTTTCTTTATTAAGAAATAATAAAATAAAATAAAAAAATCTATTGATTAAACGTCTTATTATTAAGTTATTTCAGCCAAATGGGGCAATACCAGCTATTACTGGTTACATTGTAACCTTGAACATGAAGTGAAGATGAAAGCACAGAAACGTGAGAAGTTTATAGGGAAGGACTGTATGAAAGCATGTGTCATGACTCCTACGGGAGAAGCGGCAGCTCCACCTGCGGGCGGTATTCGGCGGTCGTCCTCCCCGGCCTATTAGTCGTCACCGAATCTCCGCCTCCCTGCACACCTTGTTCAGTCTCGTCATCACTCACCTGGTGTCCATTACCTCATTAGAGGTCTATATAAGCTCCCTTTGTGTTGGTGGTCTTTGTGTGGAATTGTTATATGTTACGTGTGTTCTGTGCAGCCCGGGTCTCTGTGTGAGCTCGGGGCTTCTGTATTATTATACCTCCGTGCGAGGAGTTGGTTACAGTTTGTGCGCTGCGTCGCACCCTCTACTTTGCCTACGGGCTTTTGAGCAAATACTACGGGTTTTCCGTACTGTATTAAAGTGACACTAGAGTATTTCCGTGAGTTGTCTGGCTCCATCCTTCCGCCACCTACAACGTTGACAGAATTCCACACCAACACACGGAGCTATGGAACCAGACGTCCAGGGAACCCTGGGACAGCACTCGGCCACGCTGACCGCCATGGGGGAAGCCATCGCCGCGCTCACGGAGACGATGAACCGGTTGGCCCACCGGCTTCCCGAGCCTGTGAACCCCGCGGAGATCCCGTTGCCGAGTTCCCCGCCCTCGGGAGTTGGGGTGCTGAAGTTACAGCGACCCGCGGCATATGACGGAGCGGCAGACCGCTGCCAGGGGTTCCTCCTCCAGCTTGAGCTGTATTTGGAGGACCTGAACCCAGCGCCCTCCGAGCGACAGAAGGTTGCCGCCCTCATCACCTGCCTCTCGGGGAAGGCCCTCGCTTGGGCCAACGCCATCTGGTCGGAGAGAGGGCCTATCCTGAGGGACTACGGGGCGTTCGCCACGTACTTCCGGTCAGTGTTCGATCAGCCGCCCGAGGGAAGGGCGGCTGGCGAGCGTCTTGCTCTCCTGAGGCAGGGGAGGAGGAGCGTGCAGGAGTTCGCGCTGGAGTTCAGGACCCTGGCCGCGGGAGCTGGGTGGAACGAACGGGCATATAGTGACATCTTTCGGGTACGGTTGAACCCGGACGTCCGTAAGGAGATGGCCTGTAAAGACGCTGGCCTCTCCTTCGAGGAGGTCGTCGAACTAGCCATACAAATGGATAATCTCCTCACTACGCGCGGACGGTCCGGGCCCGTCCCCTTCGTTCCGTCCAGCTCAGCTGTCGCTTCCGAGCCTATGGAGGTGGGAGGCGCCGCGTCCAGGGGGACCGCGCGGCCTCGGGAGTGCACCTTTTGTGGCAGGAAAGGGCACTCTGCCTCCCATTGCTACCAGCGGGTCTCAAAACCCGGAGAAAGGGGGTCTGACACTCCTGTGGCAAGGAAGGTAAGAACACCCCACACTCCGTCCGGGTCCTCTGACACCCACACAACCATCACCGTATGTTTCCCCACTTTCCCTCTGTCTCCCCAGTGTAAGGCGCTCGTAGATTCAGGCGCAGCTGGGGATTTCATTGACAAGACCTATGCCAGTCATTTACAGATTCCGGTGGTGCCGTTGGCCTGTGCCCGAACCATCACAGGTCTGGACAGTCGACCGCTGGGTTCGGGGATGGTGACGCAGGTGACGGTACCAGTAAGAATGATCACACAACACACACACTCTGAAATGATCTCCTTGCAAGTAATTGATTCACCTTCCTTCCCCGTAGTGTTGGGCATGCCTTGGCTGTCTCGACACAACCCACAGTTTTCATGGCCTCAGAGGACCTTGACGGGATGGTCACGGGAGTGTCAGGGAAGGTGTATGGGTGTTTCCGTCGGTGCGACGACGGTGGAGAGTCCAGACAGTGTCTCCTCTGTGCGTATTCTGATCTGGCACACACATTTTCAAAAAAATTGGCAACTAAATTACCTCCTCATCGTCCGGGGGATTGCGCGATCGATCTGCAGGTAGGCTCTGTACCGCCACATAGTCACGTGTATCCCCTGTCTCAGGCAGAGACACAGGCGATGGAGACGTATGTGTCCGAAGCATTGAGACAGGGGATAATCCGCCATTCCACTTCCTCAGCCTCCTCAAGTTTTTTCTTTGTGAAAAAGAAGGATGGTGGTTTGCGACCGTGTATTGATTATCGGACGTTGAACAGCATCACAGTTCGTTATCGGTATCCTCTCCCACTGATTTCATCTGTGATCGAGTCAATGCACGGGGCCCGCTTTTTCACTAAGTTAGATCTCAGGAGCGCATACAATTTGGTGCGTATCCGAGAGGGAGATGAGTGGAAAACAGCATTCAGCACCACTTCAGGTCATTACGAATACCTGGTGATGCCATACGGGCTGATGAATGCTCCGTCGGTTTTCCAGTCCTTTGTGAACAACATTTTTCGTGACATGATCGGTCGCGGGGTGTTCGTGTACATCGATGACATCCTGGTGTATTCCGATGACCAGGCTGACCATGTTTCCCTGGTTCGCAGAGTACTGGAGCGACTGAGGGCGCATGACCTGTATGCCAAATTGGAAAAATGTCTGTTTTTTCAGCGAGCAGTCTCCTTTCTTGGGTTCCACATAACCACGGGGGGGGTGGAGATGGAGGTTGATCGCGTGGCGGCCGTGCGTAATTGGCCCGTTCCAACCACGGTTAAGGCGGTACAGAGGTTCCTGGGATTCGCCAACTTCTATCGCCGATTCATCAAGAATTTTGGCAAAGTAGCAGCTCCCATTACATCATTGTTGAAGGGGGGGCCGTCTCGTATTCGTTGGACGAACGAGACGGACTGCGCATTCAGTACGTTGAAAACGCTGTTCACATCTGCGCAGGTTTTGGCTCACCCTGATCCATCACATCCGTTCATAGTGGAGGTGGATGCATCGGAAGTTTGGATAGGTGCGGTACTGTCTCAGCGTTCGGGCACACCATCCAAAGTACGTCCCTGTGCGTTCTACTCGCGGAAGCTCAGTGCGGCGGAACAAAACTATGACGTAGGTGATAGGGAGCTGTTAGCGGTAGTCAGAGCTCTGACAGAGTGGAGACACTGGCTCGAGGGAGCGAAACACCCGTTTGTAGTCTGGACTGACCACCGTAACCTGGAGTACATACGGGCTGCGAGGAGGCTTAACCCTCGTCAGGCCAGGTGGGCGCTTTTTTTTACCCGGTTCGATTTCACCCTATCGTACATCCCGGGTACAAAAAACGTCAAGGCAGATGCGCTGTCCAGACTGTATGACACACATGAGAGGCAGGTGGATAACTCACCTATTCTTCCTGCTTCTTGTATAGTGGCGCCGGTGATGTGGGAGGTAGATGCGGACATCCAGCGTGCGTTACGTGTGGAACCATCTCCTCCTCAGTGTCCGGAGGGGCGCGTTTACGTGCCGCTGGATGTTCGCGACCGTCTCATCTGCTGGGCCCACACATCGGTGTCATCGGGCCACCCAGGTATTGGTCGGACAGTGCGTTGCCTTACCAATAAGTATTGGTGGCCTGGTTTGGCCAAGGATGTGAGGTTGTACGTGTCTTCGTGTTCCGTGTGTGCCCAGTGTAAGGCACCTAGACACCTTCCGGCAGGTAAGCTTCATCCTTTGCCCATTCCGCGGCGACCATGGTCTCATTTAAGTATTGATTTTGTGACTGACCTCCCTCTCTCTCAAGGTTATACTACGGTCCTGGTCGTCGTGGACCGGTTTTCAAAGGCCTGCCGCTTCCTGCCTCTGGGAGGTCTCCCTACGGCCCTGCAGACCGCCGAGGCCCTATTTACACACGTCTTCCGGCACTACGGGGTTCCGGAGGACATTGTGTCAGATCGAGGCCCCCAGTTCACGTCCAGTGTATGGAGGGCGTTCATGAAGCGCTTGGGGGTCTCGGTCAGTTTGACCTCCGGGTACCACCCCGAAGCTAATGGGCAGGTGGAAAGGGTTAACCAGGATCTGGGGAGGTTCCTAAGGTCTTATTGTCAGGACCGGCCGGGGGAGTGGGCGGAGTTTCTGCCGTGGGCCGAGTATGCCCAGAACTCACTCCGTCACTCCTCTACCCAGCTAACACCTTTTCAGTGTGTTTTAGGTTACCAGCCGGTCCTGGCACCGTGGCAGCAGAGCCAGCCTGACACCGGGGTACCGGCAGTGGACGACTGGTTCAGGCGGGCTGAGGTGACGTGGGACGCTACACATGTTCACCTTCAGCACGCTGGACAGCGCCAAAAGGCAGCCGCTGACCGGAGGCGCAGTGACGCGCCCGTTTACACCCCGGGGGATCGGGTCTGGCTCTCGACCCGGAACCTTCCCGTCCGCCTGCCCTGCCGGAAGTTGGGTCCGCGGTTTGTGGGGCCATTTAAAGTCCTGGGGAGAATCAACGAGGTGACTTATCGATTGCAGCTGCCACCTGACTATCGCATTAATCCCTCGTTTCATGTTTCTCTCCTCAGGCCGGTGGTGGCTGGTCCCCTCCAGCGTTCTAGGGTACTGGAGACCCCCCCGCCCCCCCTGGACATCGAGGGGGTCCCGGCGTACAGGGTGAACAACGTCATCGACTCCAGACATCGGGGGGGGGTCGTTCAGTACCTGGTGGAGTGGGAGGGGTATGGCCCGGAGGAGCGATGTTGGGTGCCGGCGAGGGATATTCTGGACCCAGAACTACGACGGGAGTTCCATCGTCGGCGCCCTGATCGTCCAGCTCCTCGTCCTCCGGGTCGGCCCCGAGGTCGAGGTGGCAGCTGCAATCGATAAGTCACCTCGTTAATTCTCCCCAGGACTTTAAATGGCCCCATGCTGTGTTTTCCTTGTTGGTGGTTTGGCTAACTTTGTCTTTTTCTTTCTATGCATGATCTATTTAGTGATTTTCTTTGAGTAGGAGAGTTTAGTGAGTTTCAGTTGTTTGAGGGTGGTAACCCATTCGGGGATGCCGTCCTTGTCCCTTCGCCATGGTTTCAGGTGTGTCACAGACGCTACTGTCACTGTGGAGGAGGTTTTAATTGCAGTAGGAGAAAAGATTGGCTTTGACACCATTTCTCATGCATCACGAATGAACAAAGCGGTGGTGGTTTTTCTAAAAGAAGAACGCCTGGTGAATCGGATGGTAGAGCAGGGCGTACTGCTTAAAGGTATGTTTTTCCAAGTTACACCTCTGTATTCTCCAGCAACGCGAGTTATGATTTCAAATGTACCACCATTTGTCCCTAATGAGCTGTTGGAGCGCGAGTTACTGCGTTTTGGGAAGTTCGCTAGTGGGATTAAAGTTGTGCCGCTGGGGTGTAAACATCCAGCCCTTAAACAGGTCCTGTCGTTTCGGCGACAGGTGTTCATGTTTTTGGCGTCCCCAGAGCAAACTTTAGAGGTGTCATTCAGGGTTGTGTTTGAACACAAACCGTACATGGCATATGCTAGTACTGGTAGTCAACGGTGCTTTGAATGCGGGGAGGTTGGGCATAAACGGAGTGCTTGTCCGAAGAAGGAGAGGGCGGAGGGTGAGACGGTTGTGGTCCTGACAGTGCCCGGTGAGCCTGTAATTGAGCCTGTAATTGAGCCTGTAGTTGAGCCGGTAGTTGAGCCGGTAGTTGAGGAGCAGCCTCATATTGTGATTGCTGTGGAACAGGTTGTGTGTACTGACAGCGCCACACTACTGACTGATGTGGGGGTGAGTGGGGCGGCTGTGCAGCCACAGACACAGGTTGTTGTAGATAGTGGTGAAGGGGTTTCGGTCCTAATGGAGGAAAAGCCTGGTGCTAACGAGATGGAGTTGGTGGAGGCTAATGAAACAGGTGTATTGGAGGCAGATCAGATGGTTGTGCCTCATGCAGAGGGGGATCAGGAGGAGGATCTGGACATCTCAGATATCTCTGTTGACATGTCAGCTGCTGGTGATGAATCTATATACGGATTAGAGGAGGTAAATGAGTTCCTGGATCAGACTTTTGGGAAGACTGTCAAAATCTCTGATTTCTTTGATGAAGAGAAGTTTGTGAGGTCAGCTCTGGTGCTACAGAGGACTGTAGGGATGGATGAGTTAAGTATAAAAAAGCGTTTCCGCTTAAGGAAATTCATTACTGCTGTCACGGCAGCGAAGGGCATTGGGAAAAGGGGTAAGAAAAGAGTCAAGTTATAATGGCTATTGGACTCCACAGGGTGTTTGTTTATCTTCTGTGTGTTTACTGTTTTCCATTTCTCTTTCTTCACATGGAGGTTCTTAGGGTGGGTTCCCTCAATATCAATGGGGGTCGGGACAGAAATAAGAGGGCTTGGGTTTCAGAAGTTATAAAACAAAAAAAACTGAATGTGATTTTCTTACAGGAGACACAGTGTGATGTCAACAATGAGGTTGACTGGGGTATGTGGTGGGAAGGGCAACATGTCCTTAGTCATGGCACTAATTTTAGTGCTGGGGTGGCCATTTTGTTTTCCTCAGGTGTAGGGGTGACAGTGGTATCAACTACTGAGATTGTGAAGGGCAGGGTTTTATTGGTGAAGGCAAATGTTATGGGCGTTTTGTTTAATTTTTTAAATATTTATGCACCAAATGATGGTACAGAGCGTATTGCTGTTTTAGAGCTGGTCAGAAAAGCCTTAAGACATTGTGGACATGGTGGGTGCATGGTGGTAGGGGGGGATTGGAACTGTACTGTCAACTTTCATGTTGACCGCACTAGTGAGGAACCTCACTTACAGTCTGCTACTTCCCTGTCTAGTGTTTTAACAGAGTTTAAACTCTCTGATGTTTGGCGGGTTCAACATGCAGGAGTTAGGCAATACACCTGGTTAAGGGTGAATGCTGGTCTAGTTAGTGCAGCTAGACTAGATAGGCTGTATGTGTCTGAGCTCTTTAGTAGCAGAACTGTGCAGTGTCACATTACTCCTGTTGGGTTTTCAGATCACCATATTGTTACTGTTGAAATTCATATGTCATGTCCAAAACGGTCCTCGTCTTATTGGCATTTTAATGTTAAGTTATTACAGGATTCCATGTTTTGTGAGTTTTTTATTTTTCTGGGAACAATGGAGGTCTGTGAAGGGGAGCTTTGAGTCCTTAAGACAATGGTGGGAGGTTGGAAAGGCCCAAATTCGTATTTTCTGTCAACAGTATACTGCCCTGTCTAGTGTGGAAATTAGAAGGGCGGTCAGAGCTCTTGAGCAGGAAATTATGTCTATTGAGCAGACTTTGCTTACTCAAAATGCTTACCCGGGACTGATTACATGCTTGAAGGGTAAAAGGTATGAATTGAGGTCTTTTTTGCACGAAAAAGTGAAGGGTGCCTTGATTAGGGCTCGTTTCACTACCCTTAAAGATATGGACGCTCCCAGTGCCTTCTTTTTTAATTTAGAAAAGTCAACGTCTCAATGGAAACCTATGGTCTGCCTCCGCCTCCCAGACGGCAGGGTGACTGCCGACAGTGGGGAGATGCGGCAACATGCTGTGGATTTTTATTCTGCCCTGTACAAGGCTGAGGACTGTGATCCAGTGTGCACTGGTCAAATATTACATGGCCTTCCTCAGCTGGACCCTGACCAAAGAACCGCTTTAGACTCTGACATTACAATGCAGGAACTGTCCACGGCGGTAATGCAGCTCTCCTCGGGCCGCGCCCCCGGTGTGGATGGTTTGCCAGCGGATTTTTATAAATATTTTTGGAAGTCGATTGGGGAGGACTTTTACGCAGTGGTGTGTGAGTCCTTTCGTGAGGGTTCTCTTCCGGTATCCTGTCAACGGGCTGTGCTTTCTCTGTTACCAAAGAAGGGCGATCTAATACTTTTTAAAAACTGGCGACCTGTTGCTTTATTGTGTACAGAATATAAAATTGTGTCCAAGTGCCTCTCAAACAGGCTAAATGAATATCTGGGGCTGTTGGTCCATAGGGATCAGTCTTACTGTGTACCTGACCGCTCAATTGTAGATAATTTGTTTTTAATTAGAGATGTTTTAGATGTTTGTAAGGGTCTTAATGTTAATGTGGGATTGCTTTCCTTGGACCAAGAGAAGGCATTTGACCGGGTGGACCACCAATATCTGCAAAATACTATGAGGGCATTTGGGTTTGGCAAGGCCTTTCTGTCTTGGATCCAGTTGCTGTATGCTGGGGCGTCATGTTTGGTGAAGGTGGGGGGTGGTTTGAGCTGCCCCATTCCTGTCAACAGAGGCATTAGGCAGGGTTGCCCGATCTCTGGACAACTATACTGTCTGGCAATTGAACCCATGCTCTGCTTTCTGCGGGCTAGGCTTAGTGGTTTTTCTGTGCCAGGGGTTGTCGGGAGTCCGGCGATAGCACTGTCCGCTTATGCAGACGATGTCACTGTTTTTATTTCAGGGAGCAAACACATTGAGGCACTCTTGAGTGCTCTGCGTGTGTATGAAGGAGCCTCCTCAGCTAGGGTAAACTGGGAGAAGACTGAGTCACTATGGGCAGGGCCGTTTAATTTTGAGGCCGCTCCACAGTTGCCAGGGGGACTTCAGTGGGGCAGGGAGGGGCTTAAGACCTTGGGGGTTTTTCTAGGCTCTGATGATTTTCAGAAGAGGAACTGGGAGGGTTTAGCGGAGAAGGTGTGTGCCAGATTGTCCAAGTGGTCGTGGTTGCTACCTCAGCTGTCCTTTAGAGGAAGAGTTCTGGTGGCTAATAACCTGGCCGCCTCCACGCTGTGGCACAAGCTGGTGGTTTTACAGCCGCCTGAGGGCTTGGTGAAAGTTCTTCAGAGGACCCTAGTAGACTTTTTCTGGTCAGGACAGCACTGGATTAAGGCTGCATCTTTATATCTGCCACTCCATGAGGGTGGTCAAGGCCTAGTGGACATCTCTGCACGGATCATGGCTTTCCGACTTCACACGGCTAAGAGACTGTTGTACGGCAGCGGTGCTGCCTGGATGGATACAGCCTGTGCCCTAATGAGGAAAGCGGGGAGGTTGGGCTTGGACAAGCACCTCTTCCTCTTGAAGATAGACAGAGTGGACTTGTCTGGGCTGACTCCCTACTATGAGTCTGTGATGCAGGCTAAAAGACATTCGATGTGTCTCGGGCAGCAGATTTGCAGCCGGGGATGTGGCTGTTTGAAGAACCCCTTTTTCATAACACTGTCCTCCAGTCTCAGGTGTTGAGTTCCGCCAGCCTACGTACATGCCTGCTGGGAGTGGGGTGCACTAAGCTGGGTCATATGATGCAAAGTATGGACAGGTCGTTAGAGGTGCTGGCTGAAAGAGCGGGAATCCGGTCTATTCGCCTGCTAAAGAAAGCAGTGGCTGAGGTTTGTTTGTCATTGCCTGTGTCATATCGCACATTCATAACAGACACCTCTAACTCTGATCGGTGGACTGAGGGGCTGGGTTACGTGGTTCCAGCACTGGAGGTGAGTGCTGCTGCAGGGGTGCCAGAGGAGGATGTGGGGCTGCTGCTCTCCTTCAGGACCCCGGAATTGGGGGAATTTGAGGAGGTGGGCAAGAAGGCGCTCTACACAACATGTGTGAAAGTGTCCCATGCGTCCTCCTTGGAGGAGGTGAAATCATCCAAGTGGGTAGGTGAGTTCGGTGGCGGTGCCTCCCCGAAGGGCTGCTGGCGGTCCCTGTACAAACTGCCTATAAATAAGAGGACAGCTGACCTCCAGTGGAGGATAATTCATGGAGCTATAGCCACCAATAGACATCTGGTGCACCTGGATCCTGGGGTTGGTGAGGGTTGTCCATTCTGTCCTTCATCAGAAACGATAGCGCATTTGTTTTTACAGTGTCCCAGGTTGGCTGGGCTTTTGGCCTGCTGACTGACTGGTTTTCTGTTTTAGGTGAGGTTTTCTCCCTCAATTGTTTATATTTGGACCCAAATACAGTTTTAATCATAGAGGTGTAGTGGTTTTACTGAATGTTGTGTCAGGGGCAGCCAAATTAGCAATTTGGTTGACGCGGAAGAACTGCATTCAGGGACAGGGGTCTCTTGACGTGGTTGGTATGCTCATGGGGATGCTGGCAGCCAGGTTACGTGTTGAGCACGCTTATTACAAACTCGTGAGAAACATTGATCTGTTCATGAGTATTTGGGGCATACAAGGGCTACTATGTGCAGTCACTGTGGAGGAAGATTTGGTGTTGAATTTTTAAGAATGTTCTTAATTTTGGTGTTTGTGTTTTAAGAATGTTCTTTGAATTTCTTGGTTTGGTTTTAGGAATGTTCTTAATTGTTGTGTTTGTTTTTAGGACTGTTTGTAAATGTAGGTTTTGGTTTTATGAATGCTTTTTGATTTTGGTGTTTTGTATATGATGTTTTACTGGCATGTGGGTTCCTAGACCCAATAAAGGTCATTTAAACCTCAAACCTCTCTCTGTCTCTCTCTCTCTCTCTCTCTCTCTGTCTCTCTCTCTCTGTCTCTCTCTCTGTCTCTCTCTCTCTCTCTCTCTCTCTCTCTCTCTCTCTCTCTGTCTCTGTCTCTGTCTCTGTCTCTGTCTCTGTCTCTCTCTGTCTCTCTCTGTCTCTCTCTGTCTCTCTCTGTCTCTGTCTCTCTCTCTCTTCCTCTGTTTCCTGCCACCATCTCCTTCATCTTCTCCAGCAGATCTGTGACCTGAGTTACATCACTCCTGTTCTCATTGTCGATAAGATGATACCTGTTTCCACATTTCTCAACAAGCCACTGGAGGTTCTTCCCTTCACTCTCAATGTGCTGCTCAATGGTTGTGTCTCCCAGATAGTCCCCATTGGTGAACAACACTATAGTGTGACTCCAGACCAGCTCACTGAGAAGACCCAGGTGTTCCTCTATGGATCTTCTTTTTTTCTCAGTAAATGATTCATCCACATCTATGACCAGGAGGAGAGTGTGGGGTCCTGGAGGACACAGAGACACACTGAACATGATCTCCTGTTTAACCAGTTCAGGAGTCTGCCTCAATACAGAGTTATTGCTCCGCCATCCTGGAGTGTCGACCACAGTGACCTGCCTCCCTGCTACTTCTCCCTGTCTCTTCACACACTGAGCAGATGTCCTCAGGTCAAACTCCTCTCTGCCCAGGATGGTGTTTCCTGCTGAACTCTTCCCAGCAAATCTGTACCCCAGCAGGACAATCCTCAGATCTGAAAGAGGAAGTGAGTCACCTGGAAGACAGCAAGAGAGGAAGAGCACGTTTGTTTGTTGGAATTAAAATTAGGTTGTCATGATTTCAGTCTGTCTGAAGTGGTGTTTATTAGTATCCATAGTAATTTATCATATGGTAAATTATAGAAATGTATAGTTTGTTTTATTTCCTTATCTTAAATTGTGTTTGTGCCTGCCAAGCTGAACAGTTCATTTTGACATTGAATGCTTTGTATTTCACACACTTTACTGATTATAATAAATAAACATATAATTACTGTATCTATGTCTCTGAAACAGAAAACTTGTTAAAATCTAGATAAACATTTGTTTTTACTGCATAGTTGGTATAACATGTAGTCCACTTATTGGATTCATCTTAATACTCAAAGCTGATACTTTAGTGATCTAAACTCACCCATTAGTGATCTGAGGGTCTCTCTCTGTTCCTTCACCTTCATCAGTCTCTGTTTCACTCTCACTTGTTGGGTCTTTCTTCTTTCTTCCATCTTCTCCAGTATCTCTCTGTTCATCTCATAATGGCTTCCTCTGTTTCCTGCCACCACCTCTTCTATCTTCTCCAGAAGATCTGTGACCTGAGTTCCATCACTCCTGTTCATATTGTTGAGGAGATGATACCTGTTTCCACATTTCTCAACAAGCCACTGGAGGTTCTTCCCTTCACTCTCAATGTGCTGCTCAATGGTTGTGTCTCCCAGATAGTCCCCATTGGTGAACAACACTAAAGTGTGACTCCAGACCAGCTCACTGAGAAGACCCAGATGTTCCTCTATGGATCTTCTTTTATCCTCAGTAAATGATTCATCCACATCTATGACCAGGAGGAGAGTGTGGGGTCCTGGAGGACACAGAGACACACTGAACATGATCTCCTGTTTAACCAGTTCAGGAGTTGCCTCAACAGAGTTATGGCTCCACCATTCTGGAGTGTCGACCACAGTGACCTGCCTCCCTGCTACTTCTCCCTGTCTCTTCACACACTGAGCAGATGTCCTCAGGTCAAACTCCTCTCTGCCCAGGATGGTGTTTCCTGCTGAACTCTTCCCAGCTGTTCTGTACCCCAGCAGGACAATCCTCACATCTGAGAGAGGAAGTGAGTCACCTGGAAGACAGCAAGAGAGGAAGAGCACGTTTGTTTTTTCAAACTTACAACTTAGTGGTCATGATTTCAGTCTGTCTGTAGTGGGGTTTATTAGTATCCATAGTAATTTATCATTTAGTAAATTATAGAAATGTATCTGGGTTTTTCTCTTCATCATCTTAAATTCTGTTTGTTCCTGCCTCGCTGAACAGTTCATTTTGACATTGAATGCTTTGTATTTCACACACTTTACTGATTTCATGCAATAAACATATAATTACTTTATCTATGTCTCTGAAACAGAAAACTTGTTAAAATCTAGATAATAATGTTTTTTACTGCATAGTTGGTATAACATGTGGTCCACTTATTGGATTCATCTTAATACTCAAAGCTGATACTTTAGTGATCTAAACTCACCCATTAGTGATCTGAGGGTCTCTCTCTGTTCCTTCACCTTCATCAGTCTCTGTTTCACTCTCACTTGTTCGGTCTTTCTTCTTTCTTGCATCTTCTCCAGTATCTCTCTGTTCATCTCATAATGGCTTCCTCTGTTTCCTGCCACCACCTCTTCTATCTTCTCCAGAAGATCTGTGACCTGAGTTCCATCACTCCTGTTCATATTGTTGAGGAGATGATACCTGTTTCCACATTTCTCAACAAGCCACTGGAGGTTCTTCCCTTCACTCTCAATGTGCTGCTCAATGGTTGTGTCTCCCAGATAGTCCCCTTTGGTGAACAACACTAAAGTGTGACTCCAGACCAGCTCACTGAGAAGACCCAGATGTTCCTCTATAGATCTTCTTTTATTCTCAGTAAATGATTTATCCACATTTATGACCAGGAGGAGAGTGTGGGGTCCTGGAGGACACAGAGACACACTGAACATGATCTCCTGTTTAACCAGTTCAGGAGTTGCCTCAACAGAGTTATGGCTCCACCATTCTGGAGTGTCGACCACAGTGACCTGCCTCCCTGCTACTTCTCCCTGTCTCTTCACACACTGAGCAGATGTCCTCAGGTCAAACTCCTCTCTGCCCAGGATGGTGTTTCCTGCTGAACTCTTCCCAGCTGTTCTGTACCCCAGCAGGACAATCCTCACATCTGAGAGAGGAAGTGAGTCACCTGGAAGACAGCAAGAGAGGAAGAGCACGTTTGTTTTTCAAACTTAAAACTAGGTTGTCATGATTTCAGTCTGTCTGAAGTGGTGTTTATTAGTATCCATAGTAATTTATCATATGGTAAATTATAGAAATGTATACTTTGTTTTATTTCCTTATCTTAAATTGTGTTTGTGCCTGCCTAGCTGAACAGTTCATTTTGACATTGAATGCTTTGTATTTCACACACTTTACTGATTTCATGCAATAAACATATAATTACTTTATCTATGTCTCTGAAACAGAAAACTTGTTAAAATCTAGATAATAATGTTTTTTACTGCATAGTTGGTATAACATGTGGTCCACTTATTGGATTCATCTTAATACTCAAAGCTGATACTTTAGTGATCTAAACTCACCCATTAGTGATCTGAGGGTCTCTCTCTGTTCCTTCACCTTCATCAGTCTCTGTTTCACTCTCACTTGTTCGGTCTTTCTTCTTTCTTGCATCTTCTCCAGTATCTCTCTGTTCATCTCATAATGGCTTCCTCTGTTTCCTGCCACCACCTCTTCTATCTTCTCCAGAAGATCTGTGACCTGAGTTCCATCACTCCTGTTCTCATTGTCGATAAGATGATACCTGTTTCCACATTTCTCAACAAGCCACTGGAGGTTCTTCCCTTCACTCTCAATGTGCTGCTCAATGGTTGTGTCTCCCAGATAGTCCCCATTGGTGAACAACACTATAGTGTGACTCCAGACCAGCTCACTGAGAAGACCCAGATGTTCCTCTATGGATCTTCTTTTATCCTCAGTAAATGATTCATCCACATCTATGACCAGGAGGAGAGTGTGGGGTCCTGGAGGACACAGAGACACACTGAACATGATCTCCTGTTTAACCAGTTCAGGAGTTGCCTCAACAGAGTTATGGCTCCACCATTCTGGAGTGTCGACCACAGTGACCTGCCTCCCTGCTACTTCTCCCTGTCTCTTCACACACTGAGCAGATGTCCTCAGGTCAAACTCCTCTCTGCCCAGGATGGTGTTTCCTGCTGAACTCTTCCCAGCTGTTCTGTACCCCAGCAGGACAATCCTCACATCTGGGAGATGAAGTGAGTCACCTGGAAGACAGCAAGAGAGGAAGAGCACGTTTGTTTTTTCAAACTTACAACTTAGTGGTCATGATTTCAGTCTGTCTGAAGTGGGGTTTATTAGTATCCATAGTAATTTATCATTTAGTAAATTATAGAAATGTATCTGGGTTTTTCTCTTCATCATCTTAAATTCTGTTTGTTCCTGCCTCGCTGAACAGTTCATTTTGACATTGAATGCTTTGTATTTCACACACTTTACTGATTTCATGCAATAAACATATAATTACTTTATCTATGTCTCTGAAACAGAAAACTTGTTAAAATCTAGATAATAATGTTTTTTACTGCATAGTTGGTATAACATGTGGTCCACTTATTGGATTCATCTTAATACTCAAAGCTGATACTTTAGTGATCTAAACTCACCCATTAGTGATCTGAGGGTCTCTCTCTGTTCCTTCACCTTCATCAGTCTCTGTTTCACTCTCACTTGTTCGGTCTTTCTTCTTTCTTGCATCTTCTCCAGTATCTCTCTGTTCATCTCATAATGGCTTCCTCTGTTTCCTGCCACCACCTCTTCTATCTTCTCCAGAAGATCTGTGACCTGAGTTCCATCACTCCTGTTCACGTTGTTGAGGAGATGATACCTGTTTCCACATTTCTCAACAAGCCACTGGAGGTTCTTCCCTTCACTCTCAATGTGCTGCTCAATGGTTGTGTCTCCCAGATAGTCCCCTTTGGTGAACAACACTAAAGTGTGACTCCAGACCAGCTCACTGAGAAGACCCAGGTGTTCCTCTATGGATCTTCTTTTATCCTCAGTAAATGATTTATCCACATTTATGACCAGGAGGAGAGTGTGGGGTCCTGGAGGACACAGAGACACACTGAACATGATCTCCTGTTTAACCAGTTCAGGAGTTGCCTCAATAGATTGGAACCCACACCATTCTGGAGTGTCGACCACAGTGACCTGCCTCCCGGCTACTTCTCCCTGTCTCTTCACACACTGAGCAGATGTCCTCAGGTCAAACTCCTCTCTGCCCAGGATGGTGTTTCCTGCTGAACTCTTCCCAGCTGTTCTGTACCCCAGCAGGACAATCCTCACATCTGAGAGAGGAAATGAGTCACCTGGAAGACAGCAAGAGAGGAAGAGCACGTTTGTTTGTCGAACTTAAAATTAGGTTGTCATGATTTCAGTCTGTCTTAAGTGATGTTTATTAGTATCCATAGTAATTTATCATATAGTAAATTAATAAAAAAGTTTTGTTTCTTTGTTTTATCTCCTTTCTAAGAGATGAACTGTGTCATCTGGGTGAGACAGAGGAAAGAGAGGAAAAAGTGTTTTACAATGGATTTGACACAAAACAATGAATGGAGGTTGAAGTGCACACTGTCATTGGACAGTTGGCTGATCAGCTGTTCCCTGGTCAGGTATGTTGTGCACTGCATCTGTTTACAAACTTTCTATATTTCGATAGAATAATACTTTTACATTTATACACTATTTAAGTAAGGATCTGGCGGGTTTAACAAAGCGTAGTGTTTCCATTCTGGTGTATTATATCTTTACAGTATAGGAGCCCATTTTACTTTATGTCTCACATTCATGTTGTATATTGTCTGTTATTATTGAGAATATTGATGTTAGGTTACCTGAATGTGTGTTTGATCCCCTGACAGACATTATCGTCTCTATTCTACAGCCTTTTCTCTCCTCTCTGGTTTATATCAGATTCACAGCCTTCTCTCTTCTCTCCTCATCAGATTGTCCAGGCTCATATCGTTCGTCTTCTTTATATCAAATTCTTCAGCCTTTTCTCTTTTCTCTTCAGCCTTTTCTCTCAGCTCTTATCAGATTACCCAGCCTCTTTTCTCTTCAGCCTCGTGTCTCCACTCTCATCTCTTCAGTCTCCAGCCTCACCTCTCTTCGGTAATACTCCTTATCTTGCAGAGTTCTGTATAAAAGCAGCAAATGAAAGAAAACGTAATGTCTTATTTGACAGTTCTGAGATCCAACCATAAGATTCTATGAAAAGGGAAAGAGTGTGTAATAAAGTGAGTGTTATAGTTAATGTTAATCAAACCCATATTTAGACTGTGTTTTATATAGGCTTACATCTGAGTTCACTTGGACTTCTAGTTAGCTGACTAGCAGTTTAACTATCAGTGTACATACCACACTATTTTACTGAAAAGCCCCCAAAAAATGAAGCAAACAGCAGATGAACCTCCATGCTGGCAGCTAGATAAAACTGTAATGAGGAAAGATTATTAGTCAGCTGTCAGCATAACAGGTAGCAACGGAAAGTACAAAGTACAGTACCTGACATTCTACACACATGAATCTGACAAATCCTGTCAATAAACATCAAATACAAAACTGATAAAACAGCAGTTGACCTATAGCACACAAAGCCTTCTCTCTCCAGCCAAGGATCTAGTAGAAATATTGATCAACAGAAATGTGTAAAGTTACATAACAATCATAGTGAGAATTATCTGTACATGTGATTTTAATAAGAACTATCATGGTGTAAATTCAGAATCAGGTTTATTGCCAAGTTTGTTTACACAGGAAGGAATTTGTTCTGACCCAGAGGACAGACATTTTAAACGTACATGAACAGTGCAAATAGAGCAAAAAACACACAACACAAATAGTTTGACAGGAGACCATGCCTAGCTTAAGAAATGGATACATATAGGATGTGTCATATATCCGAGCAGTGCAAAGGAGCAATGTCTAGATGTTAGAGCAGATTGCAAAATGTGCAAAGAGCAGAAAGTAGAGCAATATGTAATTGTATATACAGTTGTTCAAATAAGTCCAGTAATAGTTCAGAATGTCCACCAATGTCTATCATTTCGGAGCTGAGTGTGTCCAGGGGGGTTATGTGGGGGGGTACGGGCAGACTAGTGCTAGAGACATGTTCCTTAGACTCACAGCCGTGGGGAAGAAGCTGCTCTTGAGACGGGAGGTTTTGGTTCTAATAGCAGTCTATGTTGTGCTTTCATTGTGAGAGAGGTGACGTTCAGCTCCCACTTTAGGTCCTGGGCGATTGTGTTGCACAGGAGGCAAAAGGACTCCACTAAGTTGACAGGTGACAATGACTCTGCTTTGGGTCAAAAGGAGGATTAAACAGATGGGACTTTCTATACTGGAGAGGAACATAAACAGACTTTTCGCGAGTCAAACCCAACGAAGGCAGCTGGTCCTGATAGAGTCTCTGCCTCCACCCTCAAGCACTGTGCCGATCAGCTGTCTGCTTTGTTCACGGACATTTTCAATAAATCATTGCAGTCATTCAGCGTCCCAGCCTGCTTTAAATCCTTCCACCATCATCCCAGTCTATATTGCAGTTTGCCTACAGAGCCAACAGGTCTGTGGACGACACAATCAACATGGCTCTCCACTTCATCCAGAATCTTGCCAGAATCCTGTTTGTGGACTTCAGTTCTGCATTCAACATCATAATCCCAGCCCTACTACAGGAAAAGCTCTTTACCGTGGGAGTGCCCGGGTCCACTTGTATATGGATCACAGACTCTGCAGGAAATGGACTATTTAAATCCCTTCCCTCTGGCAGATGGCTGAGGTCTATCAAGACCAAAACCTCTCGCCAGAAGAACAGCTTCTTCCCCTCAGCAGTTGGTCTATGTATTTTCCCTAGTACTAGACGGTTTTGCTCTGTTTTCACTGTTCATATACATTTTAAAATGTGTGTTTTTAATGTTGAAGCTAGGGGTCAAGTAAACTAGGGGGTCAAGTAAAAATGTGAAAATGCAATTGTGACCCAAAAAATAAAAAATAGCAGTAACCTACTTTGGGGAATCCAGGTATTAGTTATTTAGTAGGCACATATCATTACTGTTCTGTAAACCTTTCTGTCTATGATGCTGGTTCAATTCCAATGGTGCCCCAATACAAAATAAATGATACACTCACCGCTGCATGTCCCTCTGGATAAGAATGGACCAGTAACTAAACATACTGAAAGACTAGTTTACACAGAATCTTCATGGATAGACTTTGACCCTTTGCGTTGGGTGTGGCTGAGGATTAGTTATTTATTGGACAGAGGCCATTTTCTGGATCGTTAGGAAATATGACCTGTAGAAGACATGCCTCTTCAACAAGTAAAATTAAGACTCATTGTTTTCTCTGTGGAGTAACCTATCAGAACCTCAGAATCAGAATCTGAATTATTTTCCAAGCCTGTTTACACACACAAGGTTCTTTTTCTGACCACTAGCAGCAGCTTTAGACAAACAGAGCACAACACACAACATGAACAGTCAAGAGACCCTGCCTATTTGGCAGATGTACTGGGTAAATATACAATGTATTAGATGTATCTGAATAGTGCAAATGAGTAATGTCAAGATGTGTGAGCAGATTGCAGAATAAGAAAGAGCAATGTCCAGGTTTAAAACCTACTCATTGGTGGACGACTTATCCTTAATAGACAGTCATGTAAGGACATTACTCCATGGTAACCACAACACATACTAATGTTGACACTTAACAGTGTCGATATTATGCTTTTTACATTGATAGTATTGGTACCGAAATCACAAATTAGGCTTCAGTTTAGTCAACTAAACACATGGTGCAATTCAAATGTGTCTTCTTGTCACGAGTGGTGAGGTTTCGTTTCCACACGGACTGTATTCGGTGGCACACATTCCCCCTGTTTCCGTTTCTGTCACAGCTTTTAGCACTTTTGTCATTAGTTATGTGTGCTTGACTATGGTCAAGGACACATATTGTAATCTCACATATATATTATTATGTGTGCTTGACTATGGTCAAGGACACATATTGTAATCTCACATATATTTATGTGTGCTTGACTATGGTCAAGGACACATATTGTAATCTCACATATATATTATTATGTGTGCTTGACTATGGTCAAGGACACATATTGTAATCTCACATATATATTATTATGTGTGCTTGACTATGGTCAAGGACACATATTGTAATCTCACATATATATTATTATTATTATTATGTGTGCTTGACTATGGTCAAGGACACATATTGTAATCTCACATATATATTATTATGTGTGCTTGACTATGGTCAAGGACACATATTGTAATCTCATTATGTGTGCTTGACTATGGTCAAGGACACATATTGTAATCTCACATATATATTATTATTATGTGTGCTTGACTATGGTCAAGGACACATATTGTAATCTCACATATATATTATTATTATTATTATATCAAATTTTGACCACCCCTACTCCTCCCACAGTTTTTGCAGTAGATAGACAAAAAATTGTCAAAATGTGCGTCCCGAAACCTATTTAGTTGCTATTGTTTTGTAGAAAGTTTCGTTATGTAGTTTACGAAATATTAACGAAATTGTCGCTAATTAATCCTCATTGAAATACATTGACGGAATCTTCAAAACTAGAGTGTGAGAGCCCATTCAGCAGAAAATGTAGAGAACATTTGTAAACTGCTACTGCTGCCTGAGTTTCAACCCTTTACACACAAATGGCATATCAAAACGTTCATCTATTTGTACTGTCACTCAAAATGTTCAAATATAAGCTGTAACATATATATTTATTTCGTTATGTCCTTTTGTTTCCAACTTGCGCCTCCCCATAGACATCCATAGAAACGGTGATTTTCTCCACTCTAATTTGAAAGCGATTTTTGGTGTTTTTTTGTTCGTTTGTAAATTGTAATAGCGCCTACATTTCCGGGGTTACATATACATGTTATACATCAAAATGTCCGCCTGGTTCTTAGGATTCTCATGATATAATTGTTTAAACTGTGTGAGTAAAACTCTGGTTAGTAGAGCTAAAAGTATACGACCATGTCTGAATCTTTTGAAATGATAGACAGTGAAGCAGCATTTTCTGGTTGTTGATTGGCTAAATAGTAGGAACATTCTGGAAGGGGCGGGGGGGAAGGAGGCAGCGCGCTCTGATATCGATGAGAACAGCTGGTCCTCCTGACAAAGGCATAGTTGCCTGGTTACAGACAAAGACTCTGCCTGCAATGAACGAATGAATGAATTGGTAAGTTCTTTCTCTGGGTCTCTGTTTACATGTTAGCATGTTAGCTAGCGTTAGCGCGCTAGCTAACGTTAGCATGTTAGCTAGCGTTAGCGCGCTAGCTAGCGTTAGCATGTTAGCTAGCGTTAGCATGTTAGCTAGCGTTAGCGCGCTAGCTAGCGTTAGCTACTACTGTAGTAATGAGTAATGACTGATAGGTTTAACACATTGTATACTATGGTGCTTGCAGCAGTAGTGTGTAGTCATGAGCAATGACTGATAGGTTTAACACATTGGATACTATCTTGCATGCAGCAGCAGTGTGTATTCATGAGTATTGACTGATAGGTTTAACCCATTGCATACTATGGTGCATGTTGCAGCAGTGTGTATTCATGAGTAATGACTGATAGGTTTAACACATTTGTATACTATGGTGATTTAACACATTGTATACTATGGTGCATGTAGCAGCAGTGTGTATTCATGTGTAATGACTGATATGTTTAACACATTGTATACTATGGTGCTTACAGCAGTGTGTATTCATGAGTAATGACTGATAGGTTTAACACATTGTATACTATTGTGCATGCAGCAGCAGTGTGTATTCATGAGTAATGACTGATAGGTTTAACACATTGTATACTATTGTGCATGCAGCAGCAGTGTGTATTCATGAGTATTGACTGACAGGTTTAACACATCACATACTATGGTGCTTGCAGCAGTAGTGTGTATTCATGAGTAATGACTGATAGGTTTAACACATTGCATACTATGGCGCAGCAGCAGCAGTGTCACCTCAGTCTGGCAGTTGATATCAGTACACAGTCGACTACGGGTGGCCGCAAGCACACATCATCACAATTTCTGCAGAAATTGTACGCTATCTAGTTATTATTATTATTATTATATCAAATTTTGACCACCCCTACTCCTCCCACAGTTTTTGCAGTAGATAGACAAAAAATTGTCAAAATGTGCGTCCCGAAACCTATTTAGTTGCTATTGTTTTGTAGAAAGTTTCGTTATGTAGTTTACGAAATATTAACGATAATGTCGCTAATTAATCCCCATTGAAATACATTGACGGAATCTTCAAAACTAGAGTGTGAGAGCCCATTCAGCAGAAAATGTAGAGAACATTTGTAAACTGCTACTGCTGCCTGAGTTTCAACCCTTTACACACAAATGGCATATCAAAACGTTAATCTATTTGTGCTGTCACTCAAAATGTTCAAATATAAGCTGTAACATATATATTTATTTCGTTATGTCCTTTTGTTTCCAACTTGCGCCTCCCCATAGACATCCATAGAAACGGTGATTTTCTCCACTCTAATTTGAAAGCGATTTTTGGTGTTTTTTTGTTCGTTTGTAAATTATGATAGCACCTACATTTCTGGGGTTACAGATACATGTTATACATCAAAATGTCCGCCTGGGTCTTAGGATTCTCATGGTGTAATTGTTTAAACTGTGTGATTAAAACTCTGGTTAGTAGAGCTAAAAGTATACGACCATGTCTGAATCCTATTCGTTTGACACAGACACTAAACAGGAGGAACATTCTGGAAGGGGCGGGGGGGAGGAGGCAGCGCGCTCTGATATCGATGAGAACAGGTGTTCCTCCTGACAAAGGCATGGCTGCCAGGCAACAGCCACAGACACTGCAATCAACAGCCACAGACATATCCTGCAGCAAAGAAAGAATGACTTAACGAATGAATGGGTAAGTTCTTTCTCTGGGTCTCTGTTTACACGTTAGCATGTTAGCTAGCGTTAGCGCGCTAGCTATCGTTAGCATGTTAGCTAGCGTTAGCTACTACTGTAAGTTTATGCATACATTCAGACAGCCTGCAGCAATGAATGGATGGGTAACTTCTTTCTCTGGGTCTCTGTTTACACGTTAGCATGTTAGCTAGCGTTAGCGCGCTAGCTAGCGTTAGCATGTTAGCTAGCGTTAGCCTGCTAGCTAGCGTTAGCTACTACTGTAGTAATGAGTAATGACTGATAGGTTTAACACATTCCATACTATCTTGCATGCAGCAGCAGTGTGTATTCCTGAGTATTGACTGATAGGTTTAACCCATTGCATACTATGGTGCATGTTGCAGCAGTGTGTATTCATGAGTATTGACTGATAGGTTTAACCCATTGTAAACTATGGTGCATGTAGCAGCAGTGTCACCTCAGTTTGGCAGTTGACATCAGTCGACTACGGGTGGCCGCAAGCACACATCATCACAATTTCAGCAGAAATTGTACGCTATCTAGTTATTATTATTATTATTATATCAAATTTTGACCACCCCTACTCCTCCCACAGTTTTTGCAGTAGATAGACAAAAAATTGTCAAAATGTGCGTCCCGAAACCTATTTAGTTGCTATTGTTTTGTAGAAAGTTTCGTTATGTAGTTTACGAAATATTAACGAAATTGTCGCTAATTAATCCTCATTGAAATACATTGACGGAATCTTCAAAACTAGAGTGTGAGAGCCCATTCAGCAGAAAATGTAGAGAACATTTGTAAACTGCTACTGCTGCCTGAGTTTCAACCCTTTACACACAAATGGCATATCAAAACGTTCATCTATTTGTGCTGTCACTCAAAATGTTCAAATATAAGCTGTAACATATATATTTATTTCGTTATGTCCTTTTGTTTCCAACTTGCGCCTCCCCATAGACATCCATAGAAACGGTGATTTTCTCCACTCTAATTTGAAAGCGATTTTTGGTGTTTTTTTGTTCGTTTGTAAATTGTGATAGCGCCTACATTTCTGGGGTTACAGATACATGTTATACATCAAAATGTCCGCCTGGTTCTTAGGATTCTCATGATGTAATTGTTTAAACTGTGTGAGTAAAACTCTGGTTAGTAGAGCTAAAAGTATACGACCATGTCTGAATCTTTTGAAATGATAGACAGAGAAGTTGCATTTTCTGTTTGTTGATTGGCTAAATAGTAGGAACATTCTGGAAGGGGCGGGGGGGAGGAGGCAGCGCGCTCTGATATCGATGAGGACAGGTGTTCCTCCTGACAAAGGCATGGCTGCCAGGCAACAGCCACAGACACTGCAATCAACAGCCACAGACATATCCTGCAGCATGAATGAATGAATGGGTAAGTTCTTTCTCTGGGTCTCTGTTTACACGTTAGCATGTTAGCTAACGTTAGCATGTTAGCTAGCGTTAGCGCGCTAGCTAGCGTTAGCTACAGCTGCAGCATGAATGAATTGGTAAGTTCTTTCTCTGGGTCTCTGTTTACACGTTAGCATGTTACCTAGCGTTAGCGCGCTAGCTAGCGTTAGCAGTTTATAATGCTGTTTCATATGCTACTATGGTGCATGCAGCAGTAGTGTGTATTCATGAGTAATGACTGATATGTTTAACACATTGTATACTATGGTGCATGTAGCAGCAGTGTGTATTCATGATTAATGACTGATAGGTTTAACACATTGCATACTATTGTGCATGCAGCAGCAGTGTGTATTCATGAGTATTGACTGATAGGTTTAACCCATTGCATACTATGGTGCATGTAGCAGTAGTGTGTATTCATGAGTAATGACTGATAGGTTTAACACATTGCATACTATGGTGCTTGCAGCAGTAGTGTGTATTCATGAGTAATGACTGATAGGTTTAACACATTGTATACTATGGTGCATGTAGCAGCAGTGTGTATTCATGAGTAATGCCTGATAGGTTTTTATACATTGTATACTTGACAGGGAGGTATGAACCAGTCAATAAAAATAAGTACATATTAACTGAGAAGATTTAAACATGTGCTAAACTCCTGTCCATTGTACTGTCTTCTCTTTTTCACAGAGGTCACGGTGATAGGATAGGATGGAAAGGCCCAGGAAAAACATTTGAAGCCGGTGTGAAGCAAACCTTGCCCCCCCCACCAATGAACTATTACTGGTAATTTAATGTAAACTGTTGAGGGTTTCCCTTCTTTAAAGAAGGCTACCTGATGAGTCCATGTTTATTCTATAACAAATCAAAAGTCACTGCGTCAGGGCTGGCAGGAAAGTGATATGAGACAGGGGGCCTGTATGGTAACTTCCTGTTGAGCTTGACTGCCAGGTTAATACTAACTGTACGTTTATACAATACTAAAGCATGTGAATTGTTGCTGCTTGCTCTCCCTCCCTTTAGGCATCCCCCCATTGCATACTATGGTGCTTGCAGCAGTAGTGTGTATTCATGAGTAATGACTGATAGGTTTAACACATTGCATACTATGGCGCAGCAGCAGCAGTGTCACCTCAGTTTGGCAGTTGATATCAGTACACAGTCGACTACGGGTGGCCGCAAGCACACATCATCACAATTTCTGCAGAAATTGTACGCTATCTAGTTGTTAATTATTTCATTACCACAGTTTAGTGTTTTTCGCCGTTTACGGTTTGTTTTACTTTGAGTGTTTAAATAAACCTTGTTAAACGGATACCTGGCTCTGCAAATGGCTTTCACCACACTACGCCTGTCTATTCATGACACTTCTGCTTTTAACTCTTATCCAAAGACAACTTGTTTGGTTTTTCAGCCCATGAAGCCTCTATGGAGATTTTAGAAAATGAAGAAAAACCATTATCACATGAAATACAGAAGAAAGACCATTATCACATGAAAGAACTGAATCATCTTTCCTATCTTATCCAATCAGGGACGAGCAAAATGATGATGCTGCAATAACACTAGCTCTACCCTACTCTCCTATTTTATTGTGCTGTAGTTGTCAGGAACTAAGGTGACACATTTTTTGTTGTGTCTTCTGTGTTCTGTTTTCACTAAGGAGGACCATCGCTGTACCTACTGAGTCCTTAGAACAGGTAGCTGACCCTTTCTAAGGCCTTCCAGGTTGTGTTGCAGGTCAAGTAGCTGACAATACCTGATGGTTCCGGCTTCCACTTTACTTACCCTCACTGCTCCCTGGTCATGCATCTGATCTGGACTGTTTTACAAGACTCTCTGCATTAGAATATGCATTTAATAAACCAAGGTCACCAAATGCAGCCAGAAAAGGACTGGCCACCCATCAGAGCCTGGTTCCTCTTGGTTTTTTCCTAAAGTCGACCAATCAGGGTGTTTCTGTCTGTTTTCAGGCTGGGTGTTTGTAAGAACACTTTGTGTTAGGTAGGCTTATTTGAACAATGTTAAAGACTTCAATAGCAGTGTTGTGGAAACATCTTTGTTAGGAAGTTTTGAATAGGAGATATGTGTGTGCGTTAATTTGCAGCCGAGAAAGTGTATTGGAGAGCAGAACGAAGTTATTGATTCACCAACGGTGACTGTCTGTCTAGGGTTAATTGTATTAAAGGTGTTAGGGACATTTGTTTATGAGAGGCCGTATAGGCCATTATTCAAACTTACCTCTCACAAACACTACTGAAATGCTCTCACATACACTAGTGAAAGTTAAACCTCTCACATTCACTACTGAAACGCTCTCACATACACTACTGAAACACACTCACATACAATAGTGAAAATTAAACCTCTCACATACACTACTGAAACGCTCTCACATACACTACTGAAAGTTAAACCTCTCACATACACTACTGAAACACTCTCACATACACTACTGAAACACTCTCACATACAATAGTGAAAATTAAACCTCTCACATGCAGTACTGAAACGCTCTCACATACACTACTGAAACACACTCACATACAATAGTGAAAATTCAACCTCTCACATACACTACTGAAATGCTCTCACATACACTACTGAAATGCTCTCACATACACTACTGAAACGCTCTCACATACACTACTGAAAGTTAAACCTCTCACATTCACTACTGAAACGCTCTCACATACACTACTGAAATACACTCACATACAATAGTGAAAATTAAACCTCTCACATACACCACTGAAATGCTCTCACATACACTAGTGAAAGTAAAACCTCTCACATACACTACTGAAACACTCTCACATACACTACTGAAACACTCTCACATACAATAGTGAAAATTAAACCTCTCACATGCAGTACTGAAATGCTCTCACATACACTACTGAAACGCTCTCACATACACTACTGAAAGTTAAACCTCTCACATTCACTACTGAAACGCTCTCACATACACTACTGAAATACACTCACATACAATAGTGAAAATTAAACCTCTCACATACACCACTGAAATGCTCTCACATACACTAGTGAAAGTTAAACCTCTCACATACACTACTGAAACACTCTCACATACACTACTGAAACACTCTCACATACAATAGTGAAAATTAAACCTCTCACATGCAGTACTGAAACACTCTCACATACACTACTGAAAGTTAAACCTCTCACATACACTACTGAAACACTCTCACATACACTACTGAAACACTCTCACATACAATAGTGAAAATTAAACCTCTCACATGCAGTACTGAAACGCTCTCACATACACTACTGAAACACACTCACATACAATAGTGAAAGTTAAACCTCTCACATACACTACTGAAACACTCTCACATACACTACTGAAACACTCTCACATACAATAGTGAATTATTCAAACTTACCTCTCACAAACACTACTGAAATGCTCTCACATACACTAGTGAAAGTTAAACCTCTCACATTCACTACTGAAACGCTCTCACATACACTACTGAAACACACTCACATACAATAGTGAAAATTAAACCTCTCACATACACTACTGAAACGCTCTCACATACACTACTGAAAGTTAAACCTCTCACATACACTACTGAAACACTCTCACATACACTACTGAAACACTCTCACATACAATAGTGAAAATTAAACCTCTCACATGCAGTACTGAAACGCTCTCACATACACTACTGAAACACACTCACATACAATAGTGAAAATTCAACCTCTCACATACACTACTGAAATGCTCTCACATACACTACTGAAATGCTCTCACATACACTACTGAAACGCTCTCACATACACTACTGAAAGTTAAACCTCTCACATTCACTACTGAAACGCTCTCACATACACTACTGAAATACACTCACATACAATAGTGAAAATTAAACCTCTCACATACACCACTGAAATGCTCTCACATACACTAGTGAAAGTTAAACCTCTCACATACACTACTGAAACACTCTCACATACACTACTGAAACACTCTCACATACAATAGTGAAAATTAAACCTCTCACATGCAGTACTGAAACACTCTCACATACAATAGTGAAAATTCAACCTCTCACATACACTACTGAAATGCTCTCACATACACTACTGAAATGCTCTCACATACACTACTGAAATGCTCTCACATACACTACTGAAAGTTAAACCTCTCACATTCACTACTGAAACGCTCTCACATACACTACTGAAACACACTCACATACAATAGTGAAAATTAAACCTCTCACATACACCACTGAAATGCTCTCACATACACTAGTGAAAGTTAAACCTCTCACATACACTACTGAAACACTCTCACATACACTACTGAAACACTCTCACATACAATAGTGAAAATTAAACCTCTCACATGCAGTACTGAAACGATCTCACATACAATAGTGAAAATTCAACCTCTCACATACACTACTGAAATGCTCTCACATACACTACTGAAATGCTCTCACATACACTACTGAAATGCTCTCACATACACTACTGAACGCTCTCACATACACTAGTGAAAGTTAAACCTCTCACAAACACTACTGAAATGCTCTCACATACACTACTGAAATGCTCTCACATACACTACTGAAATGCTCTCACATACACTACTAAACGCTCTCACATACACTAGTGAAAGTTAAACCTCTCACAAACACTACTGAAACGCTCTCACATACACTACTGAAATGCTCTCACATACACTACTGAAATGCTCTCACATACACTAGTGAAAGTTAAACCTCTCACAAACACTACTGAAACGCTCTCACATACACTACTGAAATGCTCTCACATACACTACTGAAATGCTCTCACATACACTACTAAACGCTCTCACATACACTAGTGAAAGTTAAACCTCTCACAAACACTACTGAAACGCTCTCACATACACTACTGAAATGCTCTCACATACACTACTGAAATGCTCTCACATACACTAGTGAAAGTTAAACCTCTCACAAACACTACTGAAACACTCTCACATACACTACTGAAATGCTCTCACATACACTAGTGAAACACTCTCACATACACAAGTGAAAGTTAAACCTCTCACATACACTACTGAAATGCTCTCACATACACTACTGAAACGCTCTCACATACACTAGTGAAAGTTAAACCTCTCACATACACTACTAAAACACGCAGAGTAGCGCAAAATAGTGCAAAGTTTCCCAGTAGGGGTAACCAATTTGGGTCAAGTTCACTCTCAAAATGGCAAGGAAAAAATGCATATCAAAACAAAAATATCAAGATGAACACAGGACGTATTTAAGAGTGGGTGAGTTTTTATTTATACGTATTTGTTGAACGTAATGGCAAGCCATTCTCCCTTATGTCAGGCATCATTAGCGAATTTTAGAGCTTCAAATCTTCAATGCCACTTCGGGTCACTCCATGCTAACATCGACAAGGAATTTCCAAAAGAGACTGAACTTCGCAAGCACAAGTTAGTCACTTTGAAAAGTCAGGCATAAAAGCAGCTACAGTTTTTGCAAACATTTACGAAGCACTCAGAGACCATAAAACTTGCATCGTATCAACTGGCTTGGAACATTCGTTAAAAAATGCCTCAGTGACGTAGTTGAAAACTTGTCTCCTGAAAACGACAAACTGAAACGAATGGTATCAGACGTTGAACTGTCCCGCCACACTGTTGAACACAGAATATCGGACATTAACACGGCTATTGAATCACAGTTGCACTCTGACCTTCAAGCAAGTGAGTATTTTAGTGTCGCATTGGATGAGAGTTGTGGCATACAAGACAAACCTCAGTTGGGAATATTTGCATGGCCTGTGACTAATGATTATGGGCCAGTTGTTCAAAGGTAATCTGATCGGATTTTGGTTATCGGATTCGATCAAATCTTAAAAATGGATTGTTCAAAAGGGAAAGAAGGATTCTGAAATCAGATCAGATCACGGAATCAAACCCTAGTTTTAATCTGGATCAAATCTTCAGTTTCTGTTGTTCAAAACTTGTCAGTAGGAATTGGATAACTTTGATCCAAAAAAAACAGGATTATCCTAATCCAAACAGGGTAGGATTTCAAGGTGGATTCCAGGAAGAAAATGTTGTAAAACGTTAAAATTGGACAAATAATACACTTGTTTCATTTTGTGTATATACTTGTAATTATATTTTGCACTTGACTTGTGTAAACTTGTAAGAGTGATAAAGCAGATAAAGTAGACATAGGCTACACATTCATTCTGGATGTCAGCCCTGTTATAGAAGAACAACCTGGTAGAGCCAGCAGTCACAGGAGCTCAGAAAAGAGGCGCAAAGCGTCCTTTGCCGAGAAATAATGATGATGATGCCTATGAATCACTTCTTAAACAAGAAACTGATTCATAGGCAAACCAAAGCGAAACTCCATATCCGCCTCCTAAAGTTGAAGAACCCTGAACAATCTTTATTTTGTTAACCATTGGAAATTTTGCCAAATTTTTTCCAAATGTATGTGTTAATATATATTCGTTTTTATTTGTTGTGGCTCAGATGAGGGGTAATAAAAGAAAATATGAATAGAAGTGGATGTTTGTTAATTGTTATTTTTGTGTTTTGTCTCAAAATTAGAAACATTTACAGTGATCCCATGTTGGCTCTTCTACCTGTTCTTTACATGGCTGATTGCCCACATTGTGATATATGTTGTCTAATTTAGACCACTGGTAATCCGGATTTGGTTATCGAGAAAACTGTGTATCTGGATCAGGGTGATCCAGTCCAATGTTGCTTTGAAAAACCGGCATAAAAGTAATACAGATTACCTGATCCTGAATAGAAAAAATGGGATTTCCAAATCTGGATGATTTTTATCCAGATTAAATGTTTTGAACAACTGGCCCAAGGTGGTAAATATACTTCCCGATGGTTTACCAGAGTACTTGACCTTTTCTGATAAATGGAAAGGTTAAAAGGTGTAGGGTTTGTTGGTTCTCAAACCTCTCCTGGGGACCACAAGCCGTTCCATGTATTAGATGTATCCCAGAGCCAGCACACCTGAATCAACTTGTTAACTAATTATCAAGGCCGTGGCTGTTTGATTCAGGTGAGCTAGATCAGTGCCACAACAACATTGTGAGACGGCTGGAGGTCCCCAGGAGAGGTTTGGGAACCACTGTGTTAGACCACTGGATATCGCTTGGCCACCTCCCCAGAGTGTTACTGTGTGGCCTAAGATGGTCCTGCAATCTAGGTTGCTTCCTCTAGTGCACATGTACTGCTGAAGCATAGGTTCGAATATGCCCCATTGCTCTTTTATCAGAAAATATCTTTGAGCAGTTTTATGTAAAAAAGGCATAATGGTGGCGTTACTGCAAACTACCAAGAAGTAAATTATGTACATAAGGGGGCTGTGGCCAAATATATACCGAGTACATTTTGTAACCACTTAAGTGACATTTCCTGCATTATAGAGCCTGGAAATAAATAAAGTAGAAACAGTAAGTGATTAAGCTTTTCAACATAACTAATACTCTACATATTTCAGCAAGTACATGCCATGGTTCCATTATTTAGGGCGAACTGGGTAATAGCTTTAGTTTGTGATATAATATGCTATATAGAAGGTTCACCGTGTTGCTTATACATCCGCAAAGGAAACTTAAAACCGCACTAACCAGCAAAAACGCTGCAGACACGATAGACTAATTTCACTTAATTTGGAGCAAGTGGGGGGCTGGTGACGTCATCGACCATCGTTAAAATGTATAATAGAAAAAATACAGCAACAGTACAAACCCAAATTTTAACTGCAGAAACCAGCACAACTGAAGCACGAACGATCGACACTATTTTGACTTGTGGGGGGCTGAGTGACCCCTGAATGACCTATAAAGTATTATTTAATATAAAATATAACTTAAGCAGCACAAACAAAAAATGTTCAGCACAAACCAGCACGAACAATTGAGAATAATTTCCCGACGTTTTGCTTTGGGTGGGGGACCAACTTCACGCAGGTCAGTTTAGCACGTAATAAACCCTCACACGCCCGTAAATGTGTGTAAACCCAATCAACACTATCCTTACAGTGGACAATTCCAAATAAGCCTAAATTGCAACTTAGTCAGGAGAAAGTTAACCCTGACTGTTTTTGATACTTGATTGTTTTTCAACTCACCAAGTTAGAAAGTTCTCTGTCAACAGGAAATCATAAACAACTGCGTTGCTCCATTCTGGTCTTGAAAGTCCAGCCACAAACTTTACTTTCACTTTTGCTTAGCCGATGAAACTAGACCCGGATATATTTATAAAAAAGTAACTATGAGAGTCAAAACATATAAGATAAGTGACTTCAAAGAAGTAAACAAAATAATTATAATGGCCTAAACGTTTAGCTGAACATTAATCATTCAGCCATTACAATCAAGCGAAACAAGTGGTTGTATTTAGTTCTATCTATCATTAGATTAAGGATAAGGAAATACAGAAAAAAATGTGTACAGAAATAAATAAATACAGATATAAAAGTATTAATAAATGTAAATATTTGTTACATTTCTTTGTAAATATATGATCAAATGTTGATTTATTTCCATTTTCACATATTTCTGTATGTGTTTATTTTTGTATTAATCTATTTCCATCATCATTTCTTTCTGTATAAATTTATTTCCATATGTATTTATGTCTGTATTTCCTTGTCCTTAAACTAATGAGGAGGCTACTTAGAAAGACGGCTGATCGGCAGGATGAAATAGAGCACTGTAAATTTGAAGCATAATCTGAATCTTTACATTAGGTTGTTGATTGGCATATTCTTTAACATAATGTGAATTGAACTTATTGCGCACACAGCATCCACATATTCATATCCATTTAGATAGCTATAGCACCAACAGGTGTGTTAGACAATTCAATATAACTTCTGTAGATAAACACAGCTCTAATCACTGTTTTTATTGAATGTTGTAACATTAGCCAGGTAGGTGGCAGGGAAACTTCCCTAGCAGGTCACAAAGACATTTCCCTAAATGGCCGGATATCGGTGAAATGGTGCAGTCAAGTTTAATACTTTGAACCATTGCCAGATATCCCAACTCTTTCGGAAGTAACGGGAGTCTCCCACGTTTTACAGTTTTTCTCGATTGTTAACACACATTTTCTGAATGCATGCCTCATATTCTCAGAACTCTACACACATTTCCTAAAAACACACACACAATGGGCAAAACTCTTCAATGCTCCTGCAAAATTAAACTTTGCATTCAAAATAATGTTATTTCCTTTCAAAAGGGTATTTTGTTTTCAAATGACACACACAAACCGTCATTTGAACAAACATTTATAAGAACCAGTTGAACACTGATGTGCTCAATGTAAAACACTGAAAACACTTCTCTATTCATCATAATGACTTAGGCCTTTTTTGGTTCAGTGTTACACTTACTACAGACAGTACATAAGTGTGTTGTAAAATATTTGAGAATAATGTTCTTATACTCAGAAAACACAAATACACGGTAACAAATACATGTTATTTTTCCCACAAAAACAATGTACACCGTGTACATCCCATTCCAAACCAACACAAAGTTGCACATACAGTGGTCTACATACAAAACAACAGAAGAAGTTACTGTATACAGTTACATAATTTATAAAATAATACCATAATAAAAAAAACCTATGCTGCATCCTCAGATTATTTCTGCCCAAGACAGGGTCCAGTGTTGATAAGCTTACCCTATCAATGTTTTGAAACATCTCATTGTTTTCTAGTATTTTTCTATGTATTTTCCGTAATGTTATGGCATTATTTCCAAAGACCATGTTGATTATTTCAGTTTCCTGTTCAGGAGACAGAAGACGTTCTCGACCACCTTGTGTGGGTAATCTTTCAGTTCTGCCAAACAAATAGTAAAATACTGTAAATACAAAGTAGGAATACATTTCCCAAATACTTGAAACATGCTTCATTTTTACAGTCCTACAGAACAGTCCACAGGCAATACTGAGCTACAGTACTCACTGAGTACTGTATTGATATGTAGGACTGCAATTTTCTAGTGAGAGTATTTCTTACCTATTCTCATTTCGGAAAGTCCGGATGATGGATGCTACAGTGTACCTGCTCAAATGTGGCTGTACTCTTTGCCCAGCTTCCCTCATTGTTAGACCATGGTTGACCACATGATCAACCAAAGTGGCTCGGATCTCATCAGAGATTAGGGCCCTTGGCCTTCCCCTTCCTCGTCCTCCTCCTCTTACTCTCACTCCTCTGGCTCTGCCTCTGTTTCCAATGTTGGCATCCATTGCTCCAAAACAGTAGAGCTCACCTGTTGCCCTTGTATGCTAAAGCTCTGATTGCTAATTGTAAAGATGTGTGATGGGTGTTTGCCCATGTGATGAGTCAGTGTTCATATTTGAATGTCAGTGTGTTCCTTGTGAAAACAAGAGATTTTCTTCATGAAAATTGTGCCAAATGCAGAGAATTGTGTGTAGTGTTTTGAAAAAAGTATGTTGTAGAACTGGAATTTGAGTGTAAAGCAGGAATTGTGCTTGTAGTTTAGCAGAATTGGTTCAGTGGGTTGGGGCATGAGTTACATGTTGTGGTCATTGTGTCTCAAGTACCAGTATTTGTGTGTAAACAATTGAGAAAAACTGTAACTGTGGTACCTGACGCTTGCTTGCAAATTATACACAATATCCCGGAAACGTTTTCTAAAGCGAGCGAGAGTTACATTGTAATTTCCTATGGTGAAACCGAGAGGGCGTATAACAGACGTGGAGTGACACAACGCGTGTCCTGATCACGGCCGGATTAACAATTTTTTATGCCCAGGGCAACAAGACTCAAGGGCCCCCCAACCCCGCCCCAAAGCAACAATGACAAAGTCCCTATCATCAGCATGTCCCTAAACTTCAGATCACGTTACAGTTTTTTCCAAATGCTAAAACACAATTTTGGAAACTAGGCTCGTTTTATCAAAATACTTAACACAAATCACAAAACCACACACCAAAACTGCAAAATACCTCATATATCCTGTAAAATGAAGCACTGCAATCAAAACTACATATAACATTATCAAAATCAAACTTTTGCACCAACTCACACACACTTCATTCATATTACCAGATTTGTGTCTAACCAACTACACATTGTTGGGCGTAATGAAAAACACGCTCATCTTTATATGCTTTGCCATAATACTGAAAGTGTTCAACTTGTAGAAAATTCTTCAAATACACACATGCTGTTGAAACATTCCTTTTTATTTTTCACCAAACAAGTCAGTGCAACATATGCACAGCAGATATATTTGCACTGGAGTGAACAAAAATATGCTCACAAAAAACAGTGAACTGAAAAAATTGCAGCCAAAATATACTGTACAAATATATAGAACAAAAAGTAATAATTAGGGAGCATCTTGCCTCTGGGTCTGGCCACAATGCCTCGTTCACATCACAGGCAATATCTTCCCTTGCCAGACATCGAGGGAAGAAACGCCTTGAGTGCCTTATCTATCCCTGAATCGCACCCACATCCATGTCATCACATGCCTCTTCCATAGCCTGCACAAGAGGCATGCGCACAAAGGGCTGCCGGTCGTATACCTTCCACCGGCATGCCGAAAATAACTCTTCTATGGGGTTCAGAAATGGTGAGTATGGTGGGAGGTATTGCACGAGAAATGGTGGGAGGTATAGCAAACCGGTTTTGGACTACAACGTACCGGTTTCTTTGATGGTCTGCATCATTCATACGCTCTGGTGGTATGAGAATGTTGTGGAGTCTGTCCAGAAATGTCAGAATATGGGCTGTGTTGTTTGGTCCAAGTTTGGCATGACGGTGGAGGACACCATGCGTATTGGAGATGGCAGCGCACATTGTGATGTTCCCACCACGTTGACCAGGAACATCTATATGAATGAATTACCTCTCATTCTATTTTATTGTGCTTACTTCCTGATTGAAGTGGTAACAATTTACCATTGAGGTGTTTGGCCATGTAACACATGTATTGGCCAATTAGATCATGTAGTGTCATTTTGAATGGCAGTGTTTTGAAATGGCAAACATGTGACTTTATGTCAGATTGTTGTGTCTTATGCAGAGAACCGTGTTCAGTGCATTTAAAAAGTGCCATTTGGAATTGCAAATTGTGTGTAAAGCAGAAAATGTGTTTACACTTTTGGAGACTTGAGAAGAGGTTTTGCTCTCTGAGTGTCAGTTTAAATAATTGTGCTGTGCATGTCATTTTAGTGTGTTAGCAATTGGAAAAAACTGTAATGCCCTACTACTATATATTCATAAAGTCCCTATTATCAAGAGCATGTCCCTAAACTTAAGATCACGTTAATGCCCTACTACTATATATTCTTAAAGTCCCTATCATCAAGAGCATGTCCCTAAACTTACAGTTTTTTTGGATTGCTTACACACTAAAATTAAAAGTTGTACTCTATTAGCAAAACCTTACACTCAAGAAGCAAAACATCAGCCCATATTTGCACAACTATAAGCACATTGTCAACCTCACACTTGTTGCAAAACTCTACACACAGTGATTTGCAAAACACTAAAGACACTTAACATACATTACACACAAAAATCCATCATGAAGTCACTTCCTTGCAATACCAAAACACTGACTGTCAAATTACCACACCGTCCAACCAATTGGTTCAACACAGTCATCAGGTGTGTAAGCACTATGAAAAGCAGCAGGTTCATTGGTCTTCAAGCACAATGGAAAGAGTCAGAGAAAGAGTAAGACGAAGTGGAGAACGAGGAGGCCAAGGAGGAGGAGGAAGGGGAGGAAGAGGATTCTACAGAGGAGGAATCAACAGAGGAAGAGGAAGACAAGGTGCTCAAAGAGGACCGAATCTGACAAATGAGATCTGCGCAACACTGGTTGACCACGTTGTCAACCACGGCCTGACGCTGAGGGAGGCTGGACTGCGAGTACAGCCAAATCTAACCTGATATACAGTGGCCAGTGTGATGAGACCATTTCAACTGGAAAATAGGTATTGTATTGTAAAAATATCATCATATCAAAAACATCTGCACGGTTTCTGTAACTGCTTACAGTACTGTATTCTATGCACTATCAGCACTTCTGTTACCTTTTCCTGTGAAATTACTGTACTATTGTATACATTTTTTTTTCTACATAGCATTGAGGGTCAGGAACAACAAGGGGGAAGGCCTCCTTTGTTTACAGAATGCAAGGATGGATTTGTCATTCAAGACGTTTCTTTCCAAGGTGTCTTGCTAATGACAAACATTGCCTGCGATGTTGAAGAAATTCTCTGGCCAGATCCAGCTAGGCAAAGAGACAACGTCTAGGTTTTTTTGGTTTGTTTTTTACAGTAAACTCACAGTACAATATCTAAAGTGACATTTTGTTACAGTATTATGAATCTCTATGTCAACATTTTGGGCGTGTTGAGAAATAAATGAGTTTCTTCAGTCTGCAACATTGGTCTTGTGTAGTGTTTGGTGAATTTACATTATATGTGTACTTTGTTGATGGTAGCCTACTCTAATCATAGGGAAGTAGAAGTGCTAAAAGTGTTTTAGGTTTATCACAGCAGAGTGTAACTCGTGCAAACAGAGTATAGTAATGTGAAACGTGTGTGTTTCATATAGTAACAAAGTGTGTTTTTTAAACAGAAGTGTATAGTTTTTACAAGATTGTTTAATTATGCAGAGGATCGGTAGTGTTTTGCTGATCGGGTGTGTGGTTGTGCTAATTGTGTGTAGTGTTTTGAAAACACGGGCCCTGTTTTGAAATTCGTGCTTAAGCAATCCAAAAAAACTGTAAGCACGATTTTCAAAACAGGGCCCGTGTTTTCAAAACACTACACACAATTAGCAAAACCACAATAAGTCCAATGTCCAAGCAAACATTTCGCTCATATGCCGTTTATTTCCCATTTGAGCAAGCCGACGCTAGTATTGGCAGCCTCTCTTTCCCTGGTAAAACAACAACCTTGCAGTGCCTACCTGTCCTAATTGTAACCGTCATTAGATACGAAACAGGTGCTCAGTACTATCAAAGTAAAAGTCCCAACAAAATGCTCAAATTAACCAAAACATAACATCGACATTCTGTATATTAAATTAATAAAATAATCATGGAAATTATCTAAAGTGAAACTAAATAAAGTAATAAATAAGGTAATAAGTCCATTGCCTCCATACAGAACATATCATAGTCCTGTTTATGTTCAAACCAGAACAGAAAGGGTTCCATCACACTGTCTCTGTCACTGGCATCGCAGAGAAGAAGCTTTTGCGTTTCATCTCGTACATGTTTACTACGGAAGGAAGGCACCTTGAAACAATGTAATATATATGCTACACCATGCTTCAATTCAAATCTTGCAATATTTAATTTTCGATCAAAATCAGTTTAGTCCTTCAACGTGAAATCCATTTGAACTCGAAAATCAAAATCCGTTTCAACTCAAATATCAATTTAAAGACAACAAATCTATTTAAAGACGACAATTTAACGCGTTAACTATCCCAGCCCTAAAAAATAGTGATGGAGACGAGACCGCCTATGCCGAGTCCGAGTCTTTGAACGGTCGAGTCCGAGTTGAGACCGAGTCATTGAAGGAACAAGTCCGTGACGAGTCCGAGAAAGCAGAAATCGGTCTCGAGACCGAGTTTTGTCTGCAGTTCTTTACGAATACCACTGTTGACTGTCTATTTTGGGCCAACAGTAGAGTTTTCTGAGGCGTTGTTTTGTTTGAACAACCCCTTGGTGTGTTTCATGAGCAATATCAATGAGTCTCTTTTGCAATGACTCAGGCACGAGCAACCGATGAGTACCTCTGACAATACAGACGTCCACTACTGCCAGCTCATCGCGAATCAGGTAGAATGGTTGTAAGTCAGGATCGAGTGCTTTCTTTTGTGAAGGCCAGCCCTTTTGTATCTGAGCACGGAGCTTTGTGAACCCAGGGCCGTCTGGAAGTCTTGTTCAGAAACAGCACTTAGGTCAGTCAAAATAGTCGCCAAAGATTCCACATTCTCTGCGCATTCCATGTCAGTTTATGGAAGCGGGGGTCTAGAAAGGCCATCAGCGACGTAGTTCAAAGATCCTGTTCTGTATTGAACATCATAGTCAAACTCCATCAGGCGGGCCGACCATCTGGCAGTCCGCAAGCCAGCACGATTGTTACCTTTGGTAGTCAGAAGCGTTGTCAATGCTTAATGATCTGTTTTAGTAGGAATTTCCTCCCCCATAGCCACATATGCCATTTCTCTGCCGACCAGACACAGGCCAGCGCTCCCTTCTCAACAATTGAATACTTCCTCTCAGCATCCGATAGACTGGGTGAAGCAAAAGCAACTGTCTGTTCTTCTCCTGTGTTGTCCAGTTGAGTCAGAACCGCTCCAAGCCTATAGTCAGAGGCATCTGTAGAAACAATGGTTGGTTTCTGAGGGTCAAACAGCACTAAAGCATGGCTATCCACAATTATCTTTTTGACCTGGTCAAAGCTTGCTTGTGCTTCATCCGTCCATTTGAACGAACTGTTTTCCGCAGTAGGGCTCTCATTGGCTCTACAACAGTAGCATAGTTTGGCACAAACTTGCTATACCATGGACTTAGACCCAGAACTTAGCGCAGGGTTGCAGGGTCACTAGGAGCAGGAGCCTTCATTATTGCAGTAACGTCAGAGTCATCTGGCTTCAGACCTTCAGGACAGATCTTATGGCCAAGAAAACTCAGAGTAGTTTCACTGAATTGACATTTATAAAAATTTAGATTTAGTCCAGCATTGTTGATTTTCTGCAGCACAGCTCGGAGGTTGGCTTCATGTTCTGCCTCCGAGGATCCATATATGATCACGTCATCCAGGTAACATTCCACTCCCTTGATGCCACTGACTATTGTCATCATCATCTTCTGAAAAGCAGCTGGGGTGGAGCTAAGATGTCTCTGTCCCACCACTGCCGTCGCCCTCTGGTCATGGGGATACCCAATCTCAGGGCCGTTCCCTCAACTAAGCCGATAAATTTGTCTCGGAGAGATGGCCGGAGAGTGGGCGAGTTCGAGGAGTCCATGGACACAGAGTCCATATCCTCCTCTCCCCTGCTCCTCTGGTCTCGTGAGACACAAGAGAAAATAGCCGGGGTCTACAAAGGGGCCGGGGGCCTCACTCTCCGACCACACATTCTTCCTCGGAAGAGCTCTCTTCCTCCGGTTCCTCGGAGTCAGACAATAGAGGTACGACCTTGTTGAAAAATGCCCGTCTCGCTCTCCTCTTGGACATGGTCAGGAGGGTGTAGCTTGGGCACTCCGGCATGTCCAGCAGTCCATCTCTGGTGTGATCCGGTCTGAGACATGCAATGCACTTCTCGTGAGGATCCATCTCCGCCACAGGTCTGCGCAGCGGCACTCAGCCGTGATGAGAAGCTCTTGTGACGTAGCCATCATGAAGAAAAGATGACGCAGTAAGCCGTCTTGTAGTAATTGCTTGTAGTATGTTCAGTCCGAGCTGAAGAAAAAGGGAGGCTGAGTGAAGGGCACGCTCAGATATATAGGGCAAGCAGTAGTGCATTTTGATTTGTCAGTATGGCCGCTGGGCGTGGCGGGGTTAAACCACTAGGAGCGAAGCCCCTCTAGGGGGCGAAGCTCCACGACATATAACAATAAAATATTGTGGGTTTTCCACCTTAGCTTCAGGTGTCCTTGTCATGCTAACACCTCCGCAAGCTTATACTGGCACATGGTTGAAAACATATTTACCATCTTTACCAGTTGGTTTGAACAGTTTGTATGATCATCCTAATTAAAGAATGTTTCACATAACTTTTAATCCTCAACAAGACCTTGTACATGAGGCCTTGTACATGGCGTACTAAGAGCTTCTTGAATCAGTTAAGATAATCTTGAACCAGTTTTTACATCAGTGCGCCAGAAACGGTGACTTTATTATTTCATAATGTAATCTTACATAAAGGAACTTACTCAACTATTAAATTTCTAAACCGTTGTTCCATTAAAGCAACACAATATAGTAAAGCTTCATCTGATTGACTGATGTTAGGCTAAATCTGGTGGAATGTTAACGTTTCTGCGTGGCTGGCTTCATAATACTAAGTTAACATTAGATTGCAGAGTAGATAAATATGAAAATATAAATACATTGAAGAACATGGCTCATTTGTGACAATCACATAACGGTAGTAATCATAGTAAGCTAGCGAACATTGTTTCACTTACTTCTAAAACGGACATCAACTTTCCATTTCCACCTGTAAAGTTACATTGACAGTCCGCAAGAACGTTCCATTTTCAGCATCCGTTTTTATTTCCTTTCTGTTATGTTGTGACTTGGTAAATCGTAGCATTGTGGCTTTTGGAAAATCGTAGCATTGTGGCTTTTGGAAAATCTTTGACACTACTCGACCACCGTATGTATTGGCCTTTTCCACTTCTAATTGGACAATTCTTGAGATGCATATGGAAATGTCAACGCGTGTGTCTTGCCATGTTTACTAATGTAATGTAATTACAGACTACTTATTTTTCTAAATTGCGTCCTTGTTGCTGAGGGTTCTTTTGGCATGGATTCAGTTTGTGTATGATTGTGTGATGTATGTATGTTCAACAAAATAAAAGTATTTCAAATGCAAAGTTCAAATACAATAGGCCTTGTAAATTCAAAATGTTCATAAATCTAGTTGTCTACCAGAACTTCTTACTAGTCGACCGACACGTTTGTCCTTCTGCATCTACCCCCACTCATCACACCTGTCCCTCATCAATCGGTGCCCGATTTCCACCATAGGAGCATTCTGTAGTTGTCCACCGGGTGTCGTCGTTTCGTCATTTTACCATTAAGCAAGTATTTATTATAAACTGAAATTGGCCCCCCGAATCGTGCTCCCCGAATTAGGGGACAAAGTGGACAACCAAATTTTACTCCACAGCAACGCGGTTCAGGTAATTCTTAACAAAAAAAATAGCCGGAATTGCAGTAGTAGAACTCTCATATAATTATTATTCCAATCCTACTATTGCATTTCTGGTTGGATCCAAACTGCTTTTCGTTGTACTGTACTTGTACTGTTTGATGACAATAAAGTTTAATCTAATCTAATAATTGAACCACTTTACTTGTGAATGTGAAAATGGCACTTTTTCTAAAGAAATTTAAACCATTTGACAGGGTAATATAAAGACAAAGGCTGCCCTACATGATATACGTCTTGTGAATTATTATTTTATCTATTTAATAAACAGAGTGAGAACATGGTCATATCACCCATGTGGTATGGTTGGTATAAGGGTACGGTAAATGGTTGTGGTTGTTGCTGCATAAAGTTATTTAGTTCCGGGGTCACAGATATGTACACAGACAGGGTCAGATTAGTGTCTAGTGATTGTTTTCATGAATAACAAATCTCATATAAAACTTGTATATTAATTTGCCTCAAGAATCTCTTTTGTAATACTACATTTTATCTACGAGTTGAGAATGATTTAGTGAGATGACCATGCAATAAGAGGACACCAGGAACCTGATAAAGCTAGACAATGAGTTGTTACAATATCATAACGATTTCAAATGTATAGATCAACATTTTGCTATTTCTTTTCAGGGCGGAGAATAGTTATCCATGCAGGAATCGATGGATTCAGCCAGATGATTGTGTTCCTCCAAGCTTCAGCAAAACAACCGCAGCAGCACTGTGATGGAGAATTTTTGTTGAGGAGGTTGTCCAATTTGCTTATTCTTCTAGAGTGAGATGTGATCATGGTGAAAAGAACAATGCTGTTTGCCTCTTCGTGTATGTCTTTCAAGGGCCAGACCGAGGAAGTGATTTGAGAGAAAGGAGCACTCATAATCAAAGCATCAAAAGATATTGAAGAGACGTTTGGAATGGCATCTTCAATGTATAGAGGAGAGGACTGCAACAACGAAGACCCAGAGGACTACAACAATGAAGTGCACCTATGGGCTCTACACTATGTGATCTTGCCAAGAATTCAATTCCATTGTCAACCAATGGAATCACAATCAGCTCAAGACTGCACAGTACACTCTTCATATCAGATACTTGTGCAGGGATGTCTCCAACTACAGGCACAAAATCTTACGGGGTTCAAAGGGTTTTCGGTGCAAATGAGCAGCTAGTCGAGTACAGAGAAGCCAGTCGAATGGGTACAGAGAAGCCAACCTACCGCCACCTTTGGCGGTTGTCTTCACCGGCATTCTAGCTATTGTTAGAAACTGACGTTTTTCCCCCTCTATGTCGTTTTTGTAGGAGCACTACACTCTGAGACTATTAGATTACTAATCATCGCAGCTCCTAAAGAACCTCTGGGTCACCCGTGGCTTTGTCAACATGATCCTCAGTATTCGTGAAAGGACGGCAAGATCCTGTCCTAGAGTGATGAATGTATGAAGAGGTGTCTCAGTTTGCCCTGCAAGACTACTTCCGTCGAGGATTCTGTAACTGTCTCCTGTGTTTCTCTACCTACAGAGTATGCCGAGTCCAATGAGTTCTTCTCCAAGGAGAGAGCGTCTAAACTGCCTCCGCATCGCCCATGGGATTGCGCAAAAGATCTGCTGTCCGGTGCGGCGCCTCCTCGAGGACGCATATATCCACTGTCTCAACCTGAAAGAGAGGCTATGAGCCAGTACATTGATGAGGCTCTAGATCAGGGAGCGATTCGACCGTCGACATCTCCGGTGGGACAGGCCTCTGTTTATAGCAAGCTGGACTTACTCAGGAAGGGGGATGAATGGAAAACGGCGTTTATTACGCACAGAGGGCACTACGAATATTGTGTTATGCCTTTCGCTGGGTTTCAGACCTTCATGAATAATATTTTCCATGACATGATAGATCAATTCATTCTTTTGTATATTGACAATATACTTATATATTCCAATTCTCTCTCAGAACACATCTCCCATGTGAAGCAGGTTTTACGCCGTGCCCGGGAACACTCTTTATATGTCATGTTGAATTTCATGTGACTACCATCTCTTTCCTTGGGGCTGTTCTGACACCCGGCAGAGTCAAGTTGGATGGGAGCAAGGTGAGCGCCGTGCGTAATTGGCCGCTAACGAAGAAGGTGAAGGAGCTACAACGGTTCCTCGGATTCGTAAATAATTATAGACGCTTCATCTGCAACTTCAGCACCACGGCCTCCTCTTTGTCAGCCATGACCAGCCAGAAGGACCGACAGCTCGCCTGGACGAAGATGTCGACTCGAGCGTTTCGGGAACTCCAGAATCGTTTCACTTCTGTGCCCATCCTTTGTCGTGGGTCATGACGTGGGGAATCGGGAACTGCTGGAGGAGTGGAGACACTGGCTAGAGGGGGCGAGTCACCCGTTTCTGGTGCTTACAGACCACCGTAATCTGGAATACTTACATCAAGCCAAACGGTTAACCGCTCGACAGGCCTGGTGGTCGCTGTTCTTCAATCGCTTCAGGTTCACCGTGTCATACATTCCAGGTTTGAAGAATGTAAAGGCGGATTCTCTCTCATGCCAGTTCGATCGACTTGTAGGTGATTCGCAGCCAGAGAGCATCTTGCCCGCGGGATGTCAAGCCGCACCTGTTCGATGGGCAATTGACGAGGTAATTCAGGAGAGTATGCTTCTGACTCCCGCTCCTCCTGAGACACCAGGGAATAAGACTTTTGTGTCCGCTGAGATTCGACCACAGCTAATGGAGTGGTGTCACACCTCTCTCGGGTCCAGTCATCCAGGGATTTCTCGGATTACACACCTGCTCCAACAGCGGTAGTGGTGGTCGTCACTGGCGGAGGGAAAAAGGGATTATGTGCTGTCGTGTCCAATATGCGTACAATTGAAGAGTCCACGACAACTGCCCGGGGGTAAGCTTCTGCCACTTCCTACACCACAGCGCCCATGGTCCCACATCGCCATGGACTTTGTTACTGATTTACCTGATTCAGATGGCTTTACTGATCCTCGCAGTTGTGGATCGGTTCTCAAAGATCTGTCGCTTGATCCCACTGCTTCAGTTACCTAACGCCACACAGATGGCAGAAATCATGTTCCAACAGGTGTTTCGACAGTTCGGGATTCCTGAAGATATCGTTTCCGATAGAGACGACCCCCCTATACCAGCCGGTACAGAGGGTTTGGTTGTCTACGCGTGATCTGCGTCTCCGGCGAAGTTGCAGGAAACTAAAACCCTGATACTTTGGGACTTTTAAGGTACTGCAACAAATTAACCCTGTGACTTATCGTCTACAGCTGCCCCGTCACTACCGGATTGCACCCATGTTTCATGTCTCTCTGCTCAAGCCGGTTCACTTCAGCCCGATGTACCCATCAGTCACGAAGTCATCAGTTATATCACCGTTGGAACCTGACGAAGATCCAATCTACAGTGTTCGGGAGATACTAGATTCTCGGCAAAGGAGAGCAGGACTCGAGTATCTGGTGGATTGGGAAGGATATGGACCAGAGGCGAGACTGTGGGTACCAGCCAGGGATGTGGGAATGAAGGCTAGGGTTTACAAAGAATGGTGTGAAAAGTGAAAAACATCCAGTATGCGGCAGTGCTGTGGGCGAATATGCCTTGTTGATGCTAGAGGTCAGAGGAGAATGGGCCGACTGATTTAAGCTGATAGAAGAGCAACTTTGACTGGAATTTGTTACAACCGAGGTATGCAGCAAAGCATTTGTGAAACCACAACACGCACAACCTTGAGGCGGATGGGCTACAACAGCAGAAGACCCCACCGGGTACCACTCATCTCCACTACAAATAGGAAAGAGGCTACAATTTGCACGAGATCACCAAAATTGGACAGTTGAAGACTGGAAAAATGTTTCCTGGTCTGATGAGCCTCGATTTCTGTTGATACATTCAGATGGTAGAGTCAGATTTTGGCGTAAACAGAATGAGAACATGGATCCATCATGCCTTGTTACCACTGTGCAGGCTGGTGGTGGTGTAATGGTGTGGGGGATGTTTTCTTGGCACACTTTAGGCCCCTTAGTGCCAATTGGTCATCATTTAAATGCCACGGCCTACCTGAGCATTGTTTCTGACCATCCCACCATGTACCCATCCTCTGATGGCTACTTCCAGCAGGATAATGCACCATGTCACAAAGCTCGAATCATTTCAAATTGGTTTCTTGAACATGACAATGAGTTCACTGTACTGAAATGGCCCCCACAGTCACCAGATCTCAACCTAATAGAGCATCTTTGGGATGTGGTGGAACGGGAGCTTCGTGCCCTGGATGTGCATCCCAAAAATCTCCATCAACTGCAAGATGCTATCCTATCAATATGGGCCAACATTTCTAAAGAATGGTTTCAGCACTTTGTTGAATCAATGGCACGTAGAATTTAGGCAGTTCAGAAGGCGAAAGGGGGTCAAACTCAATATTAGTATGGTGTTCCTAATAATCCTTTAGGTGAGTGTATATTGTGTACCGCGATAGGAACTAAACTAAGAGTATTCCTGACAGCTATACCGTTCCCTCCCTGTCACATAATTGTCTTGTCCTGTTATTGCGCACACCGGGTGTCCATTTCCCTGATTAATAGATTATATAAATTCCCTATGTGTGGGCGTGTCTTTGAGTGGAGTTGTTATATGTAACTTGTGCTGTTGTGTGAGCTGTTGAAAATCAATGCATGCGCTACCACCAGCGGCGGATACAGAACGTAAATAATGACTGGGCCTGGGAATGTTTGGATGGGCATCAGTTTTTAAGATTACATATAGGCTATGCAACGGATTTAGGACACAACACTAAATACGACTCCCAGAGATTCCTTTGGAACCTTTACTGAGTCTGTAATAACACATGTGACAGGGACTGCATCCGTTCACACCCACTCCTCAAACTACTGTATCTTTCAGTCCCGCCAGAAAACGCGATTATGCGATCGCTGAATTCAATGCATTATCAGCCAAAGTCCGCATATTTATGCGGGGTCGCATTTTTTTAAATACTGTGAAATCTCGCGGCATGAATTGCTGATTTCCGTGCGAAATATGCAGGGCTTGCATGATTTCGTTGCAAAAAAGTCACATATCTAAGCAGAAAGTTAGAAAATGTTGCGTTTACTTTACACAAGAGCAGCCACCCCCCTGTTCCTGACATGAGAACGTTATGAAGTGACGTAATTTCGCGTCGAGAACGTCATCGAAAAGCTGCAAACTCCGCGAATAAGCCATGATGAAGCCCGCAAATAAATCTCATTTACCAACAAACATAAACGCAAAAGACCGCGCAAAGCAGTTTCCCGGTGTGTTACATGACAGTGGGGGCAAATACATGTGTTTAGTTTAAAATAAAACAAGATGAAAACTTAAATATTCTCAGCACTTTCTGTGATGTAGTATGCTTGCTTATAGGAAGTAATAAGAAATGACTCTTTACATTAAGGTAGTAGCCATAGTGAGAACAGGGTGTTGGGGAATCACTTTTTTTATCTTTTTCATCAAACCGCAGTTTTTGCAAGTTCCCGCAATTTTATTGCATACAATTGCATAAATATCCCGCATATTCCATCGCATTTTATAAGAAAACGTGTCGCATAATCAAGGATTCTTGCCCGCAACAATCACAAAAAAAAAAATTCGGGAAGGACTGAATCTTTCAGATGACTAATGCATAACAGAAAATAACAATGACAACTAACATATATTAGTTGAAATAATCTACACTCAAACTGAACATTACAATCAAGAATGAATGTATTTGTTTTCAATGCAACATTTCAGACAAAAGCAATCCTAGCAGGACAGCATAAAAAACACCTGTTCTTACCGGAGCTACTACACAAGGAGGAGTCTCCTGGCTTTTGAGTTGAACACATTGATAATGTCATCATAATCCGAACTGTCAATAAGTTCTTGTTCAAAAGACAAAAGTGTTAAATTGTAGGCGTCCAGTCAGCATGGATGATCTCAGGCGCGTTTGAATCCTATTTGTTGTGGAGAAAGTCTCTCAACGCTGCAGGACGTTGAAGGCAGTGTTATGATCGCCCTCAAAACACTATTTATGTTGGGAAATATTTCGGCAGCTATCCAGTACTTCCCTTAATGTGGGAAAGTCAGTCTGAGCATTTTAACAAAGTCACCATCCGAATAATCTCGAAATGTCACATATGTAGCTTTCAGTGTTTCAATCAGTCATATGCAGTTTGTCACACAGCCAGCTAATGGTGCAACTTTGATGGCGCCAACATGATGTTGCTTAAAAGCTTTGTGAACTGATACATATCACCTTTCTGAATATTTTATTTTTGATTTTTAGTAGCAACTGTATATATCTTAAATTCTAAATGTCCTCAAGGATAGACAATTGAACATTACAAATGAATTATTTATGTAGGGATTCATTCATTTTATTATTTTCATGAATCTGATTGGGTGGGCCACCTGTCAATCTGGATGGGCCTGTGCCCATCCAGGCCCACCCATAAATCCGCGCCTGGCTACGACGCACCTTTGTGGGTTCCTTTTTTGTTTTGCGTTACGTACAAGTGGGTATGTTTATGATTTCAGTATTTTCAGAGTATACATTCCTCGTTCTGAACTAAACCTGACTCTGTCCTTTACTCTCTACTCCTCACCTGGAATAGCCGTGACATAGGGATTAACAAGGTCAGACTATTCTAACCACCCCCCAATTTTGCACTCGCTTGTGTGATATTGTTACTGTAACAACTTCTACATCTCCTGTTATTTGTAATTTTCTCTTTATCAACAGTTATCGCCCAACTGAAGTTATATGCTAAAGAATGGCTCAAGAGAAAGATTAGTTTACCAATTTACTTGCCATGGACATACACATTTTTTTCTCTCCATGGAACTCTTAAATTTATTGTACGTCGGATGTACAAGAAGGCAAAGTATCAGCGCACAGGTATTCGCTATGGGATTCAGGGCTGGTCCATTTTCTGGGTGGAGAAAGTCAAGTTCCTGTTTGGATGGAAAGCCCATGGCTGGGATTTTCTCCAGTCCAGTTGCACATGTGAGGATGTTTTCCAGGCTCAGGCTTGCGTTTCTCCAGCTATCCACAAAAATGTTTTACACAATCAATGAACTTGAGGACTACAACCAGAGGCGGCTCCAGACAATTTTGATTGGGGGGGCAATGAGGGGTCCTGGTCATTTCAAGGGGGGTCTCATGAAAACCAACAAAAAATACAGTGGACATAGCTAATAACTGCATATTACTGATACTAAACAACAAAAACACAGCATATAAACTACTTTGTTTTTTATTAATTAATCAATTGCAGTTTGCGAACAATATGCTCAAACTTTAATTGCCATAGCCACACCCAGAAAACATATTTACAAAATAGTATCTATTCTCATACTCTCACCACCTTTTGATTGCCCTACTTCTGTCCAGTCTCCTCCTGTCCTCTTCTCTCCTCTCTTACTCTCCAGTCTCCTCCTGTCCTCTTCTCTCCTCTCTTACTCTCCAGTCTCCTCCTGTCCTCTTCTCTCCTCTCTTACTTTCCAGTCTCCTCCTGTCCTCTTCTCTCCTCTCTTACTCTCCAGTCTCCTTCTTTCCTCTTCTCTCCTCTCTTACTCTCCAGTCTCCTCCTGTCCTCTTCTCTCCTCTCTTACTCTCCAGTCTCCTTCTTTCCTCTTCTCTCCTCTCTTACTCTCCAGTCTCCTCCTGTCCTCTTCTCTACTCCTCTTACTCTCCAGTCTCCTCCTGTCCTCTTCTCTCCTCTCTTACTCTCCAGTCTCCTCCTGTCCTCTTCTCTCCTCTCTTACTCTCCAGTCTCCTCCTGTCCTCTTCTCTACTCCTCTTACTCTCCAGTCTCCTCCTGTCCTCTTCTCTGCTCCTCTTACTCTCCTGTCTCCTCCTGTCCTCTTCTCTCCTCTCTTACTCTCCAGTCTCCTCCTGTCCTCTTCTCTCCTCTCTTACTCTCCAGTCTCCTCCTGTCCTCTTCTCTACTCCTCTTACTCTCCAGTCTCCTCCTGTCCTCTTCTCTGCTCCTCTTACTCTCCCGTCTCCTCCTGTCTTCTTCTCTGCTCCTCTTACTCTCCCGTCTCCTCCTGTCTTCTTCTCTGCTCCTCTTACTCTCCCGTCTCCTCCTGTCCTCTTCTCTGCTCCTCTTACTCTCCCGTCTCCTCCTGTCTTCTTCTCTGCTCCTCTTACTCTCCAGTCTCCTCCTGTCCTCTTCTCTCCTCTCTTACTCTCCTGTCTCCTCCGCCTCGGGGGCCGCTATTGCTCCGGTCGCTAGTTGCTCCGGTCGAACCTCCTTATCATCCTCCAATTCCTCTGTGTCCTCTGTTTCTAGAATTAAGCAGGGCTCGCCCTCCACTGCAACGGGTATATTTTCACTTCTATTGCTATAATTTCGGTCTGCTCTCAATTTTTTTGAGGTACGACAAAGCGATCCATTTTTAGCTTCAAACTAAGTGTAGTGTGTAGCAGCTCTAGAGGTCTGCTACCCGACCCGAGCCCGACGGGTCCCGAAACATTTTCGGGTTTTGGGTCGGGTTTATGTTTAATGAACAGCCTCGGGTTCGGGTCGGGTTCGGGTTTGTAAGTAAGAAGGCTATATATAGTTTGCGTGCCGTCACCGTGTGCTTTGCCTGCTTGCTGTGTGTTGTTGTGGTGACCGGCACACAAGACGAGAGAAAGTACATGCGTGCGCAGATGTGCAATGTGCACTGCATGCCATAGGCTACACACAGACACAGGCGCTCTCTCTCTCGCTCAAAAAATAAAATAATATATATAGGTATTATTTATTTTATCATTATATCATTTATATCACAAATCTGTTTTGCGCATGTGCTACTGCTCTCGCACGCTATTTCAGTCACAACACAGGTTATTTGTTTACCGTTTCAAGCAATCATTAAATAAAACATATTGCAAAAAAAAAATTTTATGTAAGAAACAGAGTGGACCTCGGGGTCAGGTCGGGTTCGGGCTTAACATGTAAATGTAACTGTCGGGTCGGGTTAAATGATCGCGGGTACGGGCCGGGTTCGGGCTTCAGTTTAAAGCCCGTGCAGATCTCTAAGCAGCTCTATCGGGCTCGCGGCAGCGCCTTGAACGCAATGACGCAAGGCACAGCGACGTTCGCGAGGGCAGCGACGTTCATGGGGTGTCGCAGTGATTCTTATGTTTATATTTTTTATACATGTTTATCATTTTTAAATGTCGAATAAATTATTAATTATTATTATTCTGCGCAGTTTGAAGAGAAACAATTTTAAATCTTTATTTATATAATTGTTTTAATCAGGAAGGGGGTGGGGGGTCAAATAGCGGGTCAAGGCGTTTTTTGGGAGGGTCTTGAGACCCCCCAAGACCCCCCTTGGCGCCGCCGGTGACTACAACCAGAAGAATTACAACTTTATTTACAATTAAAAAATTTGTAAAGTAAACATGGGATTACCTAATACTGCCCACATAAATAGACTACTGATATCTGATCAGAACTCCTGCACATAGTAGCTTTATGTGCACGACAATAACACTAAAAGTGATCTACTGATAGATGTAGAGCGCCATCCAGACAGGTTTGGTATGACAAAAATTGACTAAAAGCTAAGTCCTGCCAGATCAGATGATATGTCTAATATTGCAGCATTAAACATAATTAAAAATTATAAAAACATGATAACCTGGCACCAAAATATATTTTAATGATTAGTAGGCTGTAGCCTACCTAATATGATGGACATGGTAAGCCAATGCGAAGTTTCCTCCACCCGAGAGTTTTGATTTTTCCCACCCCGAACTGTGGCCTGAATGGAGACAACGGTTCCACAGGAACAGAATAGCTACGAAACTCGATAAAGAGTCCGGCGAAGTACAGGTCTGTACCTTGCTTTATGCTTTGGGGAAAGAAGCCGAACAAGTAGTGAAAACGTTCACACTGACGGAAGACGAAGGGACATCTCTAGAATCCGTGATGGGAAAGCTTAATACTTATTTCGTGCCGAAAGTGAATGTTATTCACGAGAGAGCGCGGTTCCATCAACGTGTCTAAAGACAAGGAGAAAAAGTTGAGGAATATATTCGTAGTGTGCACGAACTAGCAGAAACGTGTGCTTTTGATGCAGCTAAAACCGAGAACATCCGCGACCGAATTGTTATAGGGATTCTAGACAGAGAGCTATCGCAGAGAATGCAGCTAAAGTCTGATCTGACGCTGGATAAAGCCATTCGGCTAGCTCGTCAGCAAGAAACAGTCAAAGGACAACTCACAGAGCAGGGTGCCTGCGGAACGTTATGCGAAATAGCACGCAAACAGACAAGAGTTGGAAATTACAAAAAAGGAAAGATGTCAGTTGTACCAAAGGCTGGACAGTCATTTCAACATTCAAACAGGGACAAAATAAGGCAACCAGTGGGAAATCACAATGCTTCAGAGTATAAATGCTACCGCTGTGGCAAAGCGCATTCGCGCGGTATTGACTGCGCAGCAAAGAGAGCAGACTGTCGCAAATGTGGCAAGAGAGGCCATTTTGCAGTGGTGTGTCACACCCTAGAGGTCAATAACGTCATTGCGGATGAGAATGGGGAAACAGAGATGGAAAGACTGTTTCTAGGTTCCATTACGCATGTAAGAAATGCCACTAAACCTTGGAAAGTTAAACTAAAAATCCAAAGTACTGAAATAAACTTCAAAATAGACACAGGAGCAGATGCTACAGTAATAACGGAGGACACATATCACAGTCTGGATAACAAACCACAACTCCAAAATGCAAATGTGATGTTGGAGGGGCCTGGAGGTAAACTCAAATGTCTGGGAGAGTTTTCAACTGAAACCACTTATAAGGACAACGAGTACCAGTTTAAAGTGTTCGTAATTGGTGGCTCACAAGTCAGTTATTTGCTTGGACGTGACGTTGCAGTAGCAATGGGCCTAGTATACAAAGTGGATGAACTCTCCAGTGACAAAGGACTGGGCATTGTGAAAACTACGCCCATTAAAATCAGCCTGAAAGAAGGGGCTTGTCCATACTCTGTAAACACTGCAAGACGGGTCTCGGTTCCACTACTGCCAAAGCTGGAGAAAAGGCTAGGTGAGATGGTTCGTGACCGCATTATCTCCCCGATAACAGAGCCATTTCCTTGGTGTGCACCAATAGTCCTAGTGGTGAAGAAGGATGGATCGTTGAGAGTTTGTGCCGACATGAAAGGCTTGAACAAAGCAGGGCTACGTGAGGTACTTACTACCGACCATTGATGATATTCTGCCAAAGCTGGTTAACGCAAGAATGTTTTCGTTGTTAGACATTCTGGTCTATGGCTCCACAGCGGAGGAACATGAAAAGAACCTACAGAAGGTCCTCCAGACTGTGAAGGAATCGGGACTCACACTAAACAAGGAGAAGTGTCAGCTGAGACAGACTCAACTTCGTTACCTAGGTCACTGCCTGGACGGGCAAGGCATCCGACCTGACGAAGCGAATGTGGAAGCCATTCTAAATATGCCTCAACCACAGAACACCACAGAACTCAGACGAGTGTTAGGGATGATCCACTACCTGGGACGTTACCTTCCCAACCTCGCAAACGTGTCTCATCCACTAAATTACCTTTTGAAGTCTGACGCGGCTTGGTCATGGGATGCTGCACAGAGGCAGGCATTCAAACGAGCTAAGGAGCTCATGACTAAGGCTCCAGTTCTAGCCTTCTATGATGTCACCAAGTCACCAAGGCTACTACAGTTAGTGCCGATGCAAGCAGCTACGTCCAGAACCACGAATGTCGGCGTGTGAAAAGTTTGCCAAATACCTCTATGGCTTGGACAGCTTTACATTTCAGACAGACCATAAGCCGTTGGTGCCACTTATCAACAGCAAGGATATCGACGCCGTGCCGCTTAGGTGTCAACGCCTGCTACTACGCTTAATGAGGTACAACGGCAAAGTGGTGTACGTTCCTGGTAAGCAGCTCACTGTGGCAGATACTCTCCCAAGAAACCCCTTGCCAAAATTGGAAGTCGACACGGTTGATTTGACAGAGGACGTTGAAGCACTAGAGGATGCAACGCAGGCAGCATGGCCCATGTCACAGACAAAACTCGAAGTAGTCAGGGAAATGACGCAAGGAGATGCAGAACTTCAGAGCGTGATTCACCACGTGAAAAATGGATGGCCGAGGTATCCTGGACAAGTGGTAGACAACATTAAGCCATTTTACTCAGCCAGAGATGCTCTGTCCACGCTAGGCAAACTCCTACTCTATGGTAACAGAATAGTCATTCCACTGAGCCTACGCTCTGACATATTGGAGCGACTTCACGACGGTCATCAGGGCATTGTTAAGTGCCGAGAACGCGCCAAGATGAGCGTCTGGTGGCCGGGCATCAGAAAACAAATACAGAAGCGGGTCGAAACCTGCAAGGAGTGCCAGGTGACAAAGCCATCCCAAAGAAAGGAACCGCTTATCACAACTCCGTTGCCGAGTCGACCGTGGGAGAAGATCGCCGCAGACATCTGCGAGGTCAACAAGAAGAACTACCTGGTGGTGGTTGACTACTTCTCACGATACCTCGAGATTGCTCACCTACCAGATATGTCAAGCAAAACAGTTTGCTGAGCCTAAGCAACATGTTTGCCAGATGGGGTTGTCCCTCTACCCTGGTGAGTGACAATAGCCCACAGTTCTCTGGGGCTACTTTCAGAGAGTTAGCTGAAAAGTATGACTTTCACCATGTCACCACAAGTCCCCATCATCCACAGGCCAATGGTGAAGCCGAAAGAGCCGTAAAGACGGCCAAACACCTGTTGAACCAGACAGATACATTCCTTGCTCTATTGAGTTACAGGTCCACGCCGCTGCAGGCTACTGGGGTTAGTCCCGCACAGCTCATGCTCGGACGACAACTGAAAACCCCTGTCCCTACGCTTGAGAAGCTCTTGGTTCCAAAATGGCCCAGCTTTAAGATGGTCAAGGAAAAGGACAAACGAGCCAAGGACAGCTACAAACGTTCTTACGACAGAAGGAACAACACTGATCCCTTGCCTGAACTCAAACCCGGTGACATAGTTTCAGTCAAACTTGACAAGGATCGTGGCTGGACTACGCCAGCTACTGTTATCCAACACAGTGGTACGCCCAGATCCTACCTTATCCACACAGAAAAGGGAGTTCTCCGCCGGAACAGACGACACCTGCGTCTTCTGAAACAACCCATTGTCTTTACTGCCGACGAAGAGGAAGAGGTGGCAGAGACAGGTCACACAGACAGAGACAGTCAAGAAGTGGTGAAAACAAACTCACCTGAGACGCCACGCAGTTTGGTACAAACAACATCCCGGGGAAGAGTAATCAGACCAAACACACGTTACAAAGACTTTGTGTAGTACGTAGAATGCTCTAAGAGGCAGAATAATCCTCAGCATTCCTAAGTAAGGCAGTCTGGTAGTCCACCCAGCAGCCTCGAGTTAACGGTTCAATTTGTTCAAAGAAATTGATTGATTACATAGGTGAATGTTACGTAATAGGCATAGTTTGTGTAGATTAACCATTAGTAAGATTATTGTTATTATTCTTATTTGTAACTGTATAATACTGACATGGCTTATATGTATAGTAGTGTACACTCAAAGGAAGGAAGATGTGATGTAAACCATATAGTCCTATACGCGTAGGAATATATATATATAGTGATTAGGCAGGAGCCGGGGAAGGGTACAGTTTTATATAGATGAGTGTCTTGGAACTAGTACGGTGCTGATGTATCTCTGACAAGTTAGTTAATAAAGTGTTAAGCTATATGTACGTCTACCTTGTATTACTTTAGTATAGTCGTAGTAACGAACATTACAAATGCCTGTGTGTTTTTATTTATTGGAACAGAACTGTATGTCCAATCAAAGCAAAATACAAAATGATTGTCAGGCTCTTGAGCTTTGCCACATTTAATACCATCTCTCTATTCGGGCACAGGGCATAAACCATTTTTGTTGTTGTATTTTTCTATTTATTCCATTTAAAAATTATTGGAATCGCCCCTGCAACCTAGAAACACCTGACTGAGTGGATTGGTGGCCAAGATTTGTCTTCTATAATCAAGTGTGTGATGTTTTTTGTGCAACAGCCCAAACTTTCTCAAGAAGAAACTATCTGTAGAAAACCAGTATGATACATGCTGTTCACAATGAATGCACATTCAATTTCCTGGGATTTTATTCCATCACAGCAGGCCTATATATTATTGGAAATAAATTGACCTCAGTGTGCACTACCATTTGAATACGTGGGTTTAACACTCATGACGTCCTGTACATCATATGGCGCTTTTCCACTACGCAGAACCAGCTCGCCTCAGCTCGACTCGGCTTTTTTGGTTTTCCACTGGGTAAAAGTTGTACCTGTACCTGCTTCCAGGTACTTTTTTTCGTACCACCTCATGCAAGGTTCTGAGCGAGCTGAGGTGATACTAAAATGTGACGTGAAAACAAGGCAGACTGCTGATTGGTCAGAGAATCGTCACTATTCACTGCATCATCATTGCACGTGCCAGATGTAGTATCCTGATTAATCCCAAAATTTTTAAATAGTTTAGCCAGAGATTGCGTGAGAGCTGTACATATTATCCATTACGAATGCTATGGCAATCCGAAAGAATGCGCCGTGAGAAACAGCCACATCTCGTGGATCAAACACAGCATACACTCGATTTCCTCCATTGTCTTATGTCTGACTCCATTCATACTACCCGGATTCATACTATATAGAACGTACTTTTTTAACGGTCGCAAAGTACGTTCTTATTTAAATGTAGTACATACTCAACATAGTACGCGGTTTCGGGCGCAGCCTGTGTGTCGCCGCGTCGCGTAGAAGATTACGTCACAGCAGTTCCCTGCCGCGTCGCTATGACGACCGGGTACTATTGCGCAGGTAGGGGAGAGTGGGGTAAAGTGAGACATTTTTTACATTTGCTCCACTCTAAACGAGCAAAAATTATATATCAGTAAAATGTACACATTTCCCATTAATTCAGGATGTTTCCTAGCAATTGAAATGATCAGAATGTATTCAGGACAAAGGGAAGTGAAAATATGATTGTTTTAAAAAAAAGTGGTCTTGTGTCTCAGTTTACCCCATCTTAGGGGTAATCTGAGACAGAAGAGAGAAATCAAGGGGGTAAACTGATCCACTTACTTTTTCCACTCTGAAACTACCATAACACCACATGTTTTACACGTTAGAATCCTGACAGCTAGCTTGACCACCACACAATTCAGAACTAATCTCGGACTAGTAACAGAATCATGGGGATTGGTCAATTAAGTAAAAAAAATTCTAAGCACTTGAAAGTGTTCACCACATTACTAATAGCATTAATTTCAGCATTCTGTCAGTAGCTGGTCATTGTCACAAGCCACTCAGTATCAGTCTGGTGCTCTCTAGTGTATCATGTGTTAGCTTAGGCTACCTGCTGTGGCTTTTGTACTGTAAAGATGCCTGTTTCATCCACATTGTATATCATGTGTGGAGGGAATGTATGCCTGTTAAAGATGAGAGGCAAGGGAAGAACATTATCAGAATCAAAACCAAATCTTACAGGTAAAGCCTCCATAGAACATTTGCAACTAAAGAATTAATTCTGTCACCTGTCCATCACTACAGCCAGATTGTTAAAGAACTCCCTGACTGTAGTGTTATTGAAGGCTGTAGCCCTCCCCAGGGATGTTGCCTCTGGAGTTCGGACAGAGAGATGGCGATGTGCTAGGAAGCTGCCAAACCAATCTTCACCGAGAGTAGACAGTTCATTATTAGCTATAATATTTAACATTGTGGCAAGATCAGTTGGCCTTAGTTAACCTACTGAATCATGTGATCTCTTGCTCATGGCTTTTCTACAATGTTTATTACATTAAAAATAGAAAATATGTAATGTAATATTACGTTAAAATATGTTTAAGACTACACTTAACTTGTGCCTCATGTCTCACTTTACCCCACAGCATTTGTCTCACTTTACCCCACCGCCACATTTTAGAAAAAAACTATCTCTCTTAGCAATTCAGGCTAATCTTCAGCTAGCATCATCACATGGTTTTATATGTTGGTAGTTCATTAACATGTTTGATATAAGTTTTTCTACCTGAATCAATTTGCTTTGGCACAATAGTTGATTAAGTTGACAGCAAGAAAATTTACTTTTACAATACAAAAACATATATTTGTGAAATAAACATGCTTTCCACAGCACTATGAGGTCCTCTCCTTCATGGCCAAGGGTAAATTTCAGGGGCTTGAAAACATAATGGTCACATGACCACAAATGTGTTCCGTTGCCTAGATACAGGGGGTGTCTCACATTACCCGATGTCTCACATTACCCCACTCTCCCCTACTATCTGCAATGGAGAACCAAGCGAAAGCGAGCAGAGCCGTGTCGGGCCAAGTCGAGTCGGTTCTTTGTAGTGGAAAAGCGCCAATAGTCAGACTCAGGCACAAACTAAATACATTTCACAATGGCCAATTGTAGTTCTTATACAACAGCCTATTTAGCCTATACACAAACCATAACTGAATTTGGGGGGCGTGGGGACAAAGTGGAGTGTCAAACTTGTTTTTACATCGTTATACACCAACAAACAGCTGACAGCTGACTTCAGGCGCAGGGAGCACTCGGCTCGCTGAACAAATCCACTGCTAAAACTTGAAACTCGCCGGAAATCGCTCGCGAATCAGTGAATGAATCAGTGAACGAATCGTTTTAGTGAAGTGAATCAAAAGATTCGTGTCCCTGAGAAGAATCAAAACGCCCATCACTACACCCAAATAAGGTTATTTGAATCCTGGGACATGTATGTCATCAAATTAAAGTTGAATTATTAAGTGAGACATGTCGATGACAGAATATTCCTAACAATAACAATTAATTTAGAAGAGAAAACTATGTTTGTTTCCATTTCATTGTTATTTTTAAAAGTGTAATCTTCTGGAACATTCTCGTTTCTTAATCTTTACCCAGAAGTCCATGCGGCCCACACCGGTTACGCCATAGCTCAGCATCTCGGTTTCTTTCTTCTGTCTGTTTAGCTTCTCCAAGATGTCGTTAATGGATGGAGCGTTAAACGTGTTCGGCACAAGAACGACCGGCGAGTCTGTTCGTTCTCAGAATGGTGAAGTGTTTTGTTGTTTTCACTTCTGTAGCGGTGCATTCATTTGTGAGATAATGTGTTGCAGGGAAGAATCACAGGCGGGGTTCAATGTTAAGCTAGCTAGCTAGCACTCCACGCGCAGCACGTGCGAAAGATAGATCCTGTACGTGTTATCGGATCCGTTATAATGCTATACTGTGTTAAACATCTAGATTTAACCAGATTAGGAAGAAAAGAGTAAAGGAACCTGGTATTTGCAGTGTTCTTGTGAATGACGTTGTATACTAACAATCATAAAATGCAAACTAATGATATAGCTAACAGGATGCTACTAGGCGTGCTAGGGTGCACTAACCGGTGCTGTTCATATCGCTGTGCTGGCTAGTTAGTTAGCTTATACGCCACCGTCATTGTGGGAGTGTTAACGCTAACTTAGTATCCCTCCCTGCCTAGCGAAAGATGGTCATACTTGCAAGATTGTGCTACCGCAATCTTAGGTAACTTATCATAATTATCGCGGCCTGTATTTGCGTTGACAGTATCATTAGATTGACTATGTTAAAATACTTGATGGCATTTCCCGTTTTAGTACCGTTCATTCGTTCCATCCCAGAATGATCGGCTATGCTAATGGGGTAGAGAGAACATTGTCAGCGTCAAAGTGAAGGAGGGTCTGGCTTTGTCCGGCCCTTTAAGTTGAACTGACATGACAAAATGTATCACATTATACAGTTTCTGTATTGTATTGCTTATACTAGTTGGAATCTTTGTCTTTTACTGTAGATCGTATTGTGGCAAATGTTTAACTTTGTGTGCCAATGTCTCCTGCAGTCATGGCTGCTTCATCCATTGCCAACATCGTCAAGAGCTCCCTTGGCCCTGTTGGGTTGGACAAAATGTTGGTTGATGATATTGGGGTAAGAACTTCTGATGTAATGTGAAAGTATGTAATGTGAAGAATTCAGACTACACTACTACTAACTTTTGGTTTGTGATGTTTAGGATGTGACCATCACCAACGATGGCGCAACCATCCTGAAGCTGCTGGAGGTGGAGCATCCTGCAGCCAAGGTGCTGTGCGAGCTGGCTGAACTGCAAGACAAAGAGGTTGGGGATGGGACTACCTCAGTGGTGAGTACTGCTAACGGATGCTCAGAATAATGAGAAAAGGTCACAGTCTCCGAATAATTCCTAGCTCTACAAAAATGTAGAATGTTTGCTTGCTATAGGGATCATAGGATAATTATGTAAAGGGTAGTTTTTTTATTGCCTTTAGCGCATCTAATATTACAGTGCATTTTAAACTTTAATTGCAAAGAAAAAACATATTCCTGTTTCTAGTACCGCACATCTGCCTCCTCCAGATGTTCGGCTATGCTAACTGGATACATAGTTTGTCCGTCATTGTCTGAAGAGGTGTAGTGATCTCAATTCTGCCATCTCTATGTTATCTGATGGCACAGTTATTAAAACAAAAATGTATTTATAAATTACTTTCACTATCTAGGTGATCATTGCAGCTGAATTGCTGAAGAGTGCAGATGAATTGGTGAAGCAGAAGATCCACCCAACCTCAGTCATCAGTGGATACCGTCTTGCCTGCAAGTAAGGCACTGCCCGCTTTGCCCATCCGTGTCCTGACCATGGTTCATTTTTATTTTATCAGCCTCCTGCAAGAGCGTATTCTTTTTTTTTTTTTTACTTATGTTTATAAGGCACACCATGTTGTACCATGAAATCCTTGGTTTTAAGATTTTAAATGTTTTTCTCTCCAGGGAGGCAGTGCGCTACATCAATGAGAACCTAACCATAGCAACAGATGACCTAGGAAAAGAGTGCCTGGTCAACGCTGCAAAGACCTCCATGTCCTCCAAGATTATTGGAGTGTATCCTTACTGTTTGTCTAACATGTAGCTTTTATTTACTGATTATTCAGGCACCTTGCAGAGTTGCATAACAAGCAGACTACTGAAACTCAAATATGTACTGGCCTGGGTATTTTCAATTGTTTTGGGCTCTTCTAGGTCCTTTAGGTTGGTGTTTTACAATATGTTATAGCCAGTGATTGATTGTGTCATTGTCATCTACTGTGCAATGAGATGCTTGAGGACTTGACTTAAGATCCCAGTGATGCAGACTTCTTTGCCAACATGGTGGTGGATGCTGCTCTGGCAGTGAAGTTTGTGGATAATCGAGGTGTTGCCAGGTATCCAATCAACTCTGTTAATGTGCTTAAAGCCCACGGACGCAGCCAGAAGGAAAGCTATCTAGTCAACGGTTACGCACTCAACTGCACAGTAGGGTCTCAAGGTAGGCATGAGTAAAGAATTGTTCAATTATATTTGGTGAGTGGAATGCCATATGATGTAGTTGACCAAATACTGTTGGATGTTGCTTGATGGCCACTGCACATTCGGTTGTCTACAAATACTGAGCACTCGGGCAAAATTATTGTCTGGTTCCTGTGTGGTGTGGGAGAGATTCTCCAAGATTTAAATCAAAACAAGCACTTCTACTTTTAATCAATCATGGATAATACCATTATATAACCCATAATGGTGCTTTTCCTCCTGTTTCCATATATTTCACTTGCCTTGCTCAACATGGAAACATGGGTGATCTGTCATTTCATTGGTAGAAGTGGATCTTGACCAGGAACCTTATCTTGTCCCTTGTTTCCTGTAGGCATGGTTAAACGTCTGGTCAACGCCAAGGTGGCCTGTCTGGACTTCAGCCTGCAAAAGACCAAGATGAAGATGGGAGTCCAGGTCCTCATCAACGACCCCGAGAAACTAGACCAGATCCGACAGAGGTGCTACACACAAGACTAGTCTTGTCACATAAGGACAATATAGGAATGTTCCCATTTAAATTTGCTGCTATACTTGCTCAGTGGTGTAAGCAGTGATACGCGTGGGAGACAGCAGACCAGCCCAGAGTCATGGCCGAAGCTATTCTCTGAGCTGTAAAACCAATACTCTGGACTGGACAACAACTGATTTTTGCAAACACTTTCATGCCTGCCATTTCCCATTTGTAAAGGGAACACATGACATGGGACATGTCTTAATGAGTATTTCTCTTTCCCAGGGAGTCTGACATCACCAAGGAGAGGATCCAGAAGATTCTGGCGTCAGGCGCTAATGTCATTCTGACCACTGGGGGGATTGATGACATGTGTCTCAAGTACTTTGTGGATGTGGGAGCCATGGCTATTAGGAGGGTCCTGAAGCGGGATCTCAAACGCATCGCCAAAGCAACTGGCGGTAAAACTAATTGCTTAGCTTATAATAAATCCTTTGGCTGAAGGGTTTTAGTATTTTGCAACCGTTTGAAAATAACAACTGGGAAAAATTGGACTTTTCCCCAACTTTCTTGTATATTTTATGTGACCTTGCATTTAATAGTTTGGTTGTTTGTCCCTGTCAGCCACCGTATGCCCATCCCTGTCTAACTTGGAGGGTGAGGAAACATTTGAAGTGACCATGTTGGGCCATTGTGAGGAGGTGGTGCAGGAGAGAGTCTGTGACGACGAACTCATCCTCATCAAGAAGTATGACCGTCGTATTGAATGTGATTTTGGGCTTCTCCAAAACCGTATCACGTCTTTACACATTCTGTTTTCAGCTATTCACCCTTTTTGTTTGTGTTTGTCTTCTCCCTCATCTCAGCACTAAGGCCCGTACATGTGCCTCAATCATCCTGCGTGGGGCCAATGACTTCATGTGTGATGAAATGGAGCGCTCCCTGCATGATGCACTGTGTGTGGTCAAGAGGGTGCTGGAGTCCAAGTCTGTTGTACCAGGTGGTGGTGCTGTGGAAGCAGCCTTGTCTATCTACCTAGAGAACTATGCCACTAGCATGGTAAGGAAACAAACCTGTCAATCATGGCTTTAATTAAGGATGCACCGACGCATCGGCTGAACATCGGTATCGGCCGATATTTGCCTCGTTAACTGCCATCGGGAAATAAAAATGACATTCGCCGATGTTTATGTGTCATGAACGCTGTGCTCAGGAGAAACTTTTTTTGGAGAGCTTGCTGGAACAAAAGCGCGCACTTGCTACATATGCTGCAGACTACGACCTCCCGGCCACTCTCGGTGCAAACCAGTGGCAATTAATTGAAAACCTTATAACACTCCTCTTCCCATTTGAACTATTGACGAGAGAAGTTGGCTCATCAGAAGCATCAGCTTCGGGCAAGTAGATTGGCTTGTTTATATCAGGGCTTGAATTTCGGTGCAGGATTGCGCATAATTTAAACCATTCCCGCAAGGTTACTTTTTATAGTGCGAGATTCCCGCACAAATGTATTTGCTTAATCTCAGACCGAGGTAAAGTTGGTTGGATATTCGATATTGGATATTCAACGGATATTCCGAGCCCGAGATCAGGTCCGGTTTTCCCGCAAGCAGCCACTCCAGACAGCAGGTGACTCCGTGCCAGATCCGTTTCTAAACCGGCAAATCCCCGTTAGTCACCTCCGGGACCCAGACTACAGGTGACTCGGAGCCGGATCCGTCTCTAACCGGCAAATCCACGTTAGTACACCCGGGTGATCGGCGGACGGAAACCTCCGTGTGCTTATAGTTGGGGATGTCAATAAAGTACAAGAGCCGAAAGACTTGTATGTTTCCGTGGCACAAAAGAAGGAATAAATAACAAAAATAAAAAACATCGGCATCAGCCAAATTGTTATGTTAAACATCGGTATCGGTCCAGAATTTCCCAATCGGTGCATCCCTAGCTTTAATCATTTCTGTGCTCTTGTGTGGCACTTAAGTGTTATAAATGGACTACAGAGCAGTTGCTCTCAAACCTGTATGGCGGGTTTAGTCTTTGTGGATCCTTTGGGAAGAAACCCGCTTTTTTTATTCACTGAATGTCAGTTTTTTTCAGTTTGCTCACCTGTGGCTGTACACATTTGTTGGTGATATCACCCATGGTCTCTGAATGTCTTTGTTACCAGGGTTCCCGGGAGCAGCTTGCTATAGCAGAGTTTGCCCGCTCCCTCTTAGTCATCCCCAAGACCCTGGCTGTAAACGCAGCTCAGGACTCCACTGACCTGGTGGCCAAGCTCCGGGCCTTTCACAATGAGGCCCAAGTCAACCCTGACCGCAAGAACCTCAGATGGTCAGTATGGATGTCTTTATTCATGTTTTTATCTCAAGTTAGAGATGTGATCTTGCATATTTGCTAATGCTATTATGATTAATGCAATGTCTGTTTTTGACCACAATGGTGATGTATTCCCATTTAAATTTGCTGCTATACTTGCTCAGTGGTGTATGCAGTGATACGCGTGGGAAAAAGCAGACCAGCCCAGAGTCATGGTCAAAGCTATTCTCTGAGCTGTAATACCAATACTCTGGACTGGACAACAATTAATGGCACCATATTTGTCGCATTCTCTTGTTTTTATTCTATTTTATTGTGCAACCTGCCAGATTGCTTTCAGCTGCTTCTGAATAATGCAACGATAAGGCATGACTGTGCTTTGATGCAGTAACACAGTATCTGTTGCAGAACTTTAGCATTTTGCATTCACGTTATTCATTGTCAAATTGTAACTTGTACTTACTAGTGTACTATGTGCATCTATGCCAGATTGTTGAGTAAACATTTTTAAAGTGATACTCAAATAATGGTATTTACTGTGAATTCTATTTGTAACCGTGTGAAGGCAGTAGTTTTGCAACCTAGTGTAATTGGCTTGAAAAACGACCTCTGTAAACCCATTGAATTGCGATAGTAGCCGTTTTTAAAGTTCCGCTATTTTGAAAAGAATTTGGCTCTACATTGAGAGGTTTTCTGTGATTTTGGGTCAGTTTCTAATAAGTGTCCCTTTTAAAGGATTGGTCTGGATCTTTTGAACGGTAAGCCACGGGACAACAAGCAGGCGGGAGTTTATGAGCCCACCGTGGTAAAGACCAAGAGCCTTAAGTTTGCCACTGAGGCCGCCATCACCATCCTCCGTATCGATGACCTCATCAAGTTGTTCCCAGACCAGAAGGAAGGCGGCCCTTCATACCAGGATGCCGTGGCGTCAGGACAGATGGATGGATAAAGGTTCTGAATCCAATACCTGGATTATCTGGGTTACTTGGAATCGCCATAGTGATTCTGGTCCCTTTGGCTGTCTGTGTGTATACATACAAGCTCTTGGCTGTTCCATCAGCCTGTAGTAGGCTGTGCACTTCGCTCGTTTACTTTTCCTGTGTTCACAATAGGGTAACCTGCAACATTTACAAATAATCTGATGGTTGTAAATGACTGAAATGATACGTCTGTTTTTGTTGCACATTTCAACAATGTATTGTCATTGCAAATTAATAAATTATACACCATTTTGAGAAACTACCAGTTTAGTTGGTTTATTTTATATTGAGAAATTATACACATGAATAAGTAAGCAATTTCACATCAAGTTTCAAAGTGAGCAGAGGCCAATAACAGGCTGTCTACAGGAAGCATTAAGGTACATCATGCTGGATTCCACTGCCTCAGGGCACTTGTTAGTTTTAAATACATCTATGCAACAGGTAATACAGTTGAGTATTAAGGTACATGGCTAGCATTCTATTTACGAGTAGTCCTCTTTAATGTTAGAGGACAGAATATTTTATTGTAGATGAGTGAATAAATCTAGTCTGTTACTCGTTCCTTTAATACTGGTAATGCAAACCATTTCAGCAGCTGGGTGACAGTGGGTAAGTGCTACCCCAATGCAGGTTGGTCTCTAGGGTATGTAAATCAGTGACCGATAGGATGTATGGAACTTTCAGTATCCTATGGTGTTGGAAATGATGACTGGGTGGAAACTCCAGACAACCTCAACTCCCAATAGTTGTGTAAAATGTTTTGCGTTGTAGAGTACTATAACAGACTCACATTTACTGGTACTATGTTATGTAATCTGAGACCAGGTTACCCATTAAGACCACAAATGGACAAAACCTTCAGCTTAATCTTTATACAATCCAAGTCCCTACACATGGTCTTGAAAGAATAGTATTCAATGGTTAAAAATGTACATTGTCCAATGAGTAAGATTCTGAATTCTGCAGAGAACTGGCATTCAGAAATCTGACCACAGTAAAACATTTTCAGTGCTGCAACTGGAAGGGAACTAGGGTTCATTAATGCAGTATTTCAAACTTCTTTCAGGCTTAGTAAAACCGCACTATTAATTGTGGAATATTATTAGCAGCATCAATTTGGTTTAGTATTTGTGTTCATACCCTCTCCACACACATAGCAATTCCCATGCCTCCCCCAATGCAGAGAGAAGCCACGCCCCTATGACCCCCTGTCCTCTGTAGTGCGTGCAGTAGGGTCACCAAAACCCGGCAACCAGACATGCCTATAGGGTGTCCCAGGGAGATGGCGCCGCCACTCACATTCACCTACACAGGGAGATGGTGAGCAAAAGTGTAGGATGAAATGTCATAAAACTACATTGTATAAAAATGGTACATTCAATTGATCATAGTCACCTTATCTGGGTTGAGTCCAAGCTCTTTCAACACAGCAATGGACTGAGCAGCAAATGCTTCGTTTATCTCAAACAGGTCCACCTGGTCGTGCTGCCAACCGGATTTCTCAAGCTGGTAGAGTCAATAAAAATGAACCAAATGCTTCAGACTGCAGACATTGCTTAGTATTGCTATCAGCCTCAGGTAAAGTTCTACTTGTTACTCCAGAAAACAACTAAAGGAACTTTGTTTCTGTTTTTTTGCAGCAGGTCTGTAGGAATTAACAAAACTTATACCCAGCAATAGCGCCGTAGCTGGTTTTTGACTGGAAGATGCAAGGATTATTTTGATTCTCACCGCTTTCCTGATGGCTGTGATAGGCCCAGTTCCCATGACTGCCGGGTCAATCCCCACTTGAGCCCAGGAGGTGATTCTAGCCATTGGCTTGAGGCCTCTCTTCTGAGCTTCTGATAGGCTCATGAGAACGGTGGCTGCAGCTCCATCATTTATACCTGAGTGAATGCATAGAAATGAATGACAAAAAATATATATTTCACAGGATGTTAAGACATTCTCCTTAAAACATTTTATCTTGAGGACAACTTAGAATATAAATGATCATTGCGCTGGGAGAAATGCTATCAGATCAATGTAATTGGAGTGGCCAGTTGGAAAGCTGCCAAAGGATAATGGAGCTGAAGGAGATCAGTATTGTGATGAACGTTTGTCATAGATAAACCGGCCCATCCATACCAGAGGCGTTGCCTGGGGTGACTGTTCCGCTGCTGTCCTTCAGGAAGCAAGGCCTCAGTTTGGACATGGCATCTAAGTTGCTGCCATGGCGAGGAAACTCATCTGCCCTCACTTCCACTGGGCCTGAGGAGAAAAAAGTTGTGTTACAGATAGACAATCTGTATGTCTAACAATAATAAAAACTAATAAATATACCTGTTGGTTTCTAATTCATAATAAATCCTGGTTAAACATATTAGAACATATACATACATTAAATCCACACATATCATTGAGGGGCAGCCGGTCAGCATTGCCGATCGAGTGACCAGTAACCCAAATGTTACGAGATGGAAATCATAGAAATGACAATGTCAAATCTGTTCTGAATCTGGATGAGGCAGTTAAACCCAATTGCTTCCAGGTTGAACATAATCTGAAATGTTGTTTTGTGTACTGTGAATTTTACAACCTGGAATGACAGAACAACAGATTCCTTGCCTTTTCTGGATGGCACCATGACCGGAACAATCTCCTGATCGAAATGCCCCGCTTTCTGGGCGGCTTCGGTCCTGTTCTGTGATCGGGTGGCAAACTGATCCTGATGCTCTCGACTTACACCCCACTGCTTAGCCACGTTCTCCGCTACATTCATAAAACAAACGCAACATTAGCCGAGTAGGTCGAGGCTCCTAATAGCACTGTAAAATCTGAAGTTGTCTTGATTATAACAGAAGTTGCAAAACAAGTGACCTGTGATGCCCATGTGATAGCAGTGAAAGGCATCGGTCAGTCCGTCAGCAATGATGGAGTCCTGAAGGGTGGTGTCACCCATCTTTACACCGGCACGCATCCGCACTGTGTGGGGAGCCTGGAGGTCAAATGTGCAATGAATGTGGGAATATGTTGGAATCCTATGGATATCTCCCTCTCTGCATCCCAACTCCGCCTCTATCTTACCTGACTCATGCTCTCCATTCCTCCTGCCACCACAACTGTTGAGTCTCCAGTTTGGATGGACTGAACCCCCAGGCACACAGCTTTAAGCCCAGAACCACACACCATCTGACAGCTCCAGGCAGGCACAGCATAGGGGATGCCTGACGCAACACTGGCCTGGCGGGCTGGGTTTTGTCCATGACCTGGGTAGGAGACAGCAGGGCCAAATGGGTTGTAAAATCTTCCAAGTACACTGACTCACATGGAAAAGCACTATTATAACGATTGGGACATTTCAAACATTTTACACTGATTAGGTAGTAAGTTAGCTTTAATAGACTGGTGGATAAACAAACAGTAATCCATTTGTGGTGACCTTTACCTGCAGTCAGCACATGCCCAATGATAACCTCAGAAACTTCCTCCGGCTTCAGGTTGGCTCTCTTCAGGACATCTTTTATCACCACAGAGCAGAGGTCCTGAATGGGCACCGTGGACAAGGCACCGTTGAAACACCCTAACAAACAAGACCATAAAGTTAACACACTAGCTAGTATTCACAAAAGAGGAAAGCACTGATTGTATAAAATATTGAGTTATTAAGTTCTTACATCCAAGTCAAATCACACCCACGTTATCATTAACAAAAAATATTTCAAAATGTGTTTCTGAAAACACTAATCAAATAAAACACACCCAACCCTATGTATGGGTTCATGGCCAGCCTATCGCTTTCAGACTAGACCAACAGCTAATATGACCATCAGCCAATCAGTGTCTTGAGAATCTGAGCAGAATGTGAGGCGACCAATAAAGGTTCAGCAACAGTGAAAACCATTGAAAGTATGGCAGGACATAGATTGCGATGAATTAAGTTAAATTAAATTGTAGGTAAATGGGGAAAACTGAATTTGTCTATTCTAAAATGAAAACCACATCTGTCAAAATTGACGTTTCACTAACGTAACAAAGCTTCAAATACGGCGTGTGCCAATACAACACAATGAAGACATGTCAATACCACAAATATTAAAATATACGGTAGGTAGGTAGCTTAGCTGTGTGGCAAAGCTGAAGAATAAAACCGATTGAGTATTTACCAATGGGAGTCCTTGCAGCAGAAACGATGACAACAGATTCGTTGTTCATGATTGCGAGCTTGTTATCCTGCAGGTTTAACTCGGTATCTTGTATCGGTATCTTGTCTTCCGTAGACTCACTGCCAACTCCAGCAGCACAAACGATGACGTCAGTTTTGGGTGGTTGTTGAGATACCTTCAAAATAAAAGCCATCATGTCAATCCATTACGTTGTGTAGAATTCATTCTAAAGATATTGCGACCAAAGGCATTTTTTTTGCAACGGCAAAGAGTAATGATGATGAAAAACACGTATGTTAAAACATTTTTCAAACAATATATAAAATACGATGAACAGACAAATTTGTAACATAGAGCAGGTATTCAAGAAATACTGTGTGGATACCGGTATGTGTATATAGTTTAATCTGGCAGCACATTCCAAATGCTCGCTCTTCATTGGCCCTAATTCAATGCACTTTATAATAATTAGGCAGAGCTTTCTTGTAAATCAGCTTGATCAGAGCCCTGGAAAGATAAGTATACGCTTACTGGATAAGCCGAAAACACAACATTCAGTTGTAATTGCTTTTTGGATGTGCCTGCCTCATCTGAAATCCAGCTGACTTAACCGGTGGGAAGGGGGTGAATAAGTGAGTAGGTGTAAGGGGAGGGTTGTGATCTGGTGGTTAAGGGCCTTTGTGAGTCAAATCTGTAGTAAACTGATTACGTTTGTTTGTTTTAGGTTGGTAGTTTCTAACATGTTTGATGTGTTTGTAATGAAGTTAAAACAGTACCAAAAGCGCACTTCGCCAGTGCCTTTAAATGTCTCCAATGCAGCTATAAAACTGGTACCATTTGCATAGATCAAATGGGTGGAATGTTTACAAGGAGGATTTTAACTACAGTTGCCAAGATAAAGACAGTTAGTTCATACCCAGTGCAGGAAAAGGCAAACTGTCAGTGGAGGAAGTACAACTGTTGACCGCAGCACTTTATCTGGATTTCATATTTTGAGAATGAAGAGTAGTCAGTTATGGAAAATGACAGAAAAGACAATTCTTGGTTTTAGCCTTTTCTTGTCCTCTTTATAAAGGCATCTAAATAAAATTTGGGGGTCCTTCTTTGAGGCGCAGAAAGCTTTATACACTGCAAAGCCTTTGTCCTTGTCGGTCCTTTAAAGCCTAAGGTCAGAGCCCCATTGTCTGCTATCTTACTGTGGGGAGTAAAGCTCTTGCCTCACGAAGACACGAAAAATATATCGCCCCAATGTCTTTTCCAATGGATTCTGATATTGAAATACTTTAAATTAATGTAATATAAATGCTTGATGAGTCTTGAAATTTGAGTTTAATATGAAATAGCACTTGAGATCAACTTTGAATTACAGCACCAGTCACCAGTAGATATGGTTTAGGTAAATGTAACTTGTTTTAAGAACAATTTTCATAGGAAGGAAAAAAAGATAACATTTTTGTGAATGCGTTGTAACCAAAGAAACACTAAGTAACATAAATATTTTCTTGGTTTTGTGAGAACATTCTGAATTGTGTGACCTAAATTCATAAATCTCTTTCTTTTTAGTTATTTCTATAAAAGCTTTGTTGTTGCTGTAATTTGTATTTGTCATCTAATGCATACACTGATGAGGCAAATATGCTGGCCAACCTGCCAAGACATACAAGACCCCTGAAAGTGTCCTCTGATATCTGGCACCAAGACATTAGCAGCAGATCCTGCAAGTCCTGTATGTTGCAAGGTGGTAACGTAGTGCATCAGACTTGTCCCACATATGCGCAATTGGATTGAGATCTGGGAAATTTGGAAACCAGAGCAAGACCCTGAACCTTTCATAATCTATTACCAAACAATGTGTGCACTGGGACAGGCCCCTGCCATCAGGGAACAGACCCCTCCCATTAGGGAATACCATTGCCATGAAGGGTTGTACCTGGTCTGCAACAGTGTTTAGGTAGGTGGCACATGTCAGACTGACGTCCACATGAATGCCCAGACCCAGGGTTTTCCAGCAGATCATCTCCCAGACCATTACACTCCCTCCACTGGGTTGTTATCTTCCCACAGTGCATACTGGTGCCATCACATCCCCAAGTAAACGGTGCACTTGTACATGGCCGTCAATGTGATAAAAAAAGAATACAGGAAAACACACAACACCATCAGCAGTTTGTCCCTCCTCGTACAACTGTCGGTAGGTACTCACCACTGCTGACCAGAAGCACCGAACCAGCAATGCCATTTTGGAGATGCTCTGACCCAGTTGTCTGGCCATTAACAAGTTGGTCCTTGTCATAGTCGCTAAGGTCTTTACTCATGCATCCAACACGTTGGACAACAAGAACTGGTTGTTTCACTTACCAGCATTAGCAGCATTGGTAGCATTAGCAGCTACCCAGGCCTTGACATGTGCCCTTGTCAGGAGATAACCAATGTTATTCACTTCACCTATGATTTGTCAGGTTTGGTTTATCAGTGTATAACTTCACTTTAGCAGCACTGATGGGACAATCATGGCAGTAAAGCAGTACATTTGTGTATGAGAGAGTGTTGATAATGAAAATAAAAATCTTTATTCTATTGTTATTTAATATATAATTTATTATTGGAAATTTAATGTTTTGACAGACAACATATCATACAATTGTTTAACAATCATTTTTTCGTGATTAACCTGAGGGTAGATTGAACAAAAGTTACGTAGAAAGACTGAAAATTACGGCATCATATGTTTGATTCAATGCAAACTACTGTAAAGCATTAGTGACAACACTGAAACAATTCAATGATTAAGCTCACATAAATAGTGAATATTGCTGATGGTGTTCAAGAAGGTGCTCTTGATAAAGAGGATTAGACTTTAAAGAGAAATAATAATTCAGTCTACAAAGTGTTTACATCGCCTAGACAAGAAGATATGTTAATGTCTTCAAAACGTTTAACTTTCATTCACAAACCTGAGTCCAACCAGACAAGTTTAAAACAATGTTGAATTCCATTGAAACTGTTCAAATGTAAACAAATAAACAGGACTTGCGTATAGCTGGACTGAAAACATTGAAGACCAGTAATCAGAGGGAGCGATAAACATGTACATTTGTTATTCAATGATTCTAGTATACAGTTAACTGAAATTCATTATGTCTGTGTTCATTTTTCTCTCTAACCTTGACCCTAGCTGTTTGTGCTGCCAGCATTAACTCCAAGTCGTGGAAGGTTGCAGTAAAATGGATAAAAAAAAGAGATAGGATTTTAGAATAAATTGTCTTGACCTTGTGTTACTGAACAAAAAACCTAGTTTCATTCTAGAGATGTCATCACATATGTAGTTGTATGACATGCCATTTAAAACAACTTCTGAACAGTACAAGTAAAAAAAACACATTCAGTGTTTCCGCTTCTATGGATCATTCCTGCCAGTGTCAACGATGCGTCGACACAAGCTACCCTGTTCCAATTCTTACAAATTACACCAGATCTTTTCATATCAAACGTCTTGCAGAGCTGATCCGACTTGTCAAAAGATCTATTATTGAAAAGAAATACCTGAATGTCTGTCTGCATAACGCAGCCATTTGTTTCTGTCTCAGTCGACACAAGGGAAGCAACTGCAGAACATCTTCTTAAAGGGGTTGTTCTTGCTGTAGCGTTTGGCCTTCGCGAGCTTCATCAGGACTTCCTGGACGGCTGCATCCGTGTTCTGAACGTTGTTCTGGATGGTGTTCATCATAGGGCCCTGCTCCTCCACCAGCAGAGCAACATCCAGGAAGATCGCATGGATGCTCTGGATCCGGCTCTCCAGCTCTACCAGGTCCCGGTGCCGGCTCTCAATCTGGTTAAGGGCTGAGCGTGCCGTCTTGCCCTCCGACAAGATGTTCTCATTGAACACGTTCCACTGCCCTGTCTCGATAATATCCTCCACCTCCTCGCTCGTCACCTCCCGCCCCGCGATCTCCATCTGCCTCTGGATGTGGGCCTTGCAGTTCTCCCGATGGTTCATTTCTGCCTCATTGTAGTCAAACATGGTGTCGCGGAAGCCGTTGCTCAAGCAGGCGTACTGGGTCCTCGCAATTCGCGTCAAGGCAGCATTGGTGCCGTGCTCTGCCTCCAGCTTCTGCCCTGCCGTGTCCATGTCCTTGAGGTGTGAGAGCACACCCTCAGCGCGAACCTTGATGTCAGCTGCAATGGCGTTGGAGTCCCTCTTTAGTATTGACATGCTAGTGGTACCCTGGAGCACACGCGCGTTCTGCTCGCGGAGGCGTTTGATCTCAAGGCGTATGAGCTGGACCTCACGGTGGACCTCCTGCGACTTGGAGAAGACCTCCTCCAGTTCAGGGGTGTTGTCCCACACCACAGCCTGGTGAGCGGTCTCCTCCTCCAGGTCTATGTTGCTGAAAGAGTCCCCAGAGACAGATTCCCCTTCCTCTGCGTAGTCCATCTGCTCCACATGGTTGTTGGAGTGGGACAGCTTCTGTAGGTGGCTCAGACGGTCCCTCATGTCTAGGTTGAGGCAAGAAGATGGAAAGGGGAGGTAAAAAGTTAGATCAGTAGACATAAACAACACAAACAGAATCCATATTTATTTGAATCAATTTTGGCCTGGATATAACTAATAAATTAAAGCAAATTAATTAATTATCCTCACATTGGATGTAATTCTGTGATTTAACCATGCAGAGCCAATAAATATGCAACGACAGTAAAGCTTAAGAAAAGTGCTAGAAAATGTACTTCCTTCTGATCGACATCATCGTTCACAGGTCAGACTAGTTTCAGACATAGTTGAGTGAGGCGTTTCTCACCAAACAAGTTTTTACAGAGTTTGTTATAATCAGACTTCTCCATTTGTTATTCTTAAACAGTGTTTTACCTAAATAACACTTCGGATTCTCAAATCTGAATAAAGGCAGCAGTGTCCTCTCCATGTCTACAATAATTTATATTATCGCGATTCGCTAAGTAAAAGATAGTCTAATTATCACTCCTACACGCAATAAGTGTCCTCATGATTCAAACAGTAGGCTACAATTGTACTATTGTATCTAATTATATGATTTTTATAAAACTTGCATCGTTTTCTTGTATATTCTTACAGTTTGTCCACCATTAACACTTCAGTAGTCCAGTAGTCCACGTTAATAACACAATGTTTTGCCGTTTAATATATATATATATATATATATATATATATATATATATATATATATGTAACGTACACCCATAGCAATATTTAAATTGACAGTTTAACCACTTTTAAATGCCGACCACCAACCTGTTCTGTAATGATGTGGTCTATCAATATCACAGGTTATCATTATAATGTAGCTCCTTGCCGCAACATCCTCTACTCCGACTTCACTGGATCTTCTGAAAGTTTATTATCTGCAGGGAATCCCCCTCTAAACGTATAGCAATATATATATTTGTAGCTAAACAAAACCACCATTCGACTTTATCTGAGCGAGATAAATTGCGACACCAGCGCGAGTTATAGGAGTTGTCTCTGGAATGAAGCTGAGTTAGTTCAACTCATTTAGGATACGTCTACCTGCAGCTGGGCTGGCAGCCAGGCCCCAATCCAAAACCATGGGCGTTGATTTAGGTTAGGACGTAGGGACATGGGACATCCAATGTTTGTGAGGAGTATGAACATAGTTTTCAAACGTTTTGTATTGTTGACAACGACACTAAAAACCTTGTTGTTGATCAAGTCATGGTGGGTAAACCCTGGTGGTAAAACAGTGGACACCAAACACCTTTACAACGCTTGTGGCTGACCAAATTAAAAAAGCAGACAACACCATTAAAACCCTGGTGGCTGACCAAGTTAACACTGTCCGGGCTTTGATGAACTGGATGTGTTTAGACTTCTTTTTAATTTTTCCAGGAGAGGGCAGTCAAGTCAAATATGTAAAGTCTAGAAAGGTTTTGTGGGTTGCTTAACAGAACAAAAGTTTACTCAAAGTTCTTTGTGAGGTCAGGTCATTCACAAATGTAGGACAAATTTCAATTATTTTTTAAACTGGATTATTTTATATAACAGAAACATGGTGTTAAAGACAACCACATTTATGCTGTTAATAGAAACCACATTATAGTCCTCAATACACTAGGGTGGATGCTAAAATCATTAGGCTACAAAAGACTACACTTCACCAGATAAATGAGGCCAGTTTGCTATGGAAACTCCTATGATACATTTTTTGTTTTTTTGAGGGGTTGCAATGCATGTAAAGAGTCTATCAAGAACACTCAATATGTACCGTTCATTGGTCTACACTAGTAGGTAAGTCACCCCGGCATTTTAACACGTGCCGTCTCGGGAGTTTGTAGAGGACATTGTGACGTTTGTGATGGGCAACTATATTCACCTGTGTCTCAGTGAGAGTCTCTATCTCTGCCAATCTTTCCAGGAGAATTTCCACTCGAACTTCAGCTAGGTTGTCATCAACTTTTTAAACTACTTTTTGTTTCTAACCTCTGTGCATGTGTCCTGACTACTGAGAATGTGACAGATTAAACAACCAAAAGAGGACGCACCAGAGGTGGACGGTAGGGGAGCTCCGTGGATTGCCAGATTCATAATCTGAAGAGGAGTACCCCTCCTGTCACCTGTTGGATGGCTGGCAAGCCACCTACAGACGCTCCTACAGCCTTCCTCGGCGTCACTCCTGCATTGGGGGACTCCTCTAGGCCCTGCCGACGAGAACCTGGCGTGCTTTTGTTTCCAAAGGCACTTAAACAGAGTCCTAAAAAAAATGTAAAAACACTACCGATATATAGCTTTTCTTTCAAATGTAACTAAGCCAACCCACTAACAGTTTTTTTCTATTTCATTGATATGAATTTGACTATAGCTTTTCAAACATTTTAGCTATTAGATATGAACTCATAAATGTTCCCTTCACAAGCTATATGAAACTGTTTTTGTGCATTATTCAATAAAACTATTGGAGCAAATCAGAGTTTTTATTTGTACATGTCCTTTTTTTGTCAATAGGCATATTCATTTGGGTATGTCGTCTGCTGGCTCTCTAAACGGAGCGAAATAACGCAGATTTTACCCAGTTTTCAATATAGGGTTTCTTTGTCAATTTGTTTATTAGACACTTACCAATAAATTATTCACCCAAAGAATGGAAATCCTTTGGCTATTGATCGCTTTAACTCAAAAGGCAAGTTTCACTCACACATTATGCCTAGTCCTTGACTAAATACTATCCAAAACGATGCAGAGTCTTCATTGATCTTGATTTTCAATCGAGGATTAGGCAAACCGGCCCTAAATCTCTTCTAGGTTGAATTCTGTTAACCTTAATTGTCATTAGTAATAATTACCACTCATTTTAAACACAGAGATACAGAAGAGACCACCTGATTCACATGTGACTGTTGTCAAGTGACTAAGATTACAGCTTTCTATCTCCTCCACACACACACAAACTGTTGTGACCAAAAAAAAAATTCCAGCTGCAATGGATGTACCACAACTGAACACAAACCTGGACTGAACCCTGAGTCTACGTCCACGACAGGACCTTCCCTGGCTCCTAAACTCAGAGCACGGCCTGCCTCTGTTGAGAGAACATGTCTCTGCTCTCATATGCAGTAACAAGGCCCGTCTTGGTTGGGGTGATCCTGCTGCTGGGTGGTGCTTAGTTTTGTTCTTTCTCACTGTAAATATGCTTACAGAGGGCAACATTCCTATCAAGATATGTTACTTTAATGGTTTCAGTTCCAAATGCTAAGTTGCAGTGTCTCATCAATGCGCACACCCCAAACTCTGGCCAACTGTTCTCATGGGGAAACCATGGGAATGTTAATGCTTAGCTTCGAACTAGAAGACACACCTTTGTGCAGTTAACCAATATGAACTAACCACTGTTTATATGTTCCTGTTCCTTCCACTTGGTGACAACTTTTACATCATCCCTACACTATTTTAAACGTTTCAGTCATATGTTTTAAGGAATTTATTACATAGAGCATTGCATCGGGAAAGTCTAACTTGCAATTGGGGTGTATAGGTAGCTGTTAGTTAAGAGAGCAGATTTTTTTGTGTCAATCTTGATGATGTTATAAAAAAGGGGATGTTTGAGTTCATTTTATAGTTTTTAAATCAATATTTTTTATACTGCTGTTTGGCCGTGTTTTCCTGGAAAATGTGTGAAGTGTTATTTTAGCTGAACGGCTGCTTAAATGGGTTGTATTTTCTATCCATCTCTATGTTCTAAAGTGTGTAAAGTATAAAATGTGAAATGTCACAGATGCAGCTCATCTCCCAATGGCCTGCAAGCAAAGTAAGCATACATAATTTTTATGTTTAGGTCACACTATGTTCTGGTAATCATTTGGAGTTTGATCGTTCCACAAATGGGTTAGGGTTAGGGTTAATATGTTCACATGTCATCCCCAATATGTTTGTGTTCACATGTCATCCCCAATATGTTCATGTTCACATGTCATCCCCAATATAATCAGATTCACATGTCATCCCCAATATGTTCAGATTCACATGTCATCCCCAATATGTTCATGTTCACATGTCATCCCCATATGTTCATGTTCACATGTCATCCCCAATATGTTCATGTTCACATGTCATCCCCAATATGTTCAGATTCACATGTCATCCCCAATATGTTCATGTTCACATGTCATCCCCATATGTTCATGTTCACATGTCATCCCCAATATGTTTGTGTTCACATGTCATCCCCAATATGTTCATGTTCACATGTCATCCCCAATATGTTCGTGTTCACATGTCATCCCCAAAATGTTCATGTTCACATGTCATCCCCAATATGTTCATGTTCACATGTCATCCCCAATATGTTCATGTTCACATGTCATCCTCAATATGTTCATGTTCACATGTCATCCCCAATAAGTTCATGTTCACATGTCATCCCCAATATGTTCATGTTCACATGTCATCCCCAATATGTTCATGTTCACATGTCATCCCCAATATTGGATGTTCACATGTCATCCCCAATATGCTCATGTTCAGATGTCATCCCCAATATGTTCGTGTTTACATGTCATCCTTCATGTTCACATGTCATCCCCAATATGTTTGTGTTCACATGTCATCCCCAATATGTTCATGTTCACATGTCATCCCCAATATGTTCGTGTTCACATGTCATCCCCAAAATGTTCATGTTCACATGTCATCCCCAATATGTTCATGTTCACATGTCATCCCCAATATGTTCATGTTCACATGTCATCCTCAATATGTTCATGTTCACATGTCATCCCCAATATGTTCATGTTCACATGTCATCCCCAATATGTTCATGTTCACATGTCATCCCCAATATGTTCATGTTCACATGTCATCCCCAATATTGGATGTTCACATGTCATCCCCAATATGCTCATGTTCACATGTCATCCCCAATATGTTCATGTTCACATGTCATCCCCAATATGTTCATGTTTACATGTCATCCGCAATATTGGATGTTCACATGTCATCCCCAATATTGGATGTTCACATGTCATCCCCAATATGTTTATGTTACATGTCATCCCCATTATGTTCATGTTCACATGTCATCCCAAATATGTTCGTGTTCACATGTTATCCCCAATATGTTTGTGTTCACATGTCATCCTCAATATGTTCATGTTCACATGTCATCCTCAATATGTTAGTGTTCACATGTCATCCCCAATATGTTCATGTTCACTTGTCATCCCCAATATGTTTGTGTTCACATGTCATCCCCAATATGTTTATGTCACATGTCATCCCCAATATGTTCATGTTCACATGTCATCCCCAATATGTTTGTGTTCACATGTCATCCCCAATATGTTCATGTTCACATGTCATCCCCAATATTGGATGTTCACATGTCATCCCCAATATGCTCATGTTCACATGTCATCCCCAATATGTTCGTGTTTACATGTCATCCTCAATATGTTTGTGTTCACATGTCATGCCCAATATGTTCGTGTTCACATGTCATCCCCAATATGTTTGTGTTCACATGTCATGCCCAATATGTTCGTGTTCACATGTCATCCCCAATATGTTTGTGTTCACATGTCATCCCCAATATGTTCATGTCATTTTCTGATTGTATCACATTCTTCTTTTGTCACCCACTCACGATCTGCGTTCCTTTGGCCCCTTTACTTTATCTGTAAATACTTTACTTTATATGTCTAGGTTTCACAGAGTTTAAAAAAGTGTCATTAAAACAAGTTGTCTACCATTCGTAAGACCTTGTTTAGAGTGATGAAACTGTCATAAAAATTGTAAATAAACCCATGTAGTTTAAATTAGTTCGGTCACTTTTAAAAATAAATACAAATATTTGGTAATCTACAAATGTTTCATTCATGCAAATATAATCATTTACTAATACGCTGGCACACTGCGTTTTAACCAGAAATAGTTTGTCGTTGCTGTGGAAATATTAGTAAGTACTGTAACAGTGAGTTTCCAACACTGCTGTGGAAATATTAAAACAGTGAGTTTTCAAAACTGCCATCTTGTGGCTTAACATAAAAGCCCCAGTAACTGGCAACTACAGCCACCCTCCACTGTATCCATGTCAAATATCAGCTTGGTTGACTTCTAGCATGCACTGATCAGGGCTATACATTAGGATGTTGTTAGTGAACTATTTGTGTGAAGGCTCAATGATGCCATCTAGTGTTACAACTGTAAAACAGCAGAAAGGTCGCCTAACATCCTTCTGAGCAATTGACATTTACATAGTATTAGACCCATCCATATTAACAGACCCCTCAATATTAACAGACCACTACATATTGACAGACCACCTCATATCAACAGACACCTCCATATTAACAGACCACTACATATTAACAGACCACCTAATATTAACAGACCACTCCATATTAACAGACCACTCCATATTGACAGACCACTCCATATTAACAGACCACTCCATATTAACAGACCACCTCATATTAACAGACCACTCCATATTAACAGACCACTCCATATTAACAGACCACCTCATATTAACAGACCACTCCATATTAACAGACCACCTCATATTAACAGACACCTCATATTAACAGACCACCTCATATTAACAGACCACCTCATATTAACAGACCACCTCATATTAACAGACCATCTCATATTAACAGACCACTCTATATTAACAGAACACCTCATATTAACAGACCACTCCAAATCAACAGACCCCTCCATATTAACAGACCACTCAATTTTAACAGACCAGCTCATATTAACAGACCATCTCATATTAACAGACCACTCCATATTAACAGACCACCTCATATTAACAGACCACTCCATATTAACAGACCACCTCATATTAACAGACACCTCATATTAACAGACCACCTCATATTAACAGACCACCTCATATTAACAGACCATCTCATATTAACAGACCACTCTATATTAACAGAACACCTCATATTAACAGACCACTCCGTATCAACAGACCACTCAATTTTAACAGACCAGCTCATATTAACAGACCATCTCATATTAACAGACCACTCCATATTAACAGACCACCTCCATATTAACAGACCACCTCATATTAACAGACCACTCCATATTTACAGACCACTCCATATTAACAGACCACTCCATATTAACATACCACTCCATATTAACAGACCACCTCATATTAACAGACCACCTCATATTAACAGACCACTCCATATTTACAGACCACTCCATATTAACAGACCACTCCATATTAACAGACCACCTCATATTAACAGACCACTCTATATTAACAGACCACCTCATATTAACAGACCACTCCATATTAACAGACCACCTCATATTAACAGACACCTCATATTAACAGACCACCTCATATTAACAGACCACCTCATATTAACAGACCACTCCATATTTACAGACCACTCCATATTAACAGACCACTCCATATTAACAGACCACCTCATATTAACAGACCACTCCATATTAACAGACCACCTCATATTAACAGACCACTCCATATTAACAGACCACCTCATATTAACAGACACCTCATATTAACAGACCACCTCATATTAACAGACCATCTCATATTAACAGACCACTCTATATTAACAGAACACCTCATATTAACAGACCACTCCATATTTACAGACCACTCCATATTAACAGACCACTCCATATTTACAGACCACTCCATATTAACAGACCACTCCATATTAACATACCACTCCATATTAACAGACCACAGCAGCATCATTAGATCCTCAGATGTTCCTGCAGAACTGGAGATGGTGCTCAGTTCAGATTCAAAGAAGGGACCTTAAGGTAACCCTAAGGTAATTGTATACAACTGTGGCTGTTACATGTGGGTTTACACACTGACAGGGCATGTGAGTATGGCATTTAGTTTTGAATAGTTTAATATATTAGGTTATTTCAAGCCAAGCATGTGTTAGTTTGCATTGTTTTCTTTACCAAGCAATACCACTCTGTGTGTTAGTGCAGTTTTAATAAGTTAAACTGAATAACTGTTGTACTACACCTGTACCGTATTTAATACATTTGACATGCAATAATTCATTGTGGTCAGATTAATGTCACAATCATAATTCCAATCAAGTACTTCACCAATTACATTGATTTGAACTCCTGACGCTATAACTTCAGGTAGCTTTAAGTTGTATAACATAGTTACTCAGACTTAATGTGAGATTAAGTAAGTCTCAGATTAATGTAATCTGAGACTTACTCTCAGTACAAAGGCCTTGTGTTTTAGGTTAATCTTACATCAACTGAAGCTACAATAATCAGTGAAGCCCTAGATGTTAGTTAGCAGTTCAGCGTTTTCAGCATGTTATTCAGCAGTTTATTGTTAAATACTAACACAGTGGTATGAATAAGAGCTCCAAGCAGCTTCCTTTCTGGAACTGAAACTTTTTGCCTTTGTATTATTTCAGCTTTCCTCATCTTGTTTGTATGATTAAAGTGTGCTCTTGCCGTCTTTGATCCTAGGTACTGCAGTTACGTTTTTCATTTAGAACAGTTACTTTCTATTGTTTGTAAAACACAAGTAAACATAATTCTACAGTGGAATTAGGCTGTGAAAGTTCAAGTCATACAAATTACCATGCTACCGATATACTACTAAAACTGTATAATAAAAAAACAACAGAATAAATTAATGCTAAATAATTTTACTCAAACAACAAATATTGATCAGATCGACTCGCTTTTACAGCAAGACATAAAAACACTGGATAGGGCATTTCGCACATTTGAAAATGCTCGTGAAAATAATGACTTCTTCTTCTGGGTCTTCTTAGAGGAAGGCGCATTCTCAGTGTTTTCATTTTTATTAATTGCTGAAAAAGAATAAAGATGTTATTGTCACTCATGGAATCCAGTTGTTTTAGGTATTCCACATCCCTTCCTTTGGGTGCTGTACATTCAGAAACATTCAGCATTTATCTTTTTGTTAAATATATGATGTAAGGTACATCTTTAACTTGGGATAACAGGTATATTTGAAAGTGTTCACATACCTGGTTTACTGTCAGCAGGGATCTGGTTCTTGAAAGATGTTTCTTCCTGGTTGTGAGTCTTCATCTTGACCTTCTTTGAACGCTAGATTTGCAAAGCGGGTGGAATTGCAGATGAAATGTACAGCATTACGGTTTACCATCACAGAATTAATCAGAACAATGTTTAAAATTAGCATAGTTATGTTAATGGCATAATTATGTACCTTTGAGAGGAGTCGATATCTGTGTGCCGATCTCTTTTTCTTCTGAACAGCCTTTGGAATTCTAGCCGGGCTGGCCTTCTCACTGCCAAGCGTGTTGTCTGAGGACAACTTGGTCACAGAAGAAGGTGAAGAGCTGGTATTAGAGATGATACACTCTTGGAGGAGACGTCCAACTGACTCCTGAGTAAAGCTGTTGACCAGTTCACTTTCCCAGGGTTGTTGAGATGGCTCCAATCCGGTCTTCACCTTCAACTGTGTTGTGTCTGACACAGCCTTTCCGACGGGCACTAAGAGTTGCTGGGAGGTGCTGTGGCTTTTTATGAGCCCAGAAACCTTGTCAACGAGCTCGTGTGCGAAGAGGTGAAGGAGCCTCTTCTGTTCTTCCTCATCTCTCTGATTGTCCTCCTTGACAGTCTCTACTCTGGTAGTGATGGTTTCCTTTGACTTGTTCGGTGACACTTTGGAACAAGTTTGGGACTGAACCATATCAATAAACGAATGTCTAATGATAGGGACATCACTTCCAACAGGCCACTCATTTTGGATTGGAGTGCCTGGTAGAGAATTCCTCAAATGATCAATCGGAGAGCCTCTGAATTCGGCCGAGATGACGGAGTCGGAAGACATAGAGCAAGTCGGCAGTTCTTCTGATGACTTCTTCATGCTATCCCGGTTTGAAATCAGAGTCGGACATTCCTGTAGAAGATTTCTCTTGAACTCCTGGGTAAACAATTTCACCGGCGCAGTCTCCCGGGGTTGTTTACTAGTCTCAGATCCGGCAGGGTCTAAGAGTTGCTGGGAGGTGCTGTGGCGCTCTATAAGGCCAGGAACCTTCTCAAAGAACTTGTGTTTGATTAGGTGAAGGATGAGAACTATAATGACTCTCGCGTTCTCTTCTCTCTGAGTGACCTCATTGACAATGTCTTCATGTGATGAGGTCCTCATTCCCTCTGACTTGGTCCTTGCATTCTGAATAGAATTCAGAGTCTGACAAACCTTGTCATGGGAATAACTCAGAGTCTCACTGACGATATCAGTTGCGATGTTAGAACAGGATTTGGTCTTTGGCATTTTGTAGGAGAGACTTGGACACGATGTTGGAACCTGTGTGGAAGTTTCTGCTGGGAGGTCTTGAGGAGGCGGCACAATTGTAGCTGGACTGGTTTTCTTATCCTGAAAAGAAGAATACGGTAAATTACATATTTCAATACAGACCTTTTACGAAAGCAGTGAGATTGATTATTTAGTATAGTTTGAACAATTTAATGTACTTGGAACAACAACAATTGTCAGAAACAATCCTCATCACTACTAATCTATTTTCTTACCTTGCCCCTACACAGCATTAGGGTTTACCATCACCAAATTAATCAGAACAATCTTTAAAATTAGCATAGTTATGTATATGGCATATGTACCTTTGAGAGGAGTCCATGTCTGTGTGCCGATCTCATTTCCTTCTCAACAGCCTTTGGAATTCTAGCCGGGCTGGCCTTCTCGCTGCCAAGCGTGTTGTCTGAGGACAACTTGGTCACAGAAGAAGGTGAAGAGCTGGTATTAGAGATGATACACTCTTGGAGGAGACGTCCAACTGACTCCTGAGTAAAGCTGTTGACCAGTTCACTTTCCCAGGGTTGTTGAGATGGCTCCAACCCGGTCTTCACCTTCAACAGTGTTGTGTCTGACACAGGCTTTCCGACGGGCACTAAGAGTTGCTGGCAGGTGCTGTGGCTTTTTATGAGCCCAGAAACCTTGTCAACGAGCTTGTGTGCGAAGAGGTGAAGGAGCCTCTTCTGTTCTTCCTCATCTCTCTAATTGTCCTCCTTGACAGTCTCTACTCTGGTAGTGATGGTTTCCTTTGACTTGTTCGGTGACACTTTGGAACAAGTTTGGGACTGAACCATATCAATAAACGAATGTCTAATGATAGGGACATCACTTCCAACAGGCCACTCATTTTGGATTGGAGTGCCTGGTAGAGAATTCCTCAAATGATCAATCGGAGAGCCTCTAGATTTGGCCGAGATGATGGAGTCGGAAGACTTGGAGCAAGTCGGCAGTTCTTCTGAGGACTTCTTCATGCTATCCCGGTTTGAAATCAGAGTCGAACATTCCTGTAGCAGATTTCTCTTGAACTCCTGGGTAAACAATTTCACCGGCGCAGTCTCCCGGGGTTGTTTACTAGTCTCAGATCCGGCAGGGTCTAAGAGTTGCTGGGAGGTGCTGTGACTCTTCTTCTCAGAAATAATGTCAATGACCGCTTTTGCAAAGAGGTGAAGGATGCAACTGAGAGTTATAATGCCTTTCGCGTTCTCTTCTCTCTGAGTGACCTCATTGACAATGTCTTCATGTGATGAGGTCCTCATTCCCTCTGACTTGGTCCTTGTATTCTGAATAGAATTCAGAGTCTGACAAACCTTGTCATGGGAATAACTCAGAGTCTCACTGACGATATCAGTTGCGATGTTAGAACAGCTTTTGGTCTTTGGCATTTTGTAGGAGAGACTTGGACACGATGTTGGAACCTGTGTGGAACATTCTGCTGGGAGGTCTTGAGGAGGCGGCACAATTGTAGCTGGACTGGTTTTCTTATCCTGAAAAGAAGAATACGGTAAATTACATATTTCAATACAGACCTTTTACAAAAGCAGTGAGATTGATTATTTAGTATAGTTTGAACGATTTAATGTACTTGGAACAACAACAGTTGTCAGAAACAATCCTCATCACTACTAATCTATTTTCTTACCTTGCCCCTACACAGCATTAGGGTTTACCATCACCAAATTAATCAGAACAATCTTTAAAATTAGCATAGTTATGTATATGGCATATGTACCTTTGAGAGGAGTCCATATCTGTGTGCGGATCTCTTTTTCTTCTCAACAGCCTTTGGAATTCTAGCCGGGCTGGCCTTCTCACTGCCAAGCGTGTTGTCTGAGGACAACTTGGTCACAGAAGAAGGTGAAGAGCTGGTATAATAGATGATACACTCTTGGAGGAGACGTCCAACTGACTCCTGAGTAAAGTAGTTGACCAGTTCACTTTTCCAGGGTTGTTGAG